>CM068367.1:464579164-464976243 GCA_034769895.1 Magicicada septendecula
TATTACCGGTCTGTGCAACTCCATCGCGATAGTCTTGCGGACGCTCTGCTGTACGTTCTTCGTCCGTCGTTTCATTCACACGTCGACGTGGTGCGAACCGTGATTCACAGTAGTATATAAATGTACGTTCTGGTACAAGGTCAGAGGTCACCAGGTCAGGTCAAGAGGTCACCTTATCAGTGATAACCCCAATTAAATTCCAATTAACCTTTTGATAACCCCACTTAACCTCATGTTATCAGTGATAACCCCAATTAACCTCAAATTAATTAGCAGATAATCCCATTGAACCTTTTGTAATCAATGTAAACATGACCTCAAGGTTACTAGACCTTAACACACTGGCCTAGTAAAAAATGTAAACATAAACAGACGGCGTTTTGTTGACACGTAAACGTTCTTGTGATAACGTTGTAATCAACGTAAACATGACCTCGAAACACACTGACCTAGTAAAAATGTAAACATAAACATACGGCGTTTGTTGACACGTAAACGTTGCACATTTAAAAATGTAAACATAAACATTCCGAGTTCGTTGACACGTAAACTGTTTTTTTCCTTTCACAGTGTATATAGCGTCGTCTTTACCTAATATATTACATTTTATATGTAACGATTGTTATTCTATAGTAAAACGTGATACTAAAAGTTACGTTTATTTTTGCTTTGTATAATGGAGGAAAAGAAGGGACCAACCGGTGATAATAAGGAGAACGGTCCGTTTAAACAAACTAGTGTGAAATTTCATGTTAAGGATTGTACATCTACCCGTACCCGCAAAAGAGTGAAATTCAACACCGATTCTATAGCCGCTCCTGATAAATCATATACTGAGTTATACGAGAGGAGGTCATCGTTTAGGAATTGGCCTCTATCATATATTTCTCCATTGGCTTTCGCCGTTGCAGGGTTTTATTATTATCCACGAGTTTCTTACGCCTGTTGCAACTATGGTAATAGCAGACAGGATGACAGAGTACGGTGTTATTTCTGCGGGCTCGAATTAGGTCTTTGGGAAGTTGGTGATGATCCGTTCGATGAACATGAAAAGTGGTCGCCGAAATGCGATGAAGTATTTGAAAACATTCTAAAGAAAAGGTGGATATATGGTAAAAATATTTTAGGATAGGTTTGTGAAACGTATAAAAGAAATGTAATATGACGAAACCGTAAGTGATGAATATTACAGCAGATAACTCCATTGAACCTTTTGTAATCAATGTAAACATGACCCCAAGATTACTAGACCGTAACACACTGACCTAGTAAACAAAAATGTAAACATAAACAGACGGCGTTTTTTGTTGACACGTACACGTTCTTGTGATAACGTTGTAATCAATGTAAACATGACCTCGTAACCCACTGACATAGTAATCAACGTAAACAAAACAGACGGCGTTTTTTGACACGTAAACTGTTTTTCATTTCGCAGTGTAGATAGCGTTTAGTGATGAAAACGTGTATTGTACAACAGTCGAAAATGAATCGTTGTAAGTGATACAACGTTCCTCTATACGATCTGTCAAGTTACTTTAGACCAGACGAACCGTCAGTGAACGATACTTTAGAAAGTGATATGTTACTCAAGACGATCTGTCAGATCAAGTAATAAAAATATAACGTTGTAATCAACGTAAACATTACCCGTAAACATAATCATTCTGAGTTCGTTGGCACGTGATGTCAGTGTAGATAGCATCGTCTTTAATTAATGTAAAATACTTTAACTGTGATATTTCAGTCAAAATGAAGAATTTAACACTACAAGATGTCTTATCCCAGCCTATGTTTGAAACATTCATCATGAATAAAACTAAAGCAGAGATTGAATTTATGCGAGATACATTGTTGGTACTCCTAAAGTGTCGTAAAGTGTTGCAATTTTATAATTCAGACGGACTGAAAGAGATTACACCGGAACGTAGAGGACAAAGCGGTGGGGCGTTTACACATTTTCTTGAATGTCCAAGGGCACATGAATCTACTGTGGATGGACCGGATACATGTGTTTGTTGTTACGTGTCTACACGTTGTGGTGATATCATCAAGTTTCTCGATGGTCGATTTAAATGACTTTTATATAACGATAACGAATGAAATCATTTAAAAGACCTATTGTATATTTTTTGTGTAATTAAATATATAGAATTTATAAAAAATAAAATGAAATGTTGTGATTTGTAATAAATTGTTTGAATCTGGTTGATTTACTAACCTTACATATTCAGATCTTTAAAATGACATCATTTTTATGTTCAGGTATTAAAATACATACACATATATAAAATATGTCATAGATCATTTTATTCGGATAATTACTCTTAACAAACAGTTTACATATGATAGCAAAAGATTGATTTTTACCAGATAGGTAAACTCATACATTACTGATTATATAATTGTATTAAAATACATACACATACATAAAATATGTCATAGATAATTTTATTCGGATAATTACTCTTAACAAACAGTTTACATATGATAGGTAAACTCATACATTATTGATTATAATAAACTAGTGAAAGATTTTGAAAATTAACGGAGTCCATTGTTCATATAGTAGATATTATTATTGTAAGGAGTAATGACCATAGGGCAATGTGTCTATACCGTTTTCACATATTACTCTTTTATCATCTGTGTTACTCAGTGCAAATTTATTAATAGTTACAGTTTTAACGATGTGGCTTTTTGATCGAAATATTGTCATCATTCTATGTTTTTGTTCGTCTGATAATGAATTATAAAGACATTTTTTAAAATCATTAAATTCAATGTTTTTTTTAATTACGCATTTTTTAATACTTTTGCTATTTTGTGATTTTGTTTTCGTTCGTTGTAAAAGTATATAATTTTGAACGTAAGCCAATGAATTCTTTAATTGGAATACTTTTACATTCGTCTATAAATTTGCCTAAAACTTTTTTATTTGTTAATGAGTAGCACATATGATCTGATGAAAATTCGCTAGTATCAAAATACGTTTTTAAGTCAGGATCCAACATATCTCTGTAAAAATCATTTGTGATTAATTCGTAAAACAAGCTATCTGTATCTGTATATAAAAGGGAAATATTGTTTCCGTATTTATTTTTCATTACGTTATAGTTAAAATCATACATTAGAATCTTACTTAATTCTAAAACAGAGAAACCTACATAAATAGGTTTGTTTAGATAAAAGGATGTTTTATTTGATAATACCGCACAAAGTGATTCATCGTAAATAATTCTGTCTTTGAAAGTTGGTTTTGATACGAGTTTCAATAATTTTTTTCATTACATACTAGGTCTAAATTTATTCGTTTCCGAACATTTTCCATACACTTTCCAAAGACGGAATTATTTAGTAATTTAAAAAAGTCTTTTTCAAAGTCATTTTTTGCATCTTGTCGTTTTTTGGTATTTAGTTTTATGTACAGCTTTAGCCATGGTTTTTGTGAAAATTTTAATATTCTATGAAGTTTCGTTACTTTTAAACCATGATTAATAGCTTGTTTTAAATTAACATAATGACAAATGTATTTCTCTTTATTTTCTAATGTAGCAACTAATTTTGTTTGTTTTGTATTGTTTACACTTTTATTAACAGGCAGGAATGGTAGATCTCTGTCCTCATCATGTAAATTTTGTGGATACTCTATATCAACTTCTAATACATATCCTATTTCCGATTCGTCTGGTACGTTTAAAATATTTATTTTATCAGTTCCTTTAACCCACGTAAAATTTGAATACGGTATATATTTACACATTGCCCACCCATAAAAATTATTTGCATCTAAATATGTTAGAAATGTTTTAGGCTTATCTGGGTTATATTTGTTGATATACATGTATTGTTAGCAATTGAATGCTTCTTAATATTAACAGATAAGCCCCCTTTTATCCCGCTCTAAAAAAAAATGTATTTATCAATATCAGTGAGCAATTCAAGTTTAATTTTAGTAAGATATAGCATAGCGTCAAAGGCAAACCCTGGTAACGTAAAATAATGTGCAGAATCTAAGTTGTATGACGATACACAAAGAGATCTAAAATTTTCAAAGCAATCACATAAGAGTAGTACATCGATTTTTAAATATAAATCGCTGTATTCTTCTAAATTTTTGATTTTGAAGTGGTTCCAAACGTTAAGAGCGTGAATGTAATCTTCATCGCTTACGGTTTCGTCATTTAATTTACTATAAAAGTGTGCTTTTGATGGAAGCTGACACTCTACTAATTTATCCCACGAATCTGTATATTCGTATGGATATACGCCTTTTCGTGTAACTAGTTGCATGTCATTATCGGAAAAAAATTTACTGGTATAAAAAATTTACTTTTTGGTAAATTGTTACTTAATTCAGAAAGTGATCTATCTAAAAAGCGATAGGTATCAACAAATCTAATAGTTATGTCATTAACAGTTTTTTTGGGAAAAAGAAATATATTTTCTGTCGAATTTGGTGTAACATGAATATTTTGGTTATCGCAACCCAACTGTCGAATAATAAAATGTGAGTCATAATTAGAACTTGCATGAATAAAAATAGGAATGAACTTTTGATTCTGTCGTTTTAGATTGCACTCGTTACATAATGCTGCACGATATAAACCGGTAAGATGGCAATGATCTCTGACGGGTTTGTAGAGTAATGTAAAATTTCGCATACACATTTCACAATGTGTTGCTGCTTTGAATTTAATCTTGTCTTGTTTTGTCATTTGTATTGGTTTGACTTCTTTTAATAATGAACGAAGTCGATTGGTAATATCTATAAGATAGGACATAAAGTTTTGTGCAGCGTTTATACCTCTATATATGTAAGGTTGTGATGGTAATTGATTTTTAATGAAATTGGGTACTGAATCATCGATTACAAAGTAAACACAAAAACTCATAGGTTCATGAAGTTCATTAGCTACTGTAAAAGAATATTTTGGATGTGGGTAGCACGTTTTAATGGGTCTCAAAATGCATTCAAAATCTGCATACGCGACTATTGATACCCTAAATTGATAATGAAAATTTCGAAATTGTAAATTGTCAGAAGGCATTGTTACACGAACAGGCGTATATTTTCCACAGTACCTTTTGTGATCTTTTAATTTTTTAGATTTCGCAGTAAAATAGGTAAGACAGCTTTTACAGACTTCAATATTACCATGATTCTTTGTTAATTGAGATTTTATTAATCTATTAAAATTACTGATGTAACAATAATGATAGTGTCATCTTTGTTTAATAATAAAAGATCAAAATGATTACATTGCTCATTTTCACACACTTTTAGTGGATAAATTATTTTACCTTTTTCTACACCATAAACATTTATAGAAATGTTATTATTCTTTTTAAAAACTTTTATATCTGTTAATAGTGTAGGAAAATTAATATTATTAAAATTAAATTTATTTTCGATATGCTTATATCGAAAATTAACTCGCTCTGGATGCGAGTCTTTTATATAGCGACAAAGAATCGCCCATTTAAAACATAAATAATCGTTATTTTGGGGTTAATTATACATTTTTTTGTGATTAAATGTAACGGTAGTGGGATGTACGAGCTACATTTTAACGGTTTAAAACGATTTACTCTTAATAAAATTCCATCTATTGAATGTAAAGCCCATCCGGATCCTTTTTGAAAATATGTCTCTTCTTCAGAGCAAATATTATTAATTATATCTCGTATTATACTTGTTAGTGAACTACTTTGGAAGAGAGTAATATTTTTAGTTTTAAATGATCTATCTTGATAATCATTTAAAACAGGTCTTACGTAAGTGCATTCCACTACTATGTTAAATTTAATTGCGTTATATAACGAAACCATATTATATAAAATATTTATTATTATTAGTTCTAAATGTGATAATAATAAACAGATGTCTTTAACATGTTCGTTGGTATTTTTATAAAAAAAAGTTTTTAAGTTACCTTTGAATACATTCTCAATTTCAATGAATTCATTTTCAATTGTTGTATTCCTTAATCTACTTGTTTTCCTATTATTATATAATGATGATGATGATGATGGTGATAAACTTATCGAATCAGACGTTTGATACCAATCGTGTGACGGTCCAGGTTGAGGATCGTTTGCGTTATTAAAATCAGACGCTTGATGTCTGCTGTGCGATGGACCAGGTTCTGTATCCTGTACGTGCGATGGTCCAGGTAGAGGATCGTTTGTATTAATAAATGAATCAGACACTTGATATCTGCCATGCGTTAGGTCGGACTGCGGATCTTGTGCATGTGAAGGTCCAGGTTGAGGATCGTTTCTATTACTAAAAATTTCGTTTCTAATAAACTGACGTTCTTTAAAAGGTAGATTTTTTCCATGATTAACTGAAAAAGAGTTGTAAACGAGTTCATTAGCTACTGTAAAAGAATATTTTGGATGTCCTTGTTATCTATATGAGTATATTTTTACTACAACGTGATTGCTTACATCAATTTACATCAAATTTAACCTTGTTTACATGTGATTACAACATACTAATAAAAAAATCAAAAATGAAATGTTTTATTTTAAAAACCTTTAAGCCTATTTATTGTGAACAAATAATATTTTTTTAAGTTTAAAAAAATTTAAAATTATTTACTGATGTAAATTACATAAGATAGAAAGACAGGTTATCTATGTTGATAAATTATACTTACAATTTTGTTGAGACCTACGCTGGTTAAAACCAATCTTTTGCTATGATTTGTTGTTTTTACTGTATGCCTATTTATACTAACAATCGACCGATAACAAGAGTACAGTGATTATAGAAAACAGTAAACAACAAAGTGCGAAAACAATCTTTTGAATTACTGCCAACAAACAGTGAACAGTAATTTTTTGGGATTATTGCCAATACTTATTTACTTGACCTCTTGATCTCGTATTTTTACGTACTAATTTTTTTGAACTATTGCCAACAAAATGTGAAAACAACTTTTTGAACTGCTGCCAACAAACAACGAATTCAGTTTTTGGAATATTGCCAATACTGTGCTGTTGTTTTAAAAGTGCAACGTTACTGTGTCGTAACAATGTGACTGCAGTCAATGCAACGTGACTGATAATGAATAATCGGTAAACAAGATATTTACTTGATCTTTTGATCTCCTACTTACGCGTATTGAGAACGTGACTGTATTAACTGCAATGAAACTGATAATGCATTTTCTGTGTATATAAACCGATTGAAAATTGTGGTTCAACATCCAGAAACATACCAGCTACTGCAGTCTGTGATGGTCATTAAGGTAACATTATTATCTTATGTTAATTTACTGTTTTAAAATATTTTTTCTTACTCAGTATACAAATTTATAAGTCTCTCCTATAACATTTTTAATATAATGTATTATATAATATTTTTAATTATTAAATTTTTTTCCAAGAACATGCACAGTAATTCTTGGTTACCTGTAAATAAGTTAATGTGTTCTTCCTATGTCATTTGTAATATATGTAATTATTAAATATATAATGTGTTTTATACTCTATTAAAAATTTAATTTGTCTTTGTTATAAGTCTTTCCTATGTTATTTTTAATATGTGTGTTTCAAAAACATGTACAGTGAAGGTATAATGTGTTCTATACGTTTCTCTATTTTTAATATATGTAATTATTAAATATATAATGTGTTTTATACTCTATTCAAAATTTAATTTGTCTTTGTTATAAGTCTTTCCTATGTTATTTTTAATATGTGTGTTTCAAAAACATGTACAGTGAAGGTATAATGTGTTCTATACGTTTCTCTATTACTTTATTTCTTATCTTGGTTATTTGTCTTTGTTTAGTATATGACTAATATTTTTTCAAGGAATTCTTGGTTACCAGTTGCAAATAATGCGTTCTGTACGTTTCTCTATCTGTAATTTGTCTTTGTTTAGTTAAACATATATAGATAATATTTTTTCAAGAATATGTATAACAATTCTTAGTTACCAGTCACAAATTAGTAATGTAACGAAAAATTATTTTTGTATGTTATAGATTTTGACAACTTAAATCTTATCATTGTAATGGATGCTCAGCATGAAGGAGATCTTCATCATGAGAATGTTTATCTTTAGAAGATGTTATACGATTAATTTATTATATTGGTTTGACTTCCTATGGACAATGGGAAGACATGATACAAAAAATAAAACCTGAAATTATTACACTTGATGATGTAAATGTGTTTTCGTTATTTGTACAGTTATTAGATGCTAAAAAAAAATAAAAGTAGCCCTCGAGACTACAATTGTGCATTCGCAAAAAGATATGTTGTTTTTAAACACATATCTGTTTGACATAGATGAAATTTATAATTATTTAAATACACATATTATGCATTTTAAAGAAAAAATTATTTTAAAAACAGTTTTTACAACTATTAATTTTATAATTAAAAAAAATATGTATACTGAAGGAGAAAATACAATGGACGTTGTCAATGTTGATGACGATGACGATGATGATAATGATGATGATGATGATGAATTTAACAAAATATTTACGTCAGTTAAACGAAAATCTAAAAAAAATGACAAAACTGATGAACTGTATGAGCAGTTTGTGTCTTTTAAATGTAATGGTTCAAATAAGACTTTAACGACACCCGGAGAAAAGGGGTCGTATTTGATAAAAATAGATATTACCGATACAAATGATTTAAGAGGGGTAGATAGGAAAGACAGGTGGCTTAAAGCCGCTTACAGAAGCCAATTTTTATTACAATGTAAAGATACGACGTATACACAACTACATAAAATTATATTATTGAAGTCTTGTGAGTTGGCTACAATAAAAAATGTAAAAAAACAACTTTTCAAAAATTGAACCGTTAATATAATTATATTTGTATTACAAAAATTTTCAAATTCTTCTTTATTATAATGTTTGTATGTAAAATATGTTGGTATAAAATCACTTTATATTTATGTTGTAGTATGTAACTTATTTATACACAACTACATAAAGAAATCTCGTGAGTTGGCTAAAAAACAACTAAAATTTAACCGTGTATTGAATTATCTGAAAAAAGAAAGAAATTTGCAAGTTCTTCTTTTATAATGTTTTGTATGTAAAATAAAAAAATGCTGGTATAAAATCTTTGTATGTATGTATGTATGTATGTATAGAATGGTAGACTATAAAAATCACAATTTTTTTGTATGTAATTAATAAAAATCAAAAAAATTGTATGTATGTTTTTAATATGTAACTAATTGTATTATGAATGGTAGACTATATAGAAAAAATAAAAAAATCATAATGTTTTGTATATATGTATATTTTTAATATGTAATTAATTGTATTATGAATGGTAGACTATAAAAAGAAAAAATAATGTTTTGTATATATGTTTTTAGATTAATAAATCAAAAAATGAAAATGTTTTAAATTTTATTTTTTAAAAAACCTTTATTTTACATATCTTAATTCAGATATAATTACATTAAATTTAAGCAATCATACAGCCCCAACAGTTTATTTTTCTTCATCATGTTCATCACACAAACAATTCCAATACTGAATTATCCATTTAGTAATATAAAACACGTTACTCAATGCACAGTTTGTTGATGAGTGATCATATGGACAACGTATACTATTTAAAGACTGCTTCTTCAAAACGTTTAGAGACGGACACTTGAGTGATTCAGTATCCACTATTTTTACATGACAGTTCAATTCTTTTTGTAAAGCTATTTTTTTTTCACGTCCTTTATATAAATACACTTTCCATATATATATGAATTTAATATTACTGGAAGTTCACTATATTCTGTTAAACCACAATTCCAACTAAGTCCAAGATAATTATTGTTAATCCAGTCATTAACTTTTTTTTCTTTTCTGATAGATGTCTGTAATCGAATGGAGGTAAGAATAAGTATTGATTACAAACACCAGCGAATTTAGCGTTTACTATAGGTTGCACGCACAGTTCTTTAATAATATAATTATTTCCATCATCGCGAAAACTTTGAAAGTCGATAACGTATTCCATTGCGTGCAACACCAGAACTGATATAAGTTTTATCAGCGTAGTAATGTCACGTTCTCAGTACGCACGCGTAAGTAGGAGATCAAAAGATCAACTACGTAAATACGAATTACAAATAACACAGTTAAGCAATCATACAGTCCCAACATTTTTGTCTTTCAATTTCTTTACTATTTTTGTAACACACACTGTTCCAGTATTCGATAATCCACTTAGCTAAATGATGTACATTATTTAAAGCACAATAATATGAATTATGTTTGAAAGGACAATGAATAGAATATGAAGACTGGTGTTTTAACACTTTTAAGGATGGACAATCGATGTTTCCATATCTACTATTTTCACATAACAATTAAATACCTTTTCTAATGCTACTTTTTTTCTGATCCTTTAACATAAATACATTTACCGTTCATACATTTATTTAATATAAACTGTAGATCGTTATAATCTTGAAGACCGCACTTCCAGCTAAGTCCAAGACACTTGGTTTCAATCCATTTATTAACGATTTTTTTCTTCTCTGATAAATGTTTGTAACTAAATGGTGGTAAAAACAAATACTGATCACTAGCACCAGAAAATTTGTTATCTTGTATACACTGAATACAAAGTTCTTTAAAAATGAAATTGTTTCCATCATCGCGAAAACCTTGAAAATCGATAACGTATTCCATTGCGTGCAACAGCAGAACTGATACACTTTTTATCTACGTAATTATATTTTAAATACTTTTCTTACAGTACCAGATAAAGGCGTATATTGCATAATTGTATCGTAAAAAATGAGACAGTAGATAGTAGTTTTTTCCGGTATTTCTGTTGACGTCTCAATATCCAGATGGATGTCTATTGAACCAGTTTTTAATGATTCATTTTGTTTTGAACAATCAATTACACAAAAAGGTGTATACCTTAGAAAGTTTGAACGATTTATCATTGGTGCATTTTTACTTTTGTAATAATACGAGGACTGAAATATTGAATAATACTCATGTAGAATCTACGTTTCACCATTAAAATTATCATACGGATAGTATTCTGAATTTAAATATAACTTTACATTATAGAATGAGGCAAGATCAAATGTGCTGGGTTTTTATGTCCATTATTTTTTCTGTCAGTCTGAAAACCTACAATAACGTAACGAGGTTTATCTGATTGTGATGACGTTTTAACAGTCCAAGTAAGTTTGTTTGCTTTTGGCACAGACGGATACTCGTAAAGTTCCCATTTTCGAAACGACATTAATAAAGGTCGATCAATTTGTACTATCTTCAGAAAACCTACCTTTACTACGTCATTAACATAAACATACGGAATTCTCCATGATATATTTTTTATTTTAAATTTGTATGTGTTTACTGATTCAGGTAAAATTACTGTATTATTATCAGTGGAACTCTAATTAAAACTAATTCTTGCTTTACATTTAACAAAATCTTTTTAAAATCTTCAGCAAATCCGAACAACTTTTTAATGGGATACAGAAGCTAATATCTTTCGATGATGGCGCCATATGACTTATTAAATCTGAAGCCCATCCACTATTTTCTAAAGTGCTAATTTCATGTGGTTTAATCGTTAACATATTCTTAATTGTTGATGTTATTCCAACATTTTTAACTCTATCGATTTCTGATCCACTTATTTCATATCTAATTTCATCAAACAAAAATGCCAAAGCATTTGAACATAATTTTAAAGTTTGATCATACATGCCGTTATTATTAGTGTATTCTATTTTTATATGAAGGTAACTTTCACACGGTAATGTGTACACATCTTGTTGATTAATTGGAATTCTAATTTCGTCATTATTATTGAATGTAGTAGAGGTGTACGGTAGATGAGTGTGATAAGCTAATCCTACTATCGAGTCATCTTCATACACAACATCTTCTATAATATTTAGAATGCTAGCGTTTACGTTTTGAATATTAAGGTTCAATTTTTGTTTAAATAATCCTTTATTACTGTTAATCCCAATGACTGTAGAAATTTCAGGTTTTGTGGTGTTAACCGGTCGATATTCATATCTTTACTACTTGTAATTAGCTTATTTGCAGTTGTTTTATTGATTCCGTAATAAAAAATAAGACCCATTATTATCGTTTTCTCAAATACAAACGTAACGTTATTATTTCGTTTCGAAAATTAATCAGGCTTCCTTGTTGATCTTCTAGTCTTACTACAATATTATGTACCCTAGATGTGTTTACTGGTAAATATATCACGTTGGTCGGTTTTTCAACAATTTTAAAACCTGGCGGAACACTAGGATAGAATTCATGTATTATGTGATCTGGAATTCCGTTGTTAAACGAACCGCTAATTAAATTACATATCAATCGTATGATCTCTACTCGAACAATACTTATCGGTAAGGTTGAACTGTACCATTTATTTGGATTTATTATGCATGTTTCAAATCCTAATATGGTTGCTAACGAATCGGGTTTACTAAAATCAATTTGAACGTTAGAACAAATTTCACTTTTTAATGTATTATTATTCGCCTTTATAATTATTTTTACATTTTCATCATGTTGAATTAAGTAATCGTTAATAAACGTTGCGATATCTGATATTTCATAAGAACCAGTAGGCAATACTATTTTCTTATCAATACCATAATATAATACATTGTTAATTCCTTCCTCTATATTAGGTATTGAATGATATGTCATAAAGTCAATTAATCCTAGTTCCCATTTTTCATCACTTAACTCGATTGGTGGAAAAATATCACATGTTAATACGGATCCTTTACCGCTTAGACAAAACATTATTACTGAGAAACTGTAAACACAAATGACCGCAGTTGACTGCATCCATATTTTGTCTTCGTGTATAATTATAAACGATTTCAATAGATCGTTGAATTGATGAATAAAAGTAATTAATTAGTTCGATAGGTGGTCTTAAATTACCAAAACTATCAAAATATTTAACTTTATTTTTACGTTTAAAATAACATACCCAGTGAGTACCATGACCATAACTATTATCTAAATTAACTATTCCAGTTTCATTTTGCCAAATTCCAGTGTGTAACGGTAATGTGTCACGCATAAACACTCCTCTGAAATTAGGAATCTTTAATTGTTAAACATACAGTAATAAATCTTGAATTGAAAGCGGACGTATAGGAATACTTTTTAGTATTTTCCGCCGTCGTTGTTTCGTTTTTCTTTTCTTTTTTTTTTTAGACCTCCTCCTGTTTTTTTATACGGTCTCAAATATAAACCTTTTCCACTTTTACCAGCAAAATGTTTCAAATAATTATAAACTGTTATAGTTAAACTGTTACTGTTATAGTATGTTATAGTTTATGTTTATAAACTGGACATAGTTTTTTTTCTTTTTTATTCCCCCACCAAATTTACTTTTAGCCTTCATTATGTTAGTTACTGACCACGCTGCAGCTTTCTCTCCGAACGATGCGTCACTTGATTTAACACGTTCCCAAGCTCTTTCAGCTAATTCCTTATCAGCATTAGCGCGATTTATAGAATCTGAATACTTTGAATATGCAATATCGTGTTGTTTACAAGCAGCGTCAAGCTTATTAATTCCTGGATCACCTCTTTGTAATCGTTTCGCTAAATTTGTACCGGGTCCACAATACTGATAACCGGGTAAATGAAGTTCGACAGGTAATAAATCAATTGACTTGTTTATAACATTTCCAAGAATATTACTCACCAGACCACCACCTTCTATCTTGTTTGGATACAGATGCATTTATGACGCTTCATATAAACTTTGTATTATATATACAATGCGAAATTCGTTTATAGTTTTAACGGGATTGTCTTTAGTACACTCCTTATATAATTTTTATAATATTCTAATTAAGTTACTGTCAACTTTATAGTCTTCTAGATCTAATTTAAATGCATTCATAACCCTTGTTAAAGTCTTTTGGTTTATAACGTCTGTATCATCTTTAGGATCAGCAACATTAGTCAATCTGCTTTCAATAAAATCTATACTATTTTCCTCTTCACTTCGTGAAAATATTTTATCATCTATATATTGTTTACATTCATCTTTTGTATTATTTATGTCTGTTAATAAAGTCTGTTTATTTATAGCATCAAGCAAATTAATAGGATCTGCTACATTAATTAACCTTTCTTGCTTGAAATCACAACAATTAGATTGTGTATTTTCATCAGGTAATTTATTATCAACATAAAGTTTATTGACAGCATCAAATTTATAAACAGGTGGTGCGATATGAGCCACACGATTATTCTTGAATGAATACACTGGATTATTGTTCACCTTAATAGGTATTCTATCAGCTAAATATGATTTAGTAACATTTTCCAAATAATTTTTATTTACAGCGTCACAAGGTTCGTCAGGATCGGCTAAATTAATAACTTTTTTCATTTTAACATCGTAACAATCGTCTGTATTTGTTAAAGTAATCGAATTTGTTCTCATATATTTTACATTTACGGCATCATCATCCAATTCAGGATCGCCCACATTACATAATCGTTTATTACTTATATTAAAATTTCCGTCGTCAGTTAATTTAAATCCTTCTCCAGACGGTCCACGCTGAAAGTTGGAACTAGCCACTAAGTCACCACTATAGTGTCCCAATTTATCGATACTCATTTTGAAAATATCGCTTCAAACGTTGCTGCATCTTCTTTTATTATACCGGCCTCCTGTAGCTCTTCAATAATTGATAGTATTTCATTTTCATGACCCGAATGACCTGCACTTTGTGAAGCAATCAATAATTTTAATCTATCGCATAATTCATTTACATTATTCCAGTACACAAAAACTGGTTTATTGTTACTGAAATTTAACAAACCGCGACCTTCTGTATCACTATGCAATCGGCTACTTCCAACTTTTGATGTGGATGATTGTGAAAGCTTATTAATAATAGGCTTAATTATATTTTTATATTTGTAACTAGTACTGCTTTTAACTCTGTTTGTCTTTAAACTTAAATATGCCGTGGTTTCACTTATTATACGCTAGTAATCGCCTAAATCTTCTTGTGAATATACGTATGCGTTTGGGTTTTTCATAAAAATAAGATCGTAGAAACCAGGTGTACCTTTGTACATAACATTATTAATTGTAATAATATCACTTTCATCAGTCTTTAAAGGGTATTTACCTAATATTAAAATATTATTATCTCCAAAATATGGACCAAAAATGTGATCAATATCATGATTACTGTCATCAAAAAATTTACGCATATAGTGTCTTATTAACGGACCTTTAAACCATATATCGATAAAAGGTTCAATTGATTGTCGTCCTTCTGATGTTGACATCGATTCTTCAACCGTGGGCAAGGTTTCATACGTTATTTCTTCTTCACGCGGTAATGGTAACGGCGTTTCTACTGCTCGTTTGTTCGATATCGGGATGTTTTCGGCCTCTTCTGAAAACCTTTTGTTTTGTAAACGCGACTGAATATCATCCATTTCAACATCTAATTGTTGTTCTTCTTTTTTAATCAATGACAAATTTGTTTTCTCTTGTACTAACTTTTGTAACGGAGTGATAATAGGTTTCAACGATTTTTCTGCAAACTGTTCTTCATCAATAACATTTTGTGTTAGAGTCTGATGTTTCTTTCGAATATTTTTTCTTATTTTTTTAATTTCATTGACGAGCTTCTCTTGCTTGTCAAGGGAACGTGACTTCTTCGATGACATATTGATAAGTAATAAAAAAATTTCGATTACAAATTAGTAATATAGATATTACAATCAAAACGATAACGACCGCCACAATTCATATCACTTTCTTTATCTATAACAAAAAAACCCTTTTTGCGTCTTGTCCATGCTTTAGAACAAAGTTCTTTAAACATTTCAAATGTCATATCAGTATTAACATGATCTCTGTATATATGTTTTAAATTTAGTTCGTCTTGTTGAAAAATAATTATTAAATTCGCGTTATCACGAATCAAGTGTTTTGGAATTCGAACATACGTTTGACATATATAAATAACATTATTACTTTTATGTCTACATACTGTAAAATGATTTCTTATATTATCTTGTTGTTCACATGCTACATCATCAAATATAATAACTGAATTTTGTTCAGTATCATCAGGATGAATGACTTGATCATTTTCTGAAAATTTATAGTATTTTATTGTTGGTATACCTCATAAAACTGTTTCTAAAAATTTGTACTTTGACTGATACAACGATTTTGAAAAAACATAAACTTTCTCAAAACATAAACCATTAGGACTGAACAAAAGATTAAGCATTAGGTTGGTTTTAGCAGTATTACTCGGTCCAATGATAAGAGACCTGAAATTATTTGGTAACAACTCGCTATGGATTCTTTCTTTTTTCTCCATAGATATATCAAATTTACAAATACGTATTTTTTTGTTTGCTGTACTATTTTTATGATTGAAAAATAGTTCAAATGATTTGGTTTTTATCAATCCAACTGTTATGCGACTTATCGTATCCTAACCACTGAACAAGTAGTTTATTAAAATATTAGTTTTAATATTTTTTCAATTAAAAATATATTGTCGTATTTTGTTTTACTAATTTCTTGTTCGTAAAATCCACCATCTAATACGGCTCCTGTATCATCGTTTAAAATATATGTTCTAGGTACTGTTTGTTTAATATTATGAATTGTAAATATTTCATTTGTCCAATTTGGTAAATAACCTTTGGTAAAAATTTGGTAAAAATTTACTAATTCTCACTCTATCCCCAACTTTATATTTTGCAGGTTTCTTATTAACAGGTATTCGTTTTTTATTTATTTGTGTTAATACCCTTTTCTCATTATTTATATTGACATCTTTAGGTTTCATAATTATAGTTCTATGTACAGTATTATTATATTTTTTCAATAACTGAGGAAGTACTTCGATCCATGTATACTTTCTACTGGTAGTAAACCACTTCCACATATGGTTTTTTAAAGTACGATTAAAACGTTCAATGATAGAGGCTTTTTTATCTGAATAAGTCGAATAATGATTTATATTATAATGATTAAATAATTGCTGAATCGGTAAATTGTAAAATTCTTTTCCTTTATCAGTTTGCAAATGTTTCATTTTGTTTACATTTAATATAGGTCTTAGAGCTTTTACAATTTCGTGTGAGGCTTTTGATTTTAACGGAACTGCAAATGCAAATTTACTAAAACAATTTATCACTGTTAGTATATATTTATAACCTTTATTTAACTTTGAAAAAGAAATCATTTCTACAAGGTCAGCTTGATACAATTCGTGAATACCTTTCAGTTCGACATTGCGTGTAGGAAAATTTCTTCTCGCTTGTTTATGCAATTCACTACTTATCGCCTGTCTGATGCTCATTATTCAAAGTACAACAACTAATTAAAAACTGTTTACATCTATGACCCTAGTTATCAGAGGTTACTTTGTATCAAACTGCAACAACTAATTAACAACTGTTTACATCTATGACATTAGTTATCAGAGGTTACTTTGTAAATACGTCAATATAAATTACCGATAACTTTTTATTATCAAAGGTAAAACATTACGTTAATAAGTTTTATTATTATCAGAGGTTACTTTGTTAAGAATAAACAACGTTAATTAACTAAAGGTTATCCTAATGTTAAACAAATATCTAACAAAAACACATCAACTCTTTTTTTTATAAATTTTATTTTCACTTTAATATATTAACAAATGTAGCAACACACTTTTTTGATCTATATAGTCTTCATATTTATAAGATATATAACGCACAGTTTTACATGTCGGATACAAAAGTTTGTGCATAAATTGAATATGCGTAATAGTATTAAAACGTGTAGTTTTAAAACCACATTTAGAACAAACAATATTATCCGAATCATCAACAAATCTTTGATTTTTAAAAACGTCTTTAATACACTTTCTACTTTTATCACTCAATGAAGCCATCTTTTATGACTCTGTGTAATTTAACAAGTAAACAATTTGGAGATGCCTTAGCGTGTTCAAACCATGGATCGTCTGTGTCTTGCCAATCGTGAAGTATAACTTTACAGTCTATACACATTACATAGTCGTCCACACCAGTATACAAAAAACCTGCCGATACTAAATTATCAACTCGTGGTAAACGTTTAGGTCAACAGCAAAATGTTAACTTCATGATTTCTTCAGTTTCTGATATACACTTTTTCGCATTCATTATATCATCAATATGTAATAATATACTGTATAGTGCATAATTATTATATTTATCATATATATAACATACCATTTTACATTCTGAATTAAAACGTTTGTGCATAAATTGAATATGCGAAATAGATAAAGATCCTCTCGTTTTAAATCCACACTCACGACACACAATACTGTCTAAATCACCATTAAAAATAAATCCTGCTTCTTCAAAAAAATCTTGCAATAACTTACAGGGGTTCAATTTTTCGCACAACTTCGCCATTTTTGACATTGCGTCCAACTTGTTGAGCCTTTACTAACTAACTACTTCCAACGAAGAGTTTTGTATTCTTCTTCAAAATCAATATCGATTATTAATTGGTTTCGATATTTTTCTAACCTTTGTAATATATCGTCATACAAGCAAATCGTTGGAGATTGTATCTTGATAATTTGTTCATTTTCAATTATAGTAACTTTTGCTTCAGAAAATTCATTATTTACAAAATAACATATTTCATTAAACGTTGAATCAGTAGATTCTATGCAATATATACACCAATTGAAAGCATGAATATTTCCTTTCTCCATGTTAACAGCTTCACGTATTCTTCACAACTGTACGTTCAAATCATTATGCTCTTGGAAACTGAACTTTTATTGTTCTTCATCAACATCACTATCGATTATTGTTTGATATCGATTGGTCTTTCTTTTGAATTATCAATTGTAATATTAATTCTTTTAATTTGTATAGTACATCATCATTTACACATTTCAATCCGAATATCGATAAATTATTTTTTTCTGTTCTAACTAACTCACCCGTAAATTCATTAAAGACATACACATTGTTGTTCTTAAAAAAGTATAAATTACCATAAGAAAATCTAAATGATGAATCGATTTTAGGCGGTATTCCAGGAAATGTTTCAGATATATAACCCCATGATTTAGTAGTGAACGTACACTCATTGACTTCTCTATAAACATTATCATCATGAAATATATAAGTTTTACCTGTATAACTGTTGAATACCGCATGTAAATTATCCGGTTGTATGTTAAATAAAGACTGGATATGCTTCGGATAACCATGACTTAATTTAAGACTCATTAAATCGAACATGAATACCAAAGAATCTATAAACATAACTATCTCACCAGATGGTCGTTGATATACAGCTAAAATTTTTGTGAAGTTTTTTGGAAGAAACGTTAACCAATGTTTTATTATGAGCGGTTTGGTATATATCATATCTGCCGGATTTAATATCCACAACCATTTTTCATACAATATATATAATCGTTTATCAGCAATTAAAAATAAATTAATATTTTTAAAATTACAAAGATCGATTTTATGTGTATCTATAGGATGCTCGTCTTCTATCTTTGGTACTGAAGAAGATGGCGACACCGGTATGAAAGATGTTATAAAAGTGTTTTCTGCCTTACCATACAAATTTTGAATGGCTAAAACATCATCATCACCTAACTCGATTTTACCGTTGTAATAAGCATACATTACAGAATCTGATACATCTGAATGTGATAAACCTATAACATGACCGATTTCATGTATTAAAGTTGCATACAAATTTGTGTGGCCAAGAGGAACAACGTTATCAGTCGAATATGACCACTTTTCATTTTCATCAATATGAATTTCTCGCCTTGAATTATTATAATCAGGAAAATATGCATGTGCTAATGTTCCACCTTTTCCGTCAAACGTTCTCGTACATTGCCACGATTGTTTTTGCATCATGTGTTTCAATCGTTTATTAGAAATTAAAATATCTGTATTTACTCTATCATGTTTAAAATGTATACCAGACTTTTCCTCCCATACTGCAAAAGCTTGTTTAGTCTATTCTAACACCTCTTGATTCGCTAAATAATAATGCCATGTTACTTCAGGCTTGTTCCATTTAAAACTGGGTACTCGGTAATCAAAAATAATATCACTATTACCGCACCTAGGTTTTAACATTAAATTTATAGTGTCATTATTTAACTTACCATCAGTAGGTAATTTATAGTATTCTTGAAATATAAGTAACGCATTAGTAATATCTGATTCATTTACAGCTTGCAACGAAGATTCGTCATCTGTTTGAAGATAACCATATTCATATAAATATTGCTTAACTTTATCCACTTCAAACTGTGTTGTATTATCGGCTAAAGAATTTATTTGTAATATTTGAACAATTACTATATATAGTAAATTTTTAACTACCGACATGTTATTAACAAGAATGTTACTTTCAGAATTTATGTGGAATACTAATAAACCAACTGCTAACGTGTATTATATAAACGTTATTATCGGCTAACATATCTAAAAACAAATTCATGTTAAAACGTGAAAATAAAAAAGTATAATAATGAATAAATAATTGAAATTTTCTATTCAAAAAAATAAAAAAAGTATGAATTAGCTAGGGATTGAACAATTGATACTTACCTTACATATAATCTATTATTAGAATAACACAGTTGCACGTTGCCGACTAAGCTAATTCATATCTTATCTGTATACCATGACAATCGTTACATATAAAATTAGGTAATCGTTGTATAATTAGGTAAAGACGACGCTATCTACACTGTGCAAAGGAAAAAAACAGTTTACGTGTCAACGAACTCGGAATGTTTATGTTTACATTTTTAAATGTGCAACGTTTACGTGTCAACAAACGCCGCGCCGTCTGTTTATATTTACATTTTTACTAGGTCAGTGTGTTTCGAGGTCATATTTACAACGTTATCATAAGAACGTTTGTTTATGTTTACGGTTTTTTTACTAGGTTAGTGTGTTACGGTCTAGTAACCTCGAGGTCATGTTTACAACGTTATCACAAGGTCAACGAGGTTATCACTGATAACATAAGATTATCGCTGATAGCGAAAGGTTAAGTAGGGTTATCAAAATGTTAATTGGAATTTATTGTGCCAGCGTGATTTGTTGTGTAAACGATCGGAGACTATCATCAACAGCACGATCGGTGGCAGATCACCGCTACGTTTTCTTATGTGACGCCACCAACGTCCGTGATATTTGTCAACACCGAAATTGTAACGTGTACAGTAGTTGCCACAAAATCGTTTTTTCTTCACAAAATACATGGAACACAAGTTGGATCGTATCGCGCCTTGTGACGGTTTTGTTATCGCGAAATGTTTCCCATCGTCGTATCGATAGACGTCCATCGTGTCGGTGATCTGCGATGCAAGTGATACGTGCTTCGACATCAGCACGATATTTAAAGTGTATACGTATATGGTTTATGGAATTTGATTTTATTTTATTTAATCATGGGCACCATGATAGACTTTCGACTATCTACTGTTGTTTAGTTGTAGTAGTAGTACTAACACATAGTACTACTAGTACTACCCAAACGGATATGTAGGTGAGTATATCGGCTCTGAAAAGAGCCGTTTTTGCGTGCGTCGACTTCTACAACCGCTCGGGAGATAGCTGCGCGCGTAACCGGTAGTGGAAAAGGTGATCACTAACGGTGGGGGGGGGACAGCTGCGCGCGCAGTCGGTAGTAAGGATTGCTGTCGTCAAGTGGTCGGTATGAAATAAACCATGGTAGTAGGAGCGGATAGCTGCGCGCGCAGCCACGTGCTGCATATAAAGTGCTGATTATTTTCTAACTTTGTATCAGTCCTACATTGTTCCTCAAGCGAACACGTAATCGTTTTGCTTTTATCGTTTCAAGTTTATTTTTGTGTTGTTGTGATTAATAGTGCCAAGAATTCAGTCGTTTGCTGTTGATCGTAATCATTCGTTGCGTGGCGAGTTGGTGTCGTACGTTTACACGTCTGTTACGGAGGATGAATGATGTGTCAACGATGTCATAACCTTTTCGATGAAATGCATGATACGTTACGTACGGACATTCAAAACGAACTGACACGTTTGCTTACTATAAAGTGGCATATAACGGTAGTAGTAATAAAAGGTTGGGGGGACAGCCACGCCCCCCTCGTTTGTTTATGTTTACATTTTTTCATCCTCCCCACCCCCACCTTAACCTACATAGCCGCTGATAACCGGTGTCACCGAACCCCGTTTGCTTAAGTTTACATTTTTTCTCGCTGATAAGTCGATTTTTTGCCACCTTAACCTACGTAGCCGCTGATAAGCGACCGCGTGCTCGTTGTTTTCTTTCCGATAACGAGGCGATTGACACGCTGACCCAGTAACAAATGTAAACATAAACATTCGGAGTTCGTCGACACGTAAACAACGTAAAGCTGGGACACGCAGTAAAAAAACCTAAACATTAAACATAAACAAACGGGGTTCGGTGACACCAGTCATCAGCGGCTATGTAGGTTAAGGTGGGGGTGGGGAGGATGAAAAAAATGTAAACATAAACAAACGAGACGGAGTGCGTCTGTATGTAAACAAATATTTATAATTATTTAGGAGAAGGAATAATAACATATTCTTTTATAAATATTAACGACGTTGTTTGGTATTTGTCATTGTAAAGTACAATCGGAAACTATGACGCCGCTTAAATCTATAATATTTTTTTTAACATTATGGACAAAATGCGATCAAATATTACAAATAAATTCTTTAGCTGATAATACAACACAGATTGAAGTGGATAAAGTTAAGCGATATTTATATGAATAGGTTATCTTTAAACAGATGATGAATCTTCGTTGAGTAGGGGGAAACTGAGAGTTCTAACGCGGAAGTGACGTCACACGGCGGGAAATTCAAAAATTGTGGTGGTGGGGGTAACCATGCGGTAGTTGGCTTTCGGCCATGTTGTCTTCGGCCAGCCTAAAGTGGGGTAATGTGTGCGTTGATTGGCGGAGGCGTGGCTATGTTCGCCGTTCGCCGTTCGCCGTTGACGTCGTCGTTGACGTCGTCATCGTCGCTGGGCGGCGGCTTGATGGCCGCCCATCGTGGTGTGTCGGCGGCGGCCATGTTGGAAAAGCGGCGATGTTGTCAAGTGGTGTAAGAGTGTAGTGGTTAAGGTACGGCGGGGTTGCCGATTCGTGCATGTGTTATAGTGTATGGTTATGTATATGTAAGGGGTTTTTCCGGAAGTTCGGCCATGTTGGAAAAGCGTCGGTGTTGCCAACTGTTGTCGGCTCGGTGTTATAGTGTACGGGTTGAATATATAACTGCCGCCATTGTTGCCAACTCGGTGTTATAGTGTACTGGTTTCGTATATATTTACACTGCCGTGCCGATATCGTCGATGTTGTGTATAAACAGATTGAAAAAAAACATGGTTACTCCCACCACCACAATTTTTGAATTTCCCGTCGGTGACGTCACTTCCAGCAATGAACTGTCAGTTTCTCTGTAAGAAACACACATGATATGCAGTGTTCGATTCACTTATCTGAACGATTGCATTGTTGACAACTGTGTGTCTATGTGTTAAGTAAATTGTAGTATGCGAAAAGGATAGTTGAAAATAAACACTTATACAATGAAAAAATATGTACAAGTTTATTATAAATATACAAATATAAACATAAAAGAAAAAAATATCTACTTTACAACTAATATTTACAAATATATAAACATAAAAATATTATACGATAAAAAAAAATATATACAAATTTATACATCTCACAATCAGGTATTTTTGTTTTTACAAGTCTCCATCCGGGTGGTTAATTTCCATCTGTAACAAAAAAGTAAGAGTATTAGTGACATGTGGTTGTTAGAAGTAGGATGGATTACTAAAACCTTTATTAACACTGTAATATACCTTAAATATGCATACGCCCATAAAACGTACGATTCGGCTTTCCGAATACGTACATCCTGCATTGTGGGCATGCGGGTGGTGTCCCCTCCATCGCTACCGCCTGGAACCAATTGAGGACGCATCGGTAATGGTATGTATGGCCACATAACAAACCGAGGAGCCTCTGCCCGTCATTGTATGATTCTATGCATATACTGCATGTATTGTTTGGAGGAATCATACCTTGAACAGGACAGGGCTCACCGCGACGCCAACACCATGTCGGTAGACTCCTTCTAAGAAGGAGTCTCAATGTTGTTGGGTCATCGTGCGTCCTCGGTTCGGTTGCGTGTAACACTTCAAAGAAGACGGGTAGCGCGTCTTCTGGAGGGGTCCAAAAACGGGGATCTCTGCGCAATAGTTGCTGCTGCTGTTGCTGATAAATGGGCTGTGGGTGTGGTTGAGGTTGCATCTGCGGTGGTGGCGGTGATTGTGGTGGTGATTGTGGTGGCGTAATCGGTTGTGGTTGTGGAGGTGGCGGCGCTGGTATCGGGCGAATGTCACTAAAAAAAAAGACAACATAGAAATTATGTATAATCGCAAATAAAACAAAGCAGTATGTACGCATAAGAAGATGACTTACATATTTATGTCGAGGACTTCTACATCGTCATCATCACTATCACTATCATTATCGTTATGATTTAATTCAACCGTATCGGCATCGCTTTGATTGTCCTCCTCCATAACTTCACCTTCTGTGGACTCGACATTACTGAAACAAAAAAAGGAACAATTTTAATACCAGATTTAAACGCAAGAGAACAATTGAATGTTAATTAACAACAAACGTACCGACTCGTACCGGGTTGAGGGTGAAATACCGCCACTCCTGCAGCTAGAGCATCACTGAAAAAAAAGTATAAATTGAACACATGAGGTAAACGCAATAGTATAAGACTTTGTTGTTAATGAAAACGGACTTACCGCAACACACCACATTGCAGTCGAAATAATGCACGTTTAAAACATTGCAGGCTGTTTGGAGATAGGGGACGACGACAATCTGCAGCAGCAGCAACAGCACCAGTTGGAGCGTTAGCGTCACTAAAAAAAACATGTATGAAATGAACACTGGAGGTAAAACGTAAGAGCACAGGAGTTTATTAATGAAAATTGTCTTACCGACTCGTGACAGGTTGCGGAGATTGGGGACGAATTACAGCAGCAGCAGCAGCAGCAGCAGCAGCAGCAGCATCATCGCTGAAAAAAATAAATAAATTGAACACCGGAGGTAAAAAAAAAACACAAAAGTACAAAAGTTTATTAAAATGACAATTGTCTTACCGACTCGAATCGAGTTCTGGAGATACGGGAGAATCCATATTAGTATCAGCGGTGACAGGTGCCTCGTCGGTATCACTGAAATAAAAAAAATATAATTGAACACTGGAGGTAAACGCATTAGGACAAGAGTTTATTAATGAAAACGGCCTTACCGACTCGAGCTGGGTCCTGACAAAGCACGACGTAACCGTTGTGAACTATAAAAAAAAAAACACATCAATCGAATGGAATATTCTGTTTGTGCATTATAAATAAAGAAAAAAAATGTTATATTTACCATCGTACTCGACGTTGCTCTGCTGGCCTCTTTTTTATAATTTTCTTGTTGTTCATTCTGTAAAACGTATCAAAAGTTGTAAAATAAGTAAATAAAGAACATAAAGTTAATGTGTGTGTGTGTGTGCGTGTGTAATGCTGAACATCATCTTTACCGTTAGTTATCGGTCCGTGTACTTTCTCTTTTTTGCCTTAGGACCAGCAGCGTCGTTGGTTATTGCGGCTATCATGTAATGCCCGTACGCGAGTGTACTTACACCGTCGTCCAGTACATACCTCTTATCATCATAAGGAGACAGGGAAAGTTTTGTTATACGTTGCGTGTACAGCTTATGATGATTGCTTCGTATACAGTCGGCAGAGGTGAATACGGTACGACTGTCAAAAAGACACTAGCTGTACAATTGATGTCGTAACCTTTTTTTTATTGCCGTCCTTGGCACACCTTTCGCCACCTTTTTGTCGGTGCGGTCGGACAACAAGAGCGAGTAACACTTCGCCCTGAGTCCGACAAATTCCCTGATGGGTTTTCCATTGGTCTCATCCTTGAACTTCCCCACGACTTTTTTGTTGTCGTCGCAAAGACAAGGATGATCCATGGGATAGTCCGATGTGTCAAAAAGGTGGAGATCCTCTTTCATATCTGAGTACAAATCGTCAGTCTGAATGCTGTAAAGCAAACTGTCTGTGTCAGTCATTAGTAAGGTCAATCGTTGTCCGTACTTGGCGACAGCGTACCGATAATAAAAATTGTACATTATCAATTTGCTGACATCGAGTACTGTGAAGCCGACGTACACCGGACGGGAAAGGAATATCGTCCTTTTTCGTAAGGCCAGTCCGACCAAGTTATCGGTGTAGCGGATCATACGCTTTAGCCGAGGATTGGAAACAATTTTCTGCAGCCGTTGTTCGTTAGAGGCTAGTTGGAAGTCTATTCGTTTCCTCACGTTCTCCAGCGATTTACCATAGACGGCGTTGACCATCAGTTTGAAAAAATCCTTTTCGAAACTGTTGGTGGCTGCTGCTCTCTTTTGCGTGTTGAAATCGATAAACGGTTTCATCCACGCTCTCTGTTTAAAACTCAACACCCTATGTATCGCTTTCAATTCTAAACCGAGACTCAGATACAATTTTAAATTTCGAAAATGGAGAACGTAATTTTGCTTGTCGTCCAAAGTCGTCAGCAACTTGGGAACGGACGACGAAGGCGTTTCCGATCCGCTATACCCTTTTGTATAGTGCAGTCGTGTGTGGAGTCGTCGAGAGTACGGTGAAAGTACGTCAGGATGGACACAGGAACGGACGGGTGCCAGTGGATAATCGGAATGGAGGTCATGAAGTTCAGGTGGATAGTGTAAGTCGACCTCGAGTATGTAGCCCATGTCACCGTCATCGCACAGAGTACGCACGTCCAGTGAGTTGATCTCGTTACGATCTAACCATCTGAAGTCGGCGTAAGGGAGCGGTTGTGACATGGCTGCACCGTAAAGGTTGTTGCAGTCTGTGTACAATATGAAAGAGGTTGGCTTTGAAGCATCGTACTGATCGACAGTTAGCGGGTTGTTGGCCTTGGCGTGGCGGTTGGGTACCATGCTAACGCCACCGCGAACAGCCGATTCTATAAAGAGATGTTGATCTATATCCGTCAACAGCTCCAGTCGCATACGGGTCATCTTTAACATCGCATGCCAAGCGACACCAGGAAGCGAGTAAAGATGAGCCGGATCGATCTGGTAGTACCGCATGGCCATCTCACGGAACGCCTCGAAGACGTCGGCCAGTAGCAGCACGTCTGTTTTAAGATACAGATCGTGATATTCGCCCAGTGTACTGATTCCAAAAGTACGCCACACGTTGTGCGCGTGAGCGTAATCTTCGTCAGATACTGGCGATTCACTCAACCTGTTGAAAAAGTGTTCGCGTGCGGGCAGACGTGTTTCGTTGAATTTCTCGCTACCCGTCATGTAATCGTAAGGGTACACGCCCTTACGTAAGAGTAGCTCGAAGTGTTCTTCGAAACATTGCTTCGTTAAATCGAAATCCGCACCGCTCGCGTGCAAGTTTCCAACAAGTGTGTCCAAGGACGTGTTCAGAAATTGAAGCGTGTCTACGAAACGCAGACGACCCAACGAGACTGATACGAAGCGTTCGCTAGTGGTAGCGATACAAGCGAGATCGTCGTATTTACCCAACCCTTGTACTAGGTGATGTGCATCGTAACCTCGTAAGTTGTGAAAAAGTACGGGTATGTGTCGTGGAGTCTTGAAGTTAAGGTTACTGATGTTGTGAGCTGCGCCTAGGTATCGTCCTGTCAGATGACAATGGTTGCGCACTTTGTCGATTTCGGTCAGTGGTTCTTCACAGAGATGACATACGAGGGCATTTGCGAAAGATAACAAATCACGGTCACTCATAGTCATAGGGACAATGGATCGGATGATTCTGAAATGTTCTCGCTCTTCAGCGACCAGTCTATTGAGAAAAACGTCTACCACGTTCTCACCGCGATAAACGACCTGGGGTTTGAAAATGTGACGCTCGTAGTCGACTATGAGGTAGGAGAAACCTGAAGGAAGCTGTAACGACTCCGTTGTGGTGGACGATGTGTGCGGAGGAGCGTCGCAGCGATGGCAAGGGACGATAAATGATTCAAAATCTGCGTATATCGCAAAAGGGACCTTATGGCAGTATGTATAATTTCTGAAACACATCACATTCTCCTCCTCCACTGTCGTGGGTAAACGAATTTTCTGTTCGCCATATGGTGAACAGTGGGGGATATGTTCGGTAAGGAGTCGTTCTTCGCAGAATCTATGCAGACAGTAATTGCAATAGAAAGAACAGCCGTTGTGGTTGCTTAGTGAAGAGAATAAGCGACTTGTATTTTTTATTAAACAGTAATGTTTTCGGTCGTCAGCGGTAAGAAGTAATAGATTAACGTGATGTTTTCTGCCACTGGAAGGAGTTATTCTTAAAGGGTAAATTTCATATTCTTCGTAACCGAAAACATTTATAGAAACGTTAGGATTGTCTCGTTCAAACTTCACAATGTCGGATAGACGGGTGGGGTAAGTTATACCAGAAGTATTGATACTGCGGATATGCGGCTTGTATTTGGATACGCGATTGGTGTCTCTGTGTTGTGGAAACAGAGCGGCCAACACTGACCATACGAAACACATTTGATCGCCTGTATTGTTCACGTTGATGATGGATTTAGTACGAGACAATTCAGGAGGTGTACGAATGAAACTGGAGGCGGTTAGCGGTTGGTATCGTGAGAGAACGAGTTCTAAGGAGATTATGCGGTCTAACACCCAACCGCTACCCTCGCGTGTGAATTTATAAATCGATTCAATGATCTTTTCGTATGAAGCTTCTAAACGATCGGGCAATACATCATGGTCATCGATCAGCGTCGTATGACATCGTCCGTGAAAATAAGCTTCAGTCGTCACTTCTTCGTCCTGGTCCGTGTCAGCGTTTACGATGTACTTGACAAATCTCGCTTTAACCGTTATATGCCACTTTATAGAAAGCAAACGTGTCAGTTCGTTTAGAATGTCCGTACGTAACGTATCGTGCATTTCATCAAAAAAGGTTATGACATCGTTGACACATTCTTCGTCATCTGTGATAGGCGTGTAAACGCGCAATACCAACGCGCCGCGTAACGAATATTTACATTCAACAGCAAATGACTGCATTATCAACAACAATGAAAACACGAAACTTTAACAATTACTTGCTCGCTTGAAGAACAATTGAATACTGATACGAAATTAGAAAATAAGCACTATTTTATATGCGACACGTGAAAGTTACACTGCGCGAGACTTGAAGGTGAACGCTGGCAGTGATCGTCGCTCTACTTATACTATCTATGACAGTAGCGCGCGCAGCTATCCGCTCCCACTACCGAACTATTACCACCGACGATCCCCCACTACCAACTGCGTGCGCAGCTATCTGCTCCCACTACCGTGCTTTATTTCATACCGACCAATTGACGACAGCCATCCCCACTACGGATGCGCGCGCAGCTTTCGCTGAGGAGGTGAAATGCAACGCGACAAACCAACATTCTTGCTTCAGATATGGATGTGTCCACATATTCTTTTGCAAGTCGATTAAAAAGCTTTTACAACATCAGTCGTCGTGGTAACATTAAATTTTTCGTTCATAAATTTCCGAATGCGAACGTAAAAATTTTTGACCTAGCCAAAGCTGGGTTTATTTACGAAGACGATGGTGATGTTGTAAGATGCTGCAAGTGTAAAATACGAATTATGGATTGGGTAGTGGGTGATGATCCCGCCCAAGTCCATAAGGCGTCAATGCCCGCATGCGATTTCGTTCGTGAACACTTGTAGAAGTCGACGCACGCAAAAACGGCTCTTTTCAGAGCCAACATAAACTCATGTACAAACATACCCGTTTGGGTAGTACTAGTAGTACTAGGTGTTAGTACTACTACTACTACCGAACGACAGTATTCACTCCAAAAGTGTGAGTGAAGACACATAAAAAAATTACTCAAACAATATGCGTATACACTATAAATATCATGATCACGATTAATAGCGTATCACTCAAATCGCAGATCATCGAGACGATGGACGTCTATCGATATGATGATGGGAAACATTTCACAATAACAAAAGCTTTACGAAGCGCGATACGGTCCAACTTATGTTCCGTGTATTTTGTAAAGAAAAGACGATTTTGTGGCAACAACTGTACACGTTACAAATTCGGCGTTGACAAATATCACGCACGTTGTTGGCGTCACATAAAAAAACACCGCAGTGATTTGCCGCCGATCATGCTGTTGATGATAGTATCCGATCGTATACACAACAAATCACGATGGCTTCAATTTATCGTAGAGTGCGAACAAAATAACGTACCGATAGAACTTGTAGTTTACGAAAAGAATATGTTCAAGTGTACCGTACGTCACGGATGGAATTTTCTTTCACGTTTCCGTCCGATTCCTGAACTCTATAACGCTGTTCAGCGTGTGCACGGCTTACACGATTCACACGGACAGATGAACTACGCTACTGTATACACGGACATGCTCGCCTACGGAAGTTCGATACCACACGCTTCTTGTTGCATCGTCCTTACGGAGCGCACTATTCCGATACGCACACCGATGGAAATATACAGAAGCGTGATGATGATAGTGCCAAAGTGCGCACTGGATCCTAGCTACAACGTAAGTTTTGACCTGCACTGCCCACCGTCCTCGTTACCGACACTAGCGAGAGGGAAACAGTTCGCGTTGGTGAACAACAAGGCGCAGGGATTATTTTCTGTAGTCTTTCTGAAGGAGGCATTGCCTACACTCCGCAAGTATTGCGAATACTTTGGTCTGTGGTATTCGCACGAACAAGGGTACACGGTGAAAGACCAGCGTTTGTACGAACAGTGGCAGCATTGCACGGGCGCTATGGTGGACGAATTTTGGTTGTTGAACTCGTATCTGATACACCTGCATACGGAATCGAGAAGTCAACGCCCAATCGCTGAACTCAAAGCTAAACACATGTGCGAGTGGCTACCTGAGAACGATAACGTCATAGTCGCGGAAATGCACGAGTACCGCGACAACGTTATACGTAGCGTCATGTTCAAAGACATGAATTCTGTTAAGACTGTAAGAGCGTTGGACTCGAAACAACACGCGCTCCCGAGATACTACATCGGTATGAGCCTCGTGCGTAATGGGCGTATGAAAATCAGTTTAGCTCATGTTTTAACGTACTTGCGCAATCGGAAAAAGAACGCGATGTTCTTCCGTTCGGTCGAGATGATATAAGCGGGTGTGGAGCGGTGGCGGTGTGACAGTCGCGTGATGGAAGGTGGACGTGCCAGAACGGCATCGATGAGAATTACCTTCAGCACCGAGCCGACAGTTTACTACATTCCAGCGTATTGCGAATCACGGTTCGCACGACGACACGAGAATGAAACGAGCTGTGAAGAATATACACCAGAGCGTTCGCAAGACTATCGCGACGGAGTTGCACAGACCGGTAAGAAGGAATTTTCCGAGACGCGCGGTCGAGTTGAAGGGACTTCACGACTTGTACCAAGCAGACCTGGTAGATATGATACCGCACGCAAAGGCGAACAAGGGATTCAAGTACCTTGCGAAAGGCAACACAACATACGCAAGTATTTCTCTATGGGACGACACAGCGGTGTGGACGCGTTTTACCTTTGTCAGACGTACAGTCAAGTGCCAAAACAGTTGGTTCGTGACAATGCCAATCTAATAGTGTTGTTCAAACAGGACGATCGCAACTTGAAACATGCGTACAACGATCACGTCAACACAGACATGAAATATGACACGTTTAAGAATATGTGCGCTGAGGCGTGGAAAGATCGTTACGGCTTTCTCGTTGTGGACAAGGATTCTTCTATCGACGCTGGCAGGTATAGAGTCGGTTTTGACCGTTTCATAGTAGTCGCACCTAACGATTAAACAAAAAAAGTCACACGTTCAGCTAAATACACATGACCTGCTGTCAACGACTTTAGTTGATGTTCCGCCGTTTATCGAGATGGACGACAAGAAGAAACGACTAGCACGTGATATCGACACGATCAGTGATGATATACGGAAGAAATACCGTGCGTTAAAACATGGGATTCGTGAAGAAGCATCGTTATCCAAAAGTTACAAACCGATTCTAGAACCGTTACAAAATATTTCGCAAGCGTTGCTTGAAAAGAAACGTAAATCAACAAATGAAAAGCCTTCAAGAGTGAAAAAGATGAAACGTGAAGAGGATGAGGAAGAGGAGAAGGAAGAGGATCCGACAGGTGCAATTAGTAAAATCGATGCGGGAACACCATCTCGTTCCCGAACGAAGCCACCGCGTTTCCTGAAAACGCCTGTGATAGCCGAAACATTGGACGATGATGATGATGATGATGATGATGAGGGCGATCCCAGTCTCAATATTGAAAAAATGCTAGACACACCGGAAGGAAGACGTGAAGCGCGTAGATATTTTCAGGACAAATACGACAGTGAATCATTAGCGAACAAGTACATGCGTATGATCGTTTCGTCCGAACGCGATCGTCTGATGGACTATACGTACGGTGTAAGACACGAGAACGGAAAATGGATGATCGGTGATTCACAGTTCGAAATCGATACGGACGATACTATTCTTATCAACGGTAAACGATACAAAGGTACACCAGGACTCTACGAACTAGTGTTCATGAAGCATCCTAATGAAAATATTTACAAGGAATCAGATCTGAAAGCGTACAAAGATATACTGCGTAACACCAACGCGCATAAGCAGTATTACTTAGCGAACGCACAGGTGAACGCGAACAGAGGTGTAAAGTATAAACGAATAATATCGCAACTGTTTCCACCGAAATGTACAGGACAGGGGCATAATAATATTGATACATCGTATATGACGTTAACGAGAAAAAAAGACAAAATCGATTACGTGCACTGGGACGATCCGAACGAACTGGTGGACAGATTTCGACTGTTAATGGCATCACAACGTGTTGGAAACAGTGGGCACACGAACGAAATCGTCTCCATAGTGGAAGAACTACGTGAAGCAGGCATAATCGTATAATAAGAGCGGTTCGATTCTGAAAGCCGATAAAGTGTATAAATAATACTGTCGTACATGTGCCGGGGACATTCCACGTTTGGTTGTGACAACATGGATATCGTGCTACTGTTTATTATCGTGTGCACAAGTGCCGTTGTCGCATCGAGCGTTAACGCTAACGATGTTGATTTCGCTATAGATTACTTGGTGCGATACGGATACGTGCCCGACGATAGTTTACGACTCACGGACAACGCCACCATCGATATGGACGCCTACCTTCGCACGTTTCAAGTGAATTACAATTTAACCGTAAATGGAGAATTGAACAACGAAACGATGAATCTGATGCGTGCGCGGAGATGCGGTAACGAAGATTTCGTGTCGTACACCTTACGAACACCGTGGGCCAAGAGACGTTTGTCGTGGCGGTTCTTTCACGGTAGCGCCAGCGCTATAGAAGCGTCACGACAAGCGTTCGCTGTATGGCAGAAACATTCGAACCTGGAATTCGAATATCGACCCAACGACATAAACGCCGACATGGTCATTGCTATGAAATATTTTAAACACAGGTGTCTGACTTCCAGGTGCACGATCTGCGGGTACGATTTGGACGGGCGAGGAGGTATACTCGCTCACGCTTACTACCCGCCCGATTTACCGTATAACACTACCGAAATACACATGGACTACTACGAATCGTGGAATTATACGAACGCAACCGAAATACCGGACGATCAGACCAGTTTTCTTCAGGTGTTAACGCACGAAATCGGACACGCGTTAGGACTGTCTCATTCCCTCGAGAAGGATTCGATCATGTACCCGTTCTACGTACCACGCTCGGACGGTCCGTTCGACCTGAGAGACGACGATATAAAAGGCATTCAACGCTTGTACGGGAAGCCGCCGCCGCCGTCGCCGCCGCCGCCGCCAGCTACGACGACGACGTCAACGACGACGTCAACGACGACGTCAACGACGACGGCGACGACAACGAACGACACCGTTCGGACGACGGATTTATGTCGGCTAAAGAACGTTAATCAATATTTAATAATCAACAGACACCTGTATATTGTGCACGATAACTTTTTGTGGACATTGGATCTCGAGTCGAAGCGATCGAGTCCGTCGTCGCCGCTTCTGTTGACGGATTGGTTGACTTTCTTACCGTTGACGTTCACCAACGTTTCAGCGATGTACCAGAGACCGCGAACCGAAGAAGTGGTGCTCTTCATAGACAACTACGTATACATGTTCGATATACACAGTCTGCAACCGCTGAACGGGTATCCGCGTTCGATCACAACGCTCGGTGTTCGCACGATGACGAAAATAAACGCTGCGATACACACATACACGGGTCGAACTCTTCTGTTGTACAACGATATGTATTACGGCGAAATAGACGAGTGCACGTTCACGATCAAGAAACACGGATACGTTAAAGATCGTTTTGTCGGCTTACCAGAAGCCGTCGATAGCGCGTTCCGATACATCGACGGAAAGATACATCTCCGTTGTCGGAATAAAATGCATAGACACTACGATCGTATCAAAACTAATCGATTTATTACGCGAGTACGTATAAATGCCGTGAACAACGGACGAGACGCATCATTCACAAGATGAGTGTTGACAAGTTCGGCAGACACCAGAGCGCTGTCAGAGCGCGAAGGGAGACGCGTCGCAGTCTACGGGAGGATATTGGTATCTCGATGACCGAGGACGGGCACTTCGACGTAGCGGGGAAAAAAATACACAACTTGGGCGAACCGCAAGACGGTAACGATGCCGTTCCACTGCGCTTCGTGCGTGACCACTGTCTGTTTGCCGACGATCCGTCGTCGACGACGACGCAAGGAATAGACGCGAAAGGTCGTAAGCTCGTCAACGTCGGCGCTCCCGTCGATCTCGGGGACGCTGTCAACAAGCAGTACGTAGACTACTCGTGCTTACGTTTCACACAGCTGGTACCGAACAAGAAGAACGGAGCTGTCGTCGACATCGCATACAGTCTCTGAGGGAACCGATTCGTGCGAGAGACGCTGCGACCAAAGTATACGTGGACTCGAAAATCATACCGAAGGATACGAACTCTAACCTAATGGTCGGCAACGTGCGGATAACACAGTTAGCGCCGCCAGTCAACAACAAGGACGCGGTGAATTTGGAATTTTTGAACCGACACACGATCACCGCGGTAAACGACGCTTATTTCAACGCACAAGGAAAGACTATTCTAAACGTCGGCGACGGTGGCGCACGGGCTACGGACGCGGTGAACGCACGTCAATTGGAGGAGGCGAAGCGGTACGCGAAGAGCGAAACGTACAAACTCGCAAAAGTGTTCCAACATCGTTGGGAGAAAGTGGTATCGTATATCTATAAATTGCATAAGCACGCAGCGCGTACTTCACTTGGTGCCGAAGAGGCGGACTTACTACTTACGAACAAGGCGGAGACGAACGAGTTGATTAGTGATCTGGACAAATCTAAGGACGAGCACGATTGGAGATCCCTTTATCGAGAGCAAGCGAAACAGTAGTCATGTACGAACTACGTAGCCGAAAAAAAAAGGGAGGGCTTGGTCTTATCGGAAAAATAGTTAAAAGCGCGGTACCATTCGTTGCGAAGTCAGTACCTACACTGATCAATCGAGCGGTGGACGTATTCCCGGTGGAACTACATCTGCCCGGCTACAGGTTCTGTGGACCCGGAACGAAACTAGAGCAGAGATTGGCTCGCGGTGATCGAGGAATCAACGAGTTGGACGAAGCTTGTCGTGAACACGATATCGCTTACAGCAAGTACAAGGACAACGAACGACGACGTGTAGCGGATCGTGTGCTAGCCGGTAAAGCGTGGGAACGAGTGAAAGCTTTGAATTCCGGCATCAGTGAAAGAGCGTACGCGGCAGCCGTAGCAGCAGCGATGAAGGCGAAATCGGCGTTAGGCAGCGGGCTATGCTGCGGTGGCGGTGTGCGTAGACGTCGCACCAGACGACGCAAGCCGGTTCGACGCACGATAATCAGGAAGAGGAGGAGGAGGACAACGACAACTGGGACAGGACGTCGACGAAGACGGGCCGATGGTAAAAAGGCTTCAGGACTATACCTTCGACCGTACCGAAAAAACTAATCAAAATACCCGTGCGTCCGTTGTCCGATCGAGATCTTTATGAGTACACGAAACTATTGCGTATACCTTATTTCAGAGGCGTGTACATGCGCGACACACTTCCTAGTACATCACCGTGGGAAAACGAATGCGCAATCGTGAATCTGGACGACGCTACCGGACCGGGCACGCACTGGGTATGCTACAAGAAGCAAGGCAACAGAGTCTGGTACTTTGATGGATTCGGCAATCTGCGCCCTCCTGTCGAGCTAATACGGTACTTTGGATCGAACGTGACCGACGTTCATTACAATTACGCACAGAAACAGCCATCGAACACGGTCATCTGCGGACATTTATGTTTAGAGTTTTTTACATCGAACGATCAGTAAACGACAAGATGTCTTCGCTTACGGTCACTGTCACAGGAACGGATCCAAGCGCACTGGTTTGTGACTTTTTTCAACCGCTTGAACTGACGAACGGTGAATGGTACGCGGGACTGCTGGACTTTACCACGTACAACTCTATACCGAACGTGGAAAGCGGAAGAAACAACGTCTTTCCCGTACTAAAGGAAGCACGTAAAACGTTAGAACTCGTCAATATACCGACCGGTGTGTACGAAATCAGTGATATCGAAACATACCTGAAGAAAGAACTAGCAGACCCAAAATTTTCTCTACGACCCAACAACAACACGTTGAAATGTGAAATTTATTGTTCTTACGATATCGATTTCGGATGTACGGAACACACGATCGGTACCATGTTGGGTTTTTCCAAGAACCGAAAGTTAGAAGCGTATATATTACACACGTCGGACGTGCCTGTAAACATTAAAAAAGTGAACGTTTTGGAGATAAGGTGTAACGCTGTACAAGGCTCGTACAAGACGGGACGAAACGAGCATATACTGCACTCGTTCTATCCAACGGTTGAGCCAGGATTCAAGATAGTAGAAACGCCTAGAAACGTCATTTATTTTCCACTTAACGTACTACACTTGCGTAACGTTACACTGTCCGTACACGATCAGGACGGTGATATTGTGAATTTTCAAGGCGAAGTCATCACCGCACGTATACATTTGAAACGTGTGTAGTAATCATGGGAATTTATTTCACCGATACCCCCGTGATGAAGAGCGGTGGCGGCGGCGGCTCGCACCACGAGATAAAAGAGGTCAACACTTTTGGAAAAGGTATCAGTAGACGTTCGTCGTTGACACGGTTAGCAGCAACTAACCGACGCTACCTGATTTCATTAGGATTCAAAGTCAAGAAAAACATTAATATGGCGGACAGCGGTATCGTCTTATCGGTTGAACGTCGACCATTCTTCGAAGACAACATCACGCATTACGAATATCATCCTCATGCACCGTACGCGTCAGCGTCACGATACGGAAGTAACGATGAGATACGCATACCTATACTGCAACAGGAAGTCTTCACTTTACCGATGGAAAGTTTCCTGTACGTTGAAGGCAAATTGAGCAAAAAGACCGACAGCACCGGTAGTGTGAACGTGAAAATGATCAACAACGCGATCGCGTTTCTCTTCGAAGAAATCCGTTACGAACTGGCCGGTGTGGAAGTGGATCGTACCAAGAGCGTCGGCATCACGTCCACTATTAAAACCATGCTATCTGCCGGCAAGCAGGACATTGTTTCGATGCAAAACGCCGGTTGGGTTGCTCCTACAGCTAACGAGATAACACCGACCGGCCAACACGAGGAATTCAACTTTTGCATACCGTTGAGGATGCTGATGGGATTCGCTGAGGATTTCACGCATGTTATTTTAAACATGAAACAGGAACTTATACTGTTGCGCACTTCCAGCAACGTTAACGCTTTGTTCTCGTCCACGGATGCGCCCGCTAACGCCGATATAGAACTGACCAAAATCTCTTGGATGATTCCGTTCGTGTACGTGAACAACGAAGTACGGATACGATTGTTGGATATCATACGCAAGGACCTACCGCTATTCTTAACGTTTCGTAGTTGGGAACTGCACGAGTATCCGGCTTTACCGACGACCGACAGAGAGACTTGGACAGTGAAAACAACTACACAACTGGAGAAACCACGGTACGTGATACTCACCTTTCAGACCGCCAGAAAAAGAATCTGAATAAACACGCAGGTGAATTCGATCACTGCAATGTGACAAACGCGAGACTCTTTCTGAACGACAAATACTACCCGTACGATAACCTGAACCTGGATATCGATAACGGACGTTACGCATTGCTGTACGACATGTATACACGATTTCAAAAATCGTACTACCACAGAAGTCAACCCAACGTACTTCTAACACCTACAGAGTTCATAGCAAAAGCACCGTTATTCGTCTTCGATTGTAGCAGACAGGACGAATCGCTCAAGTCATCACCAGTCGACGTCAGATTGCAATTCGAGTCATCGACCAATTTCCCCGCTCAGACAGCGGCCTACTGCTTGATACTGCATGATTCAATAAATGTGTACACTCCGTTATCCAACACGGTGCGCAGACACAATTAAACGCTTACTATATATTAATGTTTTTTTTTACTGTAAATAGAACTTTGCTTTTTTAGAATGTAATATTTAATTAAAAAAAAAATGTAATCAATTTTCATGTATTTTTATTTTATTTTAATAGAATGTAATGTAATCAATTTTCGTGTATTTTATTTTTGTGGAGGGGGAAAACGATTCTCCTCTTCTCCCTATTCTTCGTTCAGTGTTTCATCAGCACGACTCGCGAGTGGACGTACAAGATGCTTTCACACGATATCTATGTTGACGATATCAATCACAACAGCAACAACCGCTATTTCAAACAATGCGGTGAAGCGGCAACGACTACATCAATCAAGTCCTTATCACCGGACGATAAAGAAGTACAGGTCATCTTAATTCAAAAAATCACATCTCCGTACCCGCGTTACAGAAACTTGGAAAACCGTTTAAAGAGTTTTAAAGAATGGCCTGTATCGTTAACGATAACACCTAAAGAATTATCAGAAGCGGGTTTCTTTTACACCGGATGCAACGATAGAGTGATTTGTTTTTGCTGTGGAGGCGGATTAAACAAATGGGAACGTGGAGAATATGCTTGGATGGAACACGCACGACATTTCCCTGCGTGCTCTTACGTAATGTTAATGAAAGATAAAAATTTTATCCTCAAGGCACTGGGTATTGTTACCGAGGCGCAAGCACCTACAGCTGTAGCAGTGACAGCAAAGAACGAACAACGCACCGACACGATCAAGGAGAATATAAAAAACGTAGAAGAAAGCTCGAATCGTGATACGATGTGCAAAGTCTGTTACACACAAAACGTGGAAGTTGTACTTATTCCCTGTCGACATTTTATTACATGTGTGAATTGCGCCATAACCTTACATAATTGTCCCTTATGTAGAATTGCATACACTGCTTACATGAGAGCGTATTTCTAGTTCGTTTTCACGCGTCTATTGAACACCAGGTTTGAAAATATATATATATGCTGCTGTGACAAAAGTGTTTTATACAACCTCCGCTAATATCGCATACCTCAGTGTTTGAACAGCACGCGTTGAAGACGGACGCATGGAGCTGCTATCTCCGTACGAGTACATACGCTGCAGTGACTTAAAGCATACAGTACTGTACCCTATAGAAATTTTTGTATACAACGTTCTGACATGTAAATTTGTTGCACTGATCCGTGACGAAAATATAAAGTACAAAATAAACGTTCCGAACAAATTCTTTACGAGCGTTTCACAATATACAACGTGTCTGTTCTGTAAGACGGACGGATCTGCAACGTTCCTAGTAAAACCAAACACGTTGTATATAACGAAAAAAGGATGTGCGAGGATAAACTAGCAGTCATACTTGACTTTCACTGTTTTATCGACAACGATGGAAACGAACTCGTTAAGGAACTAGCCGTTATGGACGTCACTGCATTTGCCAGCAGGCATTGGATATTTACACATCCAGTAGAGACGATTGTTTCGAATCACAAACATGTGAGGACAAACAGATGGTTAACAGACCATTATCATGGACTAACGTGGACGGACGGGGACACATCGTACGAACATCTTGTACCGATATTAGAAAAGTATACGTTTCCTTTTAACTTCGTGTTCGTAAAAGGATTGCAAAAAAAAAAGATTTCTACAGAAGCGTATCGTGCATTTTAATATTATAAATTTAGAAGATTTCGGATGTCCCAAACTCGATCAATTACAATCAATACACGGAACAGCCTGTCTCACGCACCGCTTATGTCCGGAAATATGTACAAATAGTAGAGTACACGCTTTACGCGAGTGGGTTGTGTCAGATTTTAGAATAGTCAATACGTTTCTGATAAATTACTAAAATTATTGTTTAGCGCCTACATAAAAAAAAAAAACAGTCGTCGCCTTTCTATCGATTACATCATCTGTCTAAAAATAAATTAGCGTGTTCAAACAAGCGCGACCGCTGTCTAGTCGTATAAAAAAAAATAACCGACACCCCTCTTCCCCACCTACCCATCGAACCGTGAGAAATCAAGTTGCATCCTGTTCACACAGTTAAAAATAAATTAACGTCGACGACATGTTCGAACAAGCACAAGTGCTGTCTAGACGTATAAAAAAATAACCGACTCCCCTCTTCCCCACCTACCCATCGAGCCGTGAGAAATCAACTCGTGACCTGTTCACACGGTTAAAAATAAACGCTTACTGTGCGTTGAGTGGTTTCCCTCTCTCCGGTTTCCACCTCCACAACTACCTCCCTATATATTCCACTGCGCACAAGCGTTATTCGTTCATTCGTTGAGAGACGTGCCGCAAATTATTATAAGTTCTTTATTTTAAAATGGCATCAATCACTGAAAAGTTTGCTACTATTAGCGCAATCGAGTATAAAAAAATAAAGGAATTGATAATCGGTGTAAAATATCCGATAGAAGAAATGCAAAATATAGACGCAAAATACGGTAAAACTGTACTCGTCACTCTTCAAGATTACAAAGACCCTAGACTAAAATATCGTGTATATCTACCAAAGAGATACGCAGGTGTTTTTGAAGATGAGGAATTAAAAAATTTATTACCGTGCTCGCTGCAACTAATTTATCGCGGAGTAAAGGATAGAGCTTACATAGTAGAAATTGTACAGTAGTATCGAATGGACATCTTCATTTGTCACGTACGATTACATATATATATATATATATATTAACATGTACTTAGTTCTATTTAATTTAATTATAGATAATATATGTGATTACACATATTTCATTTGATTATGCCTAGATAATAAAACAAGGCTTACATGTTGTACACTTTAGACATCTTCAGAATTAACAAATATATTTGTACATAATTGTCATTGCACACGTTTACCAATAATATTTAAAATAATGTGCTTACACATAATTCATTTGATATAATTGTATACAATTGTATTTTTTTTAATTGTCACTACTGTGTGTGTGTTTATTTCATTTTTTGTACATATTTGTCATGTCATAGTGCACATGTTTACATTTTGTAATTTTCACTACTGTGTACGTTTACATATTATGTATTTTAAATTGTAATATATTTTGATTACTTTCACTACTGTGTGCGTTTACATATTATGTATTTTAAATTGTAATATATTTTGATTACATGTATTTTAATTATTTGTAATTAAACAGTATTGCTTTAACCTTTTTATTGTTTTTTTAATTTCAAAATTCCTTGGAACATTAACACTATTCTAAAAAAAAATCAATTTTATTAAACAACAAGTGTATGATTATAATATACTTTAGAAATTAAAGAATATTTAAAAATCAAACTGACCTTATACAAGTTCCAGTTGAGTCTCGCGACGAACTATGTGCCTTGGAGAGCAGTTCGTACAGGCTTATATATAGTATTTCAAGGATGTACACGAAAGAGATGGTAACAACAAAGAAAGCTCCCACACACAAAGTCATGAACACGCACTTAGCTCGGTCTGCGTTCTAATTCCCACACGCTGTGATAACAGATGGTGTCAGACATCCTGTTTGTTCTGTTATTAAAAAAAAAAATTTATGTACGACCACGTTCACACGCTGCGATAAACAGATGGTAATACAGACGGAGCCGATTACATCATCAACAAAAAAAGTAACAGCTGCCACGCATACTTAGCTTGGCTTGTTCACACAATAATTTATGTACGCCTTTAAATTCGTTCACACCCAACATTAACATATGTTCAGACAGACGGCGACAATTAATTATACGCTCAGACAGACGGCGACAACTAACAGATGGCGGCAATTAATTCTACGCTCAGACAGCCGGATGCAATTAATTTAGCGACTCGCTAAACAGATTAGACAGCTGCAAAATGCACGTGGGAGTCAACTGCTACATTCAAAAAAATGCATGTGGGAGCCAACTACCGCTTGTTCCTATTATATTACATACACACCAGTAATAACGAGTGGTCTGTCAGCATTCTGTTGTAAAAAATAACTCCACCATATCATGTGTGTTTCTTACAGGGAAACTGACAGTTCATTGCTGGACGTCACACGACGGGAAATTCAAAAATTGTGGTGGTGGGAGTAACCATGTTTTTTTTTCAAACTGTTTATACATTTACTTAACACATATACACAACATCGACGATATCGGCACGGCAGTGTAAATATATACGAAACCAGTACACTATAACACCGAGTTGGCAACAATGGCTGCAGTTATATATTCAACCCGTACACTATAACACCGAGCCGACAACAGTTGGCAACACCGACGCTTTTCCAACATGGCCGAACTTCCGGAAAAACCCCTTACATATACATAACCATACACTATAACACATGCACGAATCGGCAACCCCGCCGTACCTTAACCACTACACTCTTACACCACTTGACAACATCGCCGCTTTTCCAACATGGCCGCCGCCGACACACCACGACGGGCGGCCATCAAGCCGCCGCCCAGCGACGATGACGACGTCAACGACGACGTCAACGGCGAACGGCGAACATAGCCACGCCTCCGCCAATCAACGCACACATTACCCCACTTTAGGCTGGCCGAAGACAACATGGCCGAAAGCCAACTACCGCATGGTTACCCCCACCACCACAATTTTTGAATTTCCCGCCGTGTGACGTCACTTCCGCGTTAGAACTCTCAGTTTCCCCCTACTTCGTTGCAAGCGGTAAATGAATCAGATTTACTAACGCGTTACTAATATTTCAAGAATACTATAAATTACCTACTGATGGTGAGTTAAATAATGAAACTATAAATTTAATGTTGAAAACTAGGTGCGGTAATAGTGATATTATTTTCGATTATCGAGTATCCAGTTTTAAATGGAACAAGCCTGAAGTAACATGGCATTATTATTTAGCGAATCAAGAGGTGTTAGAATAGACTAAACAAGCTTTTGCAGTATGTGAGGAAAAGTCTGGTATACGTTTCAAACATGATAGAGTGAATACAGATATTTTAATTTCTAATAAACGATTGAAACATATGATGCAAAAAGAATCGTGGCAATGTACGAGGACGTTTGACGGTAAAGGTGGAACATTAGCACATGCATATTTTCCTGATTATAATAATTCAAGGCGAGAAATTCATATTGATGAAGATGAAAAGTGGTCATATTCGACTGACAAAGTTGTTCCTCTTGACCAAACAAGTTTGTATGCAACTTTAATACATGAAATCGGTCATGTTATAGGTTTATCACATTCAGATGTATCAGATTCTGTAATGTATGCTTATTACAACGGTAAAATCGAGTTAGGTGATGATGATGTTTTAGCCATTCAAAATTTGTATGGTAAGACACAAAACCCTTTTATAACATCTTTCATACCGATGTCGCCATCTTCTTCAGTACCAAAGATAGAAGACGAGCATCCTATAGATACAAATAAAATTAATCTTTGTAATTTTAAAAATATTAATTTATTTTTAATTGCTGATAAACGATTATATATATTACATGAAACATGGTTGTGGATATTAAATCCGGCAGAGATGATATACACCAAACCGCTTATAATAAAACATTGGTTAACGTTTCTTCCAAGAAACTTCACAAAAATTTTAGCTGTATATCAACGACCATCTGGCGAGATAGTTATGTTTATAGATTCTTTGGTATTCATGTTTGATTTAATGAGTCTTAAATTAAGTCATGGTTATCCGAAACATATCCAGTCTTTATTTAACATACAACCGAATAATTTACATGCGGTATTCAACAGTTATACAGGTAAAACTTATATATTTCATTATGATAATTATTATAGAGAAGTCAATGAGTGTATGTTGACTACTAAATCATGGGGTTATATATCTGAAACATTTCTTGGAATACCGCCTAAAATCGATTCATCATTTAGATTTTCTTATGGTAATTTATACTTTTTTAAGAATAACACTGTGTATATATTTAATGAATTTACGGGTGAGTTAGTTAGAACAGAAAAAAATAATCTATCGATATTCGGATTGAAATGTGTAAATGATGATGTACTATACAAATTGAAAGAATTAATATTACAATTGATAATTCAAAAGAAAGACCAATCGATATCGAACAATAATCGATAGTAATATTGATGAAGAACAATAAAAGTTCAGTTTGTAAATACAATTTATAAAAATAGAGTTGATGTGTGTTTTGTGCGATGACTATGTTATGTATATTATCTGTGTTGACGCTTGTTTACGCCGAAGTCGACGGATAACCTATAACCTTTAAATTGATATTGTTGGAACAATTAATCGTGTTTTGTGATAACAGGATAATTAATGTCATTGTTTTTTTTTGTGCGATGACTATGTTATGTATATTAATTGTGTTGACGCTTGTTTACGCCGAAGTCGACGGATAACCTATAACCTTCAAATTGATATGGCTTGAATTTTTATATTGAGAAATATTTGGATGTTGTGAAGAGTGTAATAAATTGTATTATTAACAAACACTGGTTTTATTTTATTTTATTTTAATTATTCCTACAAAATAATAACAAAGTAAAGCAGGCTACAATATTTATTATCATACCATCAAATACATATATAATGAACAGATGATTTTACTCTCCCACACCAATATAAAGACATATAATAAAATAGTTGAGATATAGTAGCCCGAAGCTGAATAATGTGTTGATTACATTTTTAAAAACAAAATAGAGCAGTTTATATTAACAAGTACATACAAAATGATTATTTGAAAGTTACAAATTTTGTGATAACAAAATAATTGAGATATACCATCCCAAATTTGAGTAACGTGTTGATCACATTTTATATGATTATTACAACAAGTATTTCGATACACATCAAACTTTGTACAATTTTTAATACAATCCACATTGTTATCATATTCTTCTACTTTTTCACGAAGAAATTTAAATATTTTATAATAGCAGATATTAAAATTTTTAAGTCCCATAACTTGAGTATCGTAAATATTAAAAACAATATTTTTATGTTGATTGTGTTTATTTTGTAACATAAAAAGACGATTCATAGTTCGGCTATAAAGTATCAGCTTGAATGGCTTAATGAATAATGACCGTACGGGATTGTATCTATCCCGTTATCGCATAATACTCTCTTATCATCATTATTGCTTAACGCTAATTTATTAATCGATACCGATTCTACTATATGTTTTTTCGATCTTATTAATTTCATAATTCTACGTTTTTCTGTTTCCGAAAGAGTATTATGAAGACAATTTTTGAAATCGTTAAACGAGATCTCGTTATTAATTACACATTTTTTAATTCCTTTCGCTTTCCTTTGAATATTATTGTCACGCGTAGTATACGTATATAATTTTGATCGTAAACCAATAAATTCCTTAATCGGAATACCGTTACATTCGTCTTTAAATTTACCGATTACTTTTTTATTTATGGTAGAATAACATTTATGATCAGGGGGATAATCGCTAGTATCAAAAAACATTTTCAAATCTGGATCTAACATATCTTCGTAAAAATCATTTGTCAATATTTCATAAAACAAACTGTCAGTATCAGTATATAATAATGAAATTTTGTTTCCATACTTTTTTCATTATATCATAATGAAATTCATACATTAAGGTTTTGCTCAATTCTAATACCGTGAAACCTACATAAATCGGTTTATTAAAATGAATAGACGTTTTTTTTGATAATACAGCACAAAGCGGTTTATCATATATAATTCTGTCTTTGAAAGTCGGTTTAGAAATAAGTTTTAATAATTTTTTATTTTCACTTACAAGATCTAATTTCATTCTTTTTCTCACATTTTCCATACACTTAACCAAAGACAGAATTATTTAACAATTTAAAAAAATCTTTTTCAAACTCGTTTGTCGCAATTCGTCGTTTTTCCGTATTTAAATCAATATATGGTTTTAACCATGTTTTTTGACAAAATTTTAACGTTCTGTGAATTTTAGTTACCTTCAACCCGTGAGTGATAGCTTGTTTTAAATTGACATAATGGCAAATATAATGTTCTTTCGGTTCTAATGTAGTTAGTAATTTTGTTTGTTTTGTGTGATTTATACTTTTATTAATTGGAAGAAATGGTAGATCCATATGGTTATCGTGCAGATTTTCAGGGTATTCTATATCGACTTCTAATATATATCCTGTTTCAGAATTATTAGAGGTATTTAATATATCTGTAATAGTAATTTTATCAGCCCATACAAAGTTAGAATACGGAATATATTCACTCATCGCCCACCCGTATAGATTATTCGCGTCTAAATTTGTTAAAAATGTTTTAGGATAATTTGGATTATATGTTTCTTTTATATATTCGTTATTGGTTTTTGAATGTTTTTTAATACATTTTTATATCCCCCCTTTTATTGCGTTCTCACAGAATAGATATTTTTCGTAATCATCAAGCAATTCAAGTTCAATACCAGTACAAAATAACATAGCATCAAAAGCAAACCCTGGAACGGTTAAATAATGTGCACAATCTAAATTATGTGAAGATAGACAAAGTAAACGAAAACTTTAAAAAAGTCGCATAAAAGCAATACGTCAATTTTCAAATATAAATCACTGTAGTCACCCAACGATTTAATTTTAAAATGATGCCAAACTTGAACCGCGTGATTATAATCCTCATCGCTTATATGTTTCGCATTTAATTTACTATAAAATTCGACTTTAGGAGGTAGTTCTTGTACTTCCAATTTTTCCCACGAATCGGTATATTCGTAAGGATATACACCTTTTCGAGTGACTAAATCCATATCATTATGTGAAAAAAATTTGCTAGTATGAAAAAATTGATTTTTTGGTAGATTATTACTTAGTTCCGCTAAGGATCTATTTAGAAAACGAAAAGTATCAACAAATTTAATGGTTATTCCATTACACGTTTTTTTTTTAAATGATATATATTTTTCAGTCGAATTTGGAATAACAGTTATTTGTCTAATATCATACCCTATCATATCATTGGCGGACGATAAAATGGGAATCATAATTTGAACTAGCATGAATAAAAATGGAGACAAATTTTTGATTTTGTCTCCTCAGATTACAATTATTACATAATGCGGAACGGTAACGACCGGTAATATGACAATGATCTCTAGAGGGTCTGTAAAATAACGTGAATTCGCGTTTACACATTTCGCAATGTGTAGTAGATTTATATTTGATTTTATCTTGTTTTGTCATTTTTAACGGTTTAATATTATTAAGAAGCGAGCCTAATAAATTTATGTTTTCAACGAGATATGACACGAATTTTTCCGCAGCATTTTTGCCTCTATATAAGAACGGTTCTGATGGCAAATGCTTTTTAATATTAGTGGGAATTGAATTTTCTACAACGAAATAAACGCAGAAACTCATAGGTTCGTGTAGTTCATTCGCGACTGTAAAAGAATATTTCCGATCAGGGTAACAAGTACTTATCGGTTTTAATATGCATTCGAAATCCGCGTAAACTACTATTGGAAGTTTATATTGGTATTGGAAATTTTGAAATTTTAAATTATCAGTCGGCATTATCACTCGAGCGGGTGTATTTTTTTGACAGTTTCGTTTATGTATTTTTAACTTTTTAGATTTAACAGTGAAGTAAATTAGACACCGTTTACAAAATTCGATAGCATTAAAAATTTTAGTTACTTGCGATCTAATTAATCTGGTGAAATTTTTAATATAACAATAATGGGTTGCATTATCTTTATTTAATAATAAAAGATCGAAATGGTTTGATTTTTCATTATCACATACTTTTAACGGGTAAATTGTGATATCGTTTTCAACACCATACACGTTAACCGAAACGTTATTATTTTTTTCGAAAATTTTTATCTGTGTTAACGGAGTAGGAAAATCGATATTATTAAAAGTAAATTTATTTTATAAATCCGTATAACGAAAATTTATGCGTTCCGGGTGCGAACCGTTTATGAATTTACAAAGAATCGCCCATTTAAAACAATAATTATCTTTATTTTTAGGATTAATTATGCTTTTTTAGCAGTCAGTTTTGGTGGAAGCGGAATATACGGACTACCTCTTAAAGGCTTAAAACGATTAATTCGAATCAATATCCCGTCAATTGATTGTAACGACCATCCAGAGCCCTTTTGTACATATACGTCTTCTTCATTACAAATACTGTTTATCATATTGTCTATTTCAGATGGAATAGACGAACTATGAAGTAAAATAATGTTTTTGGTTTTAAATGTTCTGTCCTGGTATTCATTAATATTATTTTTAACGTATGTACATTCAACTAAAATATTGAATTTTATAGCGTTATATATACAATCATATTACTTAAAATGTTTAATATTTCTAATTTTAAATAAATTAATAATAGACATATATGTCTTTAATTACGTTATTATAATTTTTATAAAAATACGTTCTTAAATTACCTTTAAACGCATTTTCTATTTCTATAAACTTATTTTCTAAAATTATGTGTTTTAATCTATTATTTTTTAAACGTAAATTATTATTATCAGATGATGATGATGATGATGATGTGGAAGAATAACTTGAATGTTGTGTATAAGACGGTCCAGGTTGAGGATCTCGTATGTACGATGGTTCGGGCTAAACATCTTGTCTGGATGAAGGTCCGGGTTCAGGTGTTTCAGTATTCACGTCATTAGCGATTCTTACAAACAATCTCTTTTTGAATGGAAGTTGTTTGTCCATTATGATCTAAAAAAGTAAAATCATCCATTTTTTAAAAAAGTAAGTATTTACTATTGAATTAGTTTAACAGTAAAAGAAATAATTCCAATACTTACAGGTTGCTGTTGTTATAATTGAATTAAATCAGTTCTTCTTTCACAATTAGTACGTTTGTATTGTTCAGTAAAGCCGAGTAATAATTTTAAAGGAACACAAAATCCGTCGATTTTGTTGCGAAGCGATTATATCTCTCTGTCTGTCCTGTAACGAATTTGATGAATATGTCTTCATACTGATGTGGAGGAATAAAATCGTAGTATTTAAACGTTTTGTGGTAACAGCAGTAAAATACAAGTTGAGAAAAAAATATTTACGTCATCTTAGTTAATTAACGCTGTATATAAATAGAAAACAATTTGCGATAACTCCGGGTTGCTTAATTGACAGTACTCTTAATTATATTATTTTTTGTTTTGTTTTTACATTACAATCTGTAAATAACAAGTTTCACGTGTATATCATATGATTATTAATTACAGTTGTTTGTATAATTACGTAAATGGAATTGAAACGCAAGAATTAATTATCGTATTAAAATAATTGGCTTATGTAACTACAAAATAACAAGCTAATAATGATAACGGAAACAGTAAACAAGTCTCGGTACAGAGTTCTAATTATTATTCTCTCGACAGTATTCTTAATTATATTATTTTTTGTTTTTACATTACAATCTGTAAATAACAAGTTTCACGTGTATATCATATGATTATTAATTACAGTTGTTTGTATAATTACGTAAATGGAATTGAAACGCAAAAACTAATTATCGTATTAAAATAATTGGCTTATGTAACTACAAAATAACAAGCTGATAATGATAATGGAAACAGTGAACAAGTCTCGGTACAGAGTTCTAATTATTATTCTCAAATTTAACGAACTTATTTTCAAACTTATTAGAAAATTTTTTAATGGATTGTTAGATTTTCTTTTTTCTAACAATATTATTCTTTTTTTTAAAAAAACAAAATATTGTTAGAAATTAATTATGTTATTTTTTTCTGTTTCTAGCAATGGAACACGAATCCGCTGCTTCTGCTTCATCACCTTCACCATCCGCCGGTTCATCAACCTATTTTTCTATGAAAGATTTAATACAATGTTTGTATATAAGCGGATTGGTGAAAATAGTGATGTGGGAGGAATCGTTCACAAATTTAAAATCTATTATATTAGACCAACCTTCAACCATTGTACACTTGTGCCTTATTATTCAAAACGCGATTATGCATATTTTCGATGATGAGCCTTCAGAAATTGACATCTTTCGTAAAAAGGAAAAAGAAATGACTTTAGCGGAAACGCTTGGTTATTTTAATTTCCAAATTGATGACACCAATTTTCATATCAAACCCCTAGACTACGATACTATTAGATTGTTTAGGGAATTAATTAGCAAACCAAAATTGACCGAAACACTTGAGCTTAATAAAGACAGCGATAGCGGTAGCGATGATGAATCAGATAGCGGAGATGATTTTGACAAAATTTTTAATTCGTTTTCGGACAAAGACAAATCTAAAAAAAAATCAAAAAAATCAAAAAAGTTAAAAATACAAAATCTGAACAGAAATTCGAAATATTAAAAGATGGTAAAAAAAAATGGATCAAAACACCAGGTGAGGAAGGTTCGTATTTGATTGAGGTGAAATTAACGCAGACGGCCGATATCAAACGCGAAATTTCTGACAACTGGTGGCAGAAAGTATCCAGAAAAGTAACTGTTTTGGCGTCGTCACCGCAACAGTTCGTGGCAACAAATGATTTATTTGTTAAATCAGCTTTAACCAAAATTAAAAACGGCAAAGGTGTGGCACACGGCTCGTACAAGACGCGTTATAAGCCGTATTAAAAAAATAGTCCAAGGTTGGTTTTTGTAAATATTGTAAATATATATAATATAAGTATTTAATTTTAATTGTATGTATATGGTTGCTTATTAAATTTAATTTTAATATATATAATAAAAATAATATATTTTACATAAGAACATGTATTATTGTATGTATATGGTTGCTTATTAAATTTAATTTTAATATATATAATAAAAATAATATGTTTTACATAAGAACATGTATTGTTATAAGATATATTGTGTTTTACATTTCTCTATTTAAAAAATTAATTTGTCTTTGTCATAAGTCTTTCCTATGTTATTTTACATAGAGCATGATGAACGTATCATCAAAACAGGAGGAGGAGCGTCTTCTTCATAAATGGGTTTTTTTCACCAAAAAGGCTGACACTTGAAGAAATCGCAAGATTAAAAATAATAGTCAACAGACCGGATTCAACTTTAAAACCATTTATCAAAGAATTAATAAAGAATTTATAGTTTCTTATGTTATTTTTATATACATAAATAAAATATAAAAAAAGTTTGGTGTTTGTACTTTCACAAAATCCTTTCCTTTGTGCAGGTAATGGACCGTGATCAAGAGTTCAACGCAAGCATGTGTGTCGACGATAAATATTTAAGCCACACATGGGAGTGTATAGCTATGTTAGAACATTACCTTGATATCAAATTTTATCGACCAAGTCATAATAACAATAAAAATACAGATTTTAAAATTCCTGAAGGTGACCGTCGTTGTGCTATGTATAAAAATAAATCAAAAAATATAGTAGATCGTTTGTATACATCGCGTTTGTATACGGGTAATATACGATCTATAATACGGTGTGTATGTGATTCTATAAATTTATATAGAGATTATATTTTGAATCATGTATTAACACACGGTCACGAATCTAAAAATAATAATTGTGCTTGTGTCGATACCTGTCTGTCCAGTTCCAAAATTGACTGTGCAGACGGTAAAAAAATTATTAAATGGATAGAAAAACAGCTGTTATTAACAGATCGAATGTACTGTGAACGCCATGAGTGTTGTGTACATTTGCAATCAGATGATAGTATAATAGCGAACACCATATATGATACAAGTTGTAAGAGTATAATAAATGGTGTGTGTTATCATTCTGCTATACTGTCAATATACAAAGACCGCAATAACCGTACATTATACGGTTCGGAATTGCATAAAACCTTAGCAGCTTGGGTTCGTTATAACGAATGGCTGAACGACTGGAGTAAACGCACAGTGTTGGTGCGTGACAATAATAGGCTTGGTATTTATCATGGTTTCCCGGATTAATAATGTGATGTTCTAACATAGTAATAGTGAAGGAAAAAATGTAAAATAAATTTTATTATTTAGCGCACAATGATCAAGATTATGTTTATATGGACAATCGACACGTGCTACAGTCTGCTGTTTTAAGACACTTAATGATGGACACTTATCACTTCAACCGACTTGTAGTCGAGCATGGATTAATAATGTGATGTTCTAACATAGTAATAGTGAAGGAAAAAATGTAAAATAAATTTAAAAAAAATAAATAAATACATTTTAAATTTTATTATTCAATATTCAATTTGCTATATGAAATACATTATTTAGCGCACAATGATCAAGATTATGCTTATATGGACAATCGACACGTGCTACAGTCTGCTGTTTTAAGACACTTAATGATGGACACTTCAACACCTCGAGATCTATCACTTCAACCGACTTGTAGTCGAGCATGTTCTCGATGAGTCTCTGCTTTTCTGCTCCTTTAGTGTAAACATATTTACCTTCAGTAACGATGCTGTTTAAAATACTGTGAAGTTCGTCATAGCTGTGAATTCCACAATTCCAGCTGAAACCATGAAAAAATCTTTTCAACCACTCCACTTGTTTTTTTCTATTTTTTGATAAATAACAATAATCGAATGGTGGTAAAAACAAAAAATGTTCTCTCACACCGATACAGTTGTAATTTTCTATTCTTTGTACACACAATTCTTTAACAATATAATTTTTAGCATCATCGAAAAAACATTGAACATCGACAATAAAACCGACTATTATTATAAAGCGCTAACACTACAAGTGATTATAAAATGTGCATGACAAGCAAATAAATATAATGTTAACAATCGATTCATTCTATCGATTTTCTTATGACACCAGATAAAGGCAGATATACGAGCAAATTATCAGATATTAGCAAACAGTATGCAGTCGTTTTTGGTGGAAAGTTTTGTGTTGATTCTATTTCTAAACGAACATCGACAGAACCGGTTTTTAAAAGGTCGCTTTGATAAGAACAATCGATAACAACTATTGGTGTATATAATAAATAATCACTCCTATCCAGCACAGGTTCGTCCTCACTACCGTCATAATACGATGATTGAAACCCTTTATACATCTCGTATAGCGTTTGTTTACATCCGTTTAAATTATCATACGGATAGTATTGTGAATTCAAATATAATTTAATATTATGCAAGTCGCATAAATCGAAATGAGAGGCATTATTTGCTATGTTATTTTTTCTATCTGTTTGAAAACCTACAATTATATAACGCGGTTTTTCAGTCTGTGCTACTGTTTTTATCGTCCACGTTAACTGTTTAGTCTCTGGTAAAGTCGGGTATTCTTGCAACTCCCATCTACGAAATGGTAATTTTATAGGCAGATCTCTATCAACAATACTCAATAATCTGTGTCTATACTCATCGCTAACATAAATGTAAGGAATTCGCCAATTGATTTTTGTTAATTGTAATTTATACTTATCTACAGCGTTTAAAACTACAGCGTTATTATCAGACGATGATCGTATTAAAATCAGTTCTTGTTTCACATTTAAAATTATACGTTTGTATTGTTCAGCAAAACCGAGTAATAATTTTAAAGGAATGCAAAACACGAAATTCGTCGAACCTGTTGTGAAGCAACTTTTTATATCTCCCGTCCATCCTGCATTAGTTATTTTCTTCATATCACCGGGTTTGAATGTTAAAATATTTTTCATTACTGATGTGATACCGACATTTTTAACACGATCTACTTCTGTAGCACATATTTCGTACCGTATTTCATCGAATAAAAATGCTAATCCGTTACTAATTAATTGAATATTTTCGTTTTTCTGATTGTTTTCACCCATTAATTTACCTTCAATATGTAGATAACTCTCGCATTGTTGATGAACAGGAATACGTATTTCATCATTATTATTTAATGTAGTAGATGCGTAAGGAGTGTGCGTATGATACGCACGTCCAATGATACTATTGTCATCGTAAACAGCATTATTTAACACGTCCAATATACTCATTGTTAATAAGTACTTTATACCCTAACGACTCCAAAAATTTTCTATTAAGAGATGTTAACTGATTAGCATCCCGTATTTTACTGGTGTTATTTACGGGTTTAACTATTGTTTTATTTTGTCCATAAGGAAAAATTAGCCTCATCTCGTCTTTTTCTTATATGTAATCGCAAAGAAATCGTTTCTTCTCTAAAATTTATTAACTTTCCCTCTTGATCTTCTAATCGTATTGCGATATTATGTAATCTATTTGTATTCACTGGCAAGTAAATAACGTTTGTCGGTGATTCTACTAATTTATACCCCGGTCCGACTGTCAGATAAAATTCGTGTAGTATATGAGATTCTCGACCGTTCTTCAGCGACCCAGCCACAGCGCTGCAAACTAATCTTATAACGTCTGTCTTTACAATGCTGATTATCGACTGTGATGAATGCCATTTAAGCGGTTCGAGTTTGACAGTATTAGCGAATCCGAGAAGAGAAGCCAAAGAATTTGGTTTAGTGAAATCTATCGTTTCACTCGAATAGATTTCGCTTTTCAAAGTATTATTATTAGCACATATTAATAATTTAATAATTTTCTTTCTATTACTTTTTGGTAATTTTTGATTTATATAAGTGTTTATATCCTCGATTTCATAAGAACCTGTAGGTAATTCAATCACTCCATTGTCACCAAAATAAAACATATTATTTACATTTTCTTCAATATTCGGTATGGAATTGTATGTCATGAAATTAATTTCCTTCGAGTTCAATGGGGGGAAATATATCACAACTAAGTGACGATCCTACTCCGTTTAAGCTAAACATTATTACTAAGAAACTGTAAACACAGACGTCCGCAATTAACTGTATTTGATCGTTGATAACGTTTATAATTTTATTATAGTTTATATTGACGGGTTGTTGTTCCGATGTTTGAAAATAACGAACTAATTCAATTGGTGGTCTTAAATTACCAAAACCATCGAAATAGTTTATTGTCTTATTTTGTTTACGGTAACATACCCAATGTGTACCTGACCCGCGTATACTATCTAAATTAACAATACCGGTTTCATTTTTCCGAATTTTTAACGGTAAAGTATCTTTCATAAAAACACCTCTAAAATTAGATACATTCAAGAGTTTAGCGTAGGAAAACAATTCGATATTGGTGAGAGCGTGTGAGGGAATCTTTATTTCTTCCGATGTTTTTTTTTTTTTATTCCTACCGCCACCGCCTGATTTTTATACGGTCGTAAGTATAATCCTCTCCCCCTCCTTTTTTTTTAGATTTCGAAATTTGTTTCTTATTTTTCTTTTTAATACCGCTATCAAATTTACTTTTTCGCTTTCATAATATTAGTTAGCGCCCAAGCAGCAGCTTTTTCACCAATAGACGAGTCTTGTGCTTCTACACGTTGCCAAGCTTTTTCTGCTAATTCACGATCGGCTTTAGAACGATTTTCAGTATCTCGATATTTCGAGTATGTTATATCGTGTTCCTTACAAGCCGCATCTAATTTATTAATACCCGGATCTCCACGCTGTAATCGTTTACTTAATTTCGTACCCAAACCACAGTATTGATAACCAGGAACATGTAGTTCGATAGGTAAAATTGTGACGATTTAAAAATTATTTAAATAGCACAAATTAATTTTTTTGTTCTTATAACTAGTGAGAGTATAATCCACCCCTCTCTGTACCTAGATACCTGTATCAACGTGCAAAAAGTCCAGTACGAACATGCAAAGTACAATGTTATTAAGCGAAAACTAATAATCCTTCTATTTAAATAAAAGACGTAATAATAATAAAGGAAAAATCTAACTCCTAACTAAGAAAAGGTAGCATAATTTATCGTAGTTAATTAATGGACAATTAATAATAATAAAGGAACGAACTACTTTTCTCTCAGCGCGTAAACCGCGCCAGCTTCCATACTCCCTGCCGCTAAACTAACGCCAGTCGCCGGAGAATCTCTGACATGTAAGCAGCTCGAAAATGTGTCGTGAAGTTAAACTTGCGTTTATGTCGCTAAAAAACGATATAACAAGAAGTTAGTGCTTCTCACTTAATTAATCCAATATAGCGTAAGCGAAACGAAGATTAAAAACTAGTAATGTAGTTCAGACGTTGAGAAAATATTCTTAATAAATAAAAAACTTAGCCGACACATCTCTTTATAAAAAAGTAAGTGGTAAGATATGTTCCTTACCATGTAAAAGGTAACATCAGTGCTGTTAAAATAAAACGGAATTAATTGTGAAAAGTGAACACCAACGCCAGGAGAGTTAATACAACAACTGTACGAACTCCAAGTAGCAGAATTCCAGCGCCATGACCTAGACCACAATACAGAAACAACTAACTAAATGGAGGATCCAGATGGACAACGAACTACACCCAAGAAGACCTACTGAAGAGGATCATCTCGACCACCAGCCTCAGACTCACGTTATATTCAGGTGACACTAAACCATAACTTCTGTGCATACATTGTTTTTAACAACCGCAACAAAAAGAACAGTAAAATTTCTTGTAAAGACTTTTTAGATCACATAAATATTAGCATATTAATGTTTGTAATTTCTGTAATGCTATAGTAATAACCTGATGATGTTTAAAGGTAAAGTTAATCTGAATTTACACCAGACTATTCTTCAAATAGTTTGGATGATGTTAAAGTATGTTAGAATAGTACAAAGTTAGAACCCGGATCCGTGGTAAACAAAGTAATACACAGCTGTATGATTTTGAGATACTAAGAGTAAAAATTTAAAGAATATTTAATGCAGAATCTATAAGAATTTTCTTTTAAAAGTAAAGTAAAAAACAAAAAGATGACCATTAAAGCTATTATGTTTATATCCGTAGTTAAAATACAATAATAAAGAGAGTGAATATCCAGAGAGTGAATAAATTTATGTAACCTTGGACAAATTCCTGATATATACTTTGTCACAATTTGTTGGTAAGTAATATTTACTAACTATGGCAGCTAGTTTAATTAACAGCAAACAATTAAACTGGTTCCCTATGTTATGATGTCTTAACAGGAGAGACGTCATAAAATGCGCCACTCTACTTCTTTGTAAAAAATAATAATTATGTACGTCGTGACGCATATAAAATGCGCCACTCTGCTATGTTCTAAAGATAATTGTGTACGTCGTGGCACATAAAATGCGCCACTGCTTTTGTGTAAAAATAATTGTGATAATTAATTAACGGTAACTTGTAGAATACATAAATTTATTCACTCTGAATTTGTGAACAAATAAATAAATAGAGTTTTAATTATAAAATAATAATATTAGTATTAGGGTATTGTTGTAATAAACAAGTCCCTGCTGGTAAAAATATTCCATTTTAAACCTGTCGGTATTTACAGGCTATTTCATGTTAGATACGTGTCGAGGAATGTACGTTCTCCCCCGTAAACAAGTAAGTAGTTTGAATGGCATTCCCTAGTGGACAAAATAGACAGTCCTGAACAGGAAATAATCGTGTTTCAGATGGTCCGAATTCACCCTCCTTTGTTAACAACACACCCCAACGCAAACAGTAAGACTCCCCAAACAGCTGATCCATTGTGCTATTGTAAACTAATGAACTCTTCGTGTGAAATTTCTTTTCACTATAAAATGATATCACTTTGTCTCGACTGATAATTGCTAGAAGTACATAAAGTTGAATTGATTTGAGATAATTTTAATTTGATTAATTAGTATAAGATTCTATGTGTAGTACTATATATATATATATATATATATATATATGTGTGTGTTTAAATGAATTCCAATTTTATAAGTGTTTAAAATAGATGATATAAGATTTGTCGTACGTAATACGTAGATTATTTAAAAGTCATTATTACCACTACAATGGCTCAATTTAACCCCGACTTGTTGTTGAAGGACGAACTAAGCTATGAAGCCTTGTTACGCGGTCTCCCATACGCAAACGTAACGGTCGCGGAGCTGCGCAAAACATTACGCGAAAATAGACCAGAGAAACCCTCACTGTTAAATCGTTTAAGTGTGTTAGACTTCGAAAGTGAAAAGGAAACATGCTATCATAAATATACGGAACTTACCTCCATCGCACAAACCCTGCGAGATGAAAAATCGCCCGCAGTAATTTTAAGAATCACTCAAAGAATCGAACATCTGACCCGCCGCATCACCAATTTGTTGAATTGGCCCGGTGACAAAGTTACTCCACCGGACGCGCAAAAATTCGCGGAAGAAGCATTACAACAATTACCCGAGATAATGCGCGAATTACGTAGAAGGTGCGAATCGTTTAGAATAGAAGAGATCGAAGAAGCAATGACGAAACTAAATATTTTCCCCACCCTATCTCCTACTCAAGTACAGCAACCCAGTGCTGTAAAATTTCAGTTTCTGCAGGAATCTAATATAGAACCCGTTAAGGAACGGTTAACCGATAGACAAGTAAATATCCTACCCGTAAACGTCACGTTACTTCCAAATGAACAAGAGAATATGACCCGTGCCCGATTTACCTCCTCACTTACAGACGAATCAATCTGCGGAAAAACAATAAAACACAATAATAAAGAGATGTTTTCGCTAATATCCAGAGAGTGAATAAATTTATGTAACCTTGGACAAATTCCTGATATATACATTGTCACAATTTGTTGGTAAGTAATATTTACTAACTACGGCAGTTACCGGATTTTCATGTCCGGTATGACCAGTATTCTTAGATGCTATTAATAAACGTAATCTGTCGCATAACTCGTTCGGATCATCCCAATAAACATAATTCGGCTTATCACCGTTAGTTAACGATAAAACACCATGTCCTTCAATACGTTTCAGTTTCGATTTAGTAGACGTTAAACCTGACACCAAATTTTTAATTATATTATTATATTTATATCCTTTATTACTCTTAACTCGATCAGAGCGACTCTGTTTATGAGCATTTGTCGCTTTTAGTATCAAACCGTACGTATTCAGATCCTCTTCTGAATATATATAATCGTCAGGTATTTTCATAAAAAGAAGTTCATAAAGTCCAGGTGTACCTTCATACGTTACATTATCGATAGTAATATTATCACCCTCGAAATTAATAGACGAATTACCTATCTTTATCGAATTATCGTCACTAAAATAAACACCGTAAGTATGATTGATTTCCTTATTTTTATCATTAAATAATTTACGTAAATATAATCTAGGTAATTTACCTGTAACAGCGTTATCAATATTATAATTCGCTCTAATAAGACCAGTAGGTGTTGATAGTACTTCTTGTAATGTCGGCGGTGTTTCATATATTTCCGTAGCACCCTCGTTAACATCCATTTTAGGTGTACTAGTTATCGATCCAATTTTTCTCATTTTAATAGGTGTAATTCCTACATCTTTTTGTTCTTCTATTTTATTTCCACGACGTTTATGTTTTTTTAAACGCGTTTCTACATCATCCATTTTTTCATCCGTATCGTAAAGCACATCATGTAAATTTATTAACTTTTTTAAAGGTCGAACTACTGATTCTGATTGTTTCTCTAATTCCTGTTGTTCGCTGATAGCGCTTTGAGACAAATTAGCGTGTTTCCGTCTAATATCTTTCCTAATTTGTTTGATCTCTTTCGCGAGTTGTTCACGTTTCGCCAGCGACGTCATCTTGTACAATAATTTATCAATCCTTATGTATCTATATAAATATCGAATCCAATACAATAACGACCGCGACACATATCACTCTCTTTGTCTATTACTAAAAAATGATGTTTACCATGTATCCAAGCTTTATTACAAATTTCTTTAAAACAATCAAAACTCATATCCGTGTTAACATGATCGGCAAAAACATGTTTTAAATTTAGTTCATCTTGTCGAAATAAAACTATTAAATTTGCGTTATCTCGTATCAATTGTTTTGGAATTTTACTATACGACTGGCACAAATAAAAAACACCGATATTATTATGTCTCTCCATTGTAAAATAATTTCGTATATTATACTGACGTTCACAAGCTATATCGTCAAAAATTATTACAGAATTAGGCTTAGCTTCATTTGGATGTATAACCTCGTCATTATCTGTAAACGTATGATAACCTATAAACGGTATTTTTGAAAACACTCTATTTAAAAACTTGTATTTAGGTTGATACAACGATTTTGAAAACACATATATTTTCAAAACATAATCCGTTCGTATCGAATAACAAATTAAACATTAAATTAGTTTTTCCATGTCTGATGAACCTGTAATTAAACATCTAATATTATCTGGTAATAATTTACTATGTTTTTCTCTTTTTCTTCAGATCCCTACAATTATAAACAATCGTATCAATATCGCGAATATTTATTTTATGTTTCTGCCGTTTAAGCTTCATCACTGACGTCTATTTTTTTTACACACGTTATTATATAATATTATTTCTATTAATCCAACTATCATGTGATTTATCATAACCCAACCAACGTACAAGTACTTTCTCACCTTTACGTTTTAAAATTTTTTCAATTAAATATACGTCACCGAATTTTGTTTTACTTATTTCTTGTTCATAAAAACCACCTTCTAATATATTACCTTTATCGTCCTTCAGAATATACGTTGTCGGCGCTGTAGATTTAACGTTGTAAATAGTAAATAACTCGTTTGTCCAGTTAGGAAGGTAGCCTTTAGCAAACACCTTTTTATATTTGCTAATTCTCACTCTATTACCGATTTTAAATTTTGGAGGTTTCTTATTGAACGTTAATTGTTTTCTTTTATTTATTCGTAACAATACTTCTTTTTCGTTATTCTTGTTTACATCTACAGGTTTCATTTTAATCGTTCTGTGCACAGTATTATTGTAGTCTCTCAATAAATCGGGGAGGATATTCAACCACGTATACTTACCGTTAGTTGTAAACCATTTCCACATTTTATTTTTCAAAGTACGGTTGAATCGTTCGATAATAGAAGCTTTTTTATCTGAATGTGTAGAATAATGATTTATATTGTATTGCTTCAACAAATTACGCACGCGTTCGTTATACCATTCTTTACCTTTATCTGTTTTATCGCGTTTTAATAAGTCGATTTTACCGCTACCGTCCATTCTTTCGTTAACATGTTCTCACAGAGACTATAAACTGAATACAAACAATAAAATTTAACGAAACAAATGTATACTAAATATTTGGTTAGGTGGGGACTAAAAATAGTTCTTTATATATTCTATCTAATAAACAATATGGCGAGGTTTTCGCATGCTCAATCCAAGGATCATCCGTCTCCTCCCACTCATAAAGAACCGCTTTGCATTCCACGCACATTACGCCGTCTTCAATTCCGGTATAATAAAATCCTGCTGATCTGAGTCTATCGGCTGACGGTGAACGTTTTGGCCCTGTATAAAATGTCAACTTCATCATTTCTACTGTTTCTTCAACACATTTTATCGCATTCTGATAATTAGCAATACACTCTTTTGATTTAGCGAGTAACATTTGCCTCAGAAAATTCATTATTTACAAAATAAATCTGATGAAAAATCTGTGCTTGTAAAGTTCAACACAATGTTGTCACTAAGACCGCAAGCCATTTACTAGCAGCGAAATTTAATAAACATTTGTTTAATCGGGGACTGAAAATAGTTCTTTATATATTTTAATTAATAAAAAAATATGATTTGGTTATGTGAGGGATCGAACCTACGAACTAATAATACTGATAATAATACTGAACAAACCGTTATAGGATACAATTAACGCACACGACCAAATCATATTTGATAAATAATAATTTTAAAACGATACTAAACGAATAATTCAAAATAAAAAAAGTACACATTTCCAGATAAAATTTGTTTACTATTATTTTTCCGCACACTGTCTCTTGTACAATTTAATTAATATACACTCTGGCGAAGCTTTCGCGTGTACGAACCAAAGATCGTCAGTCTCCTTCCAATCACAAAGTACTATTCCGCATTCAACACATATTACATCGTCTTCCGTTCCGGTGTAATAAAATCCGGCTGATACCAGTCTCTCGACTGACGGACAACGTTTTCGCCATCGAGGAAACGCGAATGATGCTTCCATCTGTTTCCGCGCTTCTCGAACACATTTTACCGCGATTGGATAATTTGTAATACACTCTCTCGATTTAGCGTAATCTTCAAATTTATAATACCTATCGCAAATCATTCTGCATTTCGGATATAAAAGTGTATGCATGAACTGGATATGCGTGATTGTCAGATATACTTTTGTTTTAAAACCGCACTTGCTGCATTTAATATTATCTGAATTAGTTATAAAAGCAAAACCTTCGTTTTCAAAAAAATCTAGTACAATCTGGACGGGCGTAGCATGCGTTACAGACATCTTAAACGAAAATCTCGTATTAACTGATAAAATTGCATGAACGATTGTATTTACAACGTTATCCAAAACACGATCGCGATTGAAATAAACAAAGAAAGCGGTGGCGGCGGGAGGAGAGGGTTTCTTAAAACAACAGGCGCGCCAAGGTCGAGGCGAATGATTATTTACTTGTTTACAAACAGACGCGCTCCGGCGGTCGACGAACTCCGAATGTTTATGTTTACGTTTTTAAGAAGAAGCGTGTGCGGCGGCGTGTCCCAGCTTTACATTGTTTACTTGTCGACAAACTCCGAATGTTTATGTTTACGTTTGTTACTGGGTCAGCGTGTCAATCGCCGCGTTATCGGAAAGAAAACAACGAGCACGCGGTCGCTTATCAGCGGCTACGTAGGTTGAGACGGCCAAAAATCGACTTATCAGCGAGAAAAAATGTAAACATAAACAAACGGGGTTCGGTGACACCGGTTATCAGCGGCTATGTAGGTTAAGGTGGGGGTGGGGAGGATGAAAAATGTAAACATAAACAAACGAGGGGGGCGTGGCTGTCCCAGAACCAACCTTTTATTACTACTAACGGTTAAAGCGTGATTTGTAAAGTACATCGTAAACGCTGACGCGGACGAGGACGAAGAAGTGACGACCGAAGCCTATTTTCACGGACGATGTCATACGACGCTGATCGGTGACCGAGACGTATTGCCCGATCGTTTAGAAGCTTCGTACGAAAAAATCACCGAATCGATTTATAAATTCACACGTGAGGGTAGCGGTTGGGCGTTGGACCACATAATCTCCTTAGAACTCGTTCTCTCACGGTACCAACCGCTGGCCGCCTCCAGTTTCATCCGTACACCCCCCTGAATTGTTTCGTACTAAATCCATCATCAACGTGACAAATACAGGCGATCAAATGTGTTCCGTATGGTCAGTGTTGGCCGCTCTGTTTCCTCAACACTCACACGGCGAGCGTGTATCCAAATACAAATCACATATACACAGTATCATTACTTCTGGTATAACTTATCCCACCCGACTATGCGACATTGTGAAGTTCGAACGAGACAATTCTGACGTTTCTATAAATGTTTTCGGTTACGAAGAAAATGAAATTTACCCGTTAAGAATAACTCCTTCCAGGGGCAGACGACATCACGTTAATCTATTACTTCTTACCGCTGACGACCGAAAACATTACGGTTTAATAAAAAATACGAGTCGCTTACTGTCTTCACTAACCAAACACAACGGCCGTTCTTTCTATTGCGATTACTGTCTGGACAGATTCTGCGAAGAACGACTCCTTACCGAACACGTCCCCCACTGTTCACCGTACGGGGAACAGAGAATTTGTTTACCCATGAAGGAGGAGGAGAAGGTGATGTGTCTCAAAAATTACACCTACTGCCATAAGGTCCCTTTTGCGATATACGCAGGCTTTGAATCATTTATCGTCCCTTGCCATCGCTGCGACGCTCCTCCGCACACATCGTCCACCACAACTGAGTCGTTACATCTTCCTTCAGGTTTTCCTACCTCATAGTCGACCACGAGCGTAATATTTTCAAACCCCAGGTCGTTTAAGACGGTGAGAACGTGGTAGGCACCTTTCTCGATAGACTGGTCGCTGAAGAGCGTGAACTCTTCAGAATCATGCGTTCCATCGTGCCCATGACTATGAGTGACCATGATGTGTTATCTTTCGTAAATGCCGTCATATGCCATCTCTGTGAAAAACCACTGACCGACGACGACAAGGTGCGCAACTATTGTCATCTGACAGGACGATACCTGGGTTCAGCCCACAACGTCTGTAACCTCAACTTCAAGACTCCTCGACACATACCCGTCTTTTTCCATAACTTACAAGGTTACGACGCACATCACTTGATACAAAGGTTGGGTAAATACGACAATCTCGCTTGTATCGCTACCACTAGTGAACGCTTCGTATCGGTCTCGTTGGGTGCCCTGCGTTTCGTAGACACGCTTCAATTTCTCAACACGTCCTTGGGCACACTTGTTGGAAACTTGCGCGCGAGAGGTGCGGATTTCGCTTTAACGAAACAATGTTTCGAAGAACACTTCGAGCTACTCTTACGTAAGGGCGTGTACCCTTACGATTACATGTCGGGTAGCGAGAAGTTCGACGAAACACGTCTGCCCGCACGCGAACACTTTTTCAACAGGCTGAGTGAATCGTCAGTGTCGGACGAAGATTACGCTCACGCGCAGAACGTGTGGCGAACTTTCGGAATCCGTACACTGGGCGAATATCACGATCTGTATCTGAAAACAGATGTACTGCTGCTGGTCGACGTCTTCGAGGCGTTCCGTGAGATGGCCATGCGGTACTACCAGATCGATCCGGCTCATCTTTACTCGCTTCCTGGCGTCGCTTGGCACGCGATGTTAAAGATGACCGGTGTGCGACTGGAGCTGTTGACAGATATAGATTAGCATCTCTTTATCGAATCGGCGTTCGCGGCGGCGTTAGCATGGTACTCAACCACCATCCCAAGGCCAACAACCCGCTAATCGCCGATCAGTAGGATGCTTCAAAGCCGACCTCTTTCATACTCTACACCGACTGCAATAACCTTTACGGTGCAGCCATGTCACAACCGCTCCCTTACGCCGACTTCAGATGGCTCGATCGTAACGAGATCGACTCATTGGACGTGCGTACTCTGAGTGATGACGGTGACATGGGCTACATACTCGAGGTCGACCTACACTATCCACCTGAACTTCACGATCTCCACTCCGATTATCCGCTGGCGCCCGTTCGTACCTGCGTCAATCCTGACATACTTTCACCGTACTCTCGACGACTATATACACGACTGCACTATATAAAAGGGTATAGCGTATCGGAAACGCCTTCGTCGCCCGTTCCCAAGTTGCTGACAACTTTGGACGACAAGCAAAAATATGTTCTCCATTTTCGAAATTTAAAGTTGTATCTGAGTCTTGGCCTAGAATTGAAAGCGATCCATAGGGTGTTGAGTTTTAAACAGAGAGCGTGGATGAAACCGTTTATCGATTGCAACACGCAAAAGAGAGCAGCAGCCACCAACAATTTTGAAAAGGATTTTTTTAAACTGATGGTCAACGCCGTCTATGGCAAATCGCTGGAGAACGTGAGGAAACGAATATACTTCCAACTAGTCTCTAACAAACGACGGCTGCAGAAACTGGTTTCCAATCCACGGCTAAAGCGTATGATCCACTACACCGATGACTTGGTCGGATTGGCCTTACGAAACAGGACGATATTCCTTTCCTGTCCGGTGTACGTCGGCTTCACAGTACTCGATGTCAGCAAATTGATAATGTACGATTTTCATTATCGGTAAGCTGTCGCCAAGTACGGTCGACGATTGACATTACTAATGACTGACATGGACAGTTTGCATTACATCATACGGACTGACGATGTGTACTCTGATATGAAAGAGGATCTCCACGTTTTCGACACGTCGGACTATCCCGCGGAACATCCTTGTCACTGCGACGACAACAAATAGGTCGTGGGGAAGTTCAAGGATGATACCAATGGAAAACCCATTAGGGAATTTGTCGGACTCAGAGCGAAATGTTACTCTCTCCTGTTGTCCGACCGCACCGACAAAAAGGTGGCGAAAGGTGTGCCAAGGGCGGCAATAAAAAATAGGTTACGACATCGATTGTACAGCGAGTGTCTTTTCGACAGTCGTACGGTTTTCATCTCTGCCGAGTGTATACGAAGCGATCATCATAAGCTGTACACGCAACGTGTAACGAAACTTTCCCTGTCACCTTATGATGATAAGAGGTACGTACTGGACGACGGCGTAACTGCACTCACGTACGGACACTACAGAACGCGTAAACGTACTATCCGACGACGATGCTGGTCCTAACATGAAGAGGCGGAGGTACACGGACCAGTAACTGACGGTAAGAATATACTCGTATTTCTTGTATAAAAATTATTTATTACAATTCACAGAGTACAAATTCAATAGACCTTCACGCACATGGGGTGGGGGGGTAGGCGAGTAGACGCCAACAGTTAATTTGTTTAACAGGATGCAAGCCGTGACTGATGTAATCGACTCCCGCTGAGACCTTCACACATCATGTACACGTGATCAGGGGGTGGTGGGAGGGGGTGTATGCAGTTATTTTTATCCGCTTACAACAAGATGCTGACTGGTCATATGTTATCGTAGCATGTGAACGTTGTGATGGTGGGGGGTCTTATCATCTTATGTGTACATATCTTATGTCCACGTCTGTACATGTTGTTATATTTATTTTTCAGTAAAATACAACTCCAGCCACGGTCACAACCGCAACAGCGACAGCCTTAGTCGCCACGTCCTCGGACACCACTGCAGCAGATGCACCCTCAACCGCAGCCACATCGTCGGGATCCTTGGTTGCCGTCCCCAGATGCTCCAACGCAACTAAGAACGGGCGTCATGTTCGAAATTCTTGATACAGTGAAACCAAGGGAGCACGACAACCCCATGTTGACGAGACTACTGCTACGAAGGTCCTTACCAACGCGGTGTTGGACCATAGGAGAGGCCTGCCCCGTCCAGGGTATGCTGCCGCACACCACATGTGGTGAACCGTACACGAATGAGGAGAGACTCCTCTGGTTGGTATGCGCCGACTCATTCCAATATCGGTGTATAGTCAACTGGTTTCGGATCATGACGTTGGAGGGGGCGGAACCGAGATGCCCACAATGTCGGTTCTACGCGTTGGACAAGCCGAAACGAGAGTTCTACACGTGTATGCATTTTTGAGGTATGTTACAGTGCTCATAAACGTTATTCTAAACCATCCTACTCGCATTAGCCATACGTCACTAATACTGTTTCTTTTATTCTGTTACAGATGGACAAACATTCCTACCCAATTTTGTCAATGTATATTTTGTATATATACCCGATTTTGACAATGTATATTTTGTAAATATGTGTATATTTTGTTGTAATAGTTTGTCATTGTATATTGTTTGTATATATTAAATTGTAAAATTGTTTGTACTTTTATTGTTTACAATATACGTGTACATTTTTCATTGCTTAAATGTTTACTTTCAACTATCCTCTTCCATGCATGATGAGCGTTGCACAATTTTTACAAGTGAAGTGGTTTTCAATTATACACACAGGACATTATGTACATGTTATCATGAGTATCTTACGACGACCGCGGAAGAAGAACACACTCATGCTGAACACACTACCTTTTTTTAAAATATTTACTTACCACAGACACACATCGACCTCTCACAGGCTATTCATTTCAAATTTACACCGACCAATCTACGGCCGGGCGGCGGCCAGGCGGCGGACGCCGAACGACGTTCACAAGTTGGCAACAATGCAATACACGGCACTCAGTCTCTTCGCATCGACGACGACGACGTACGTATCTAAACCCGTACACTATAACACATGCACGAGTTGGCAACACAGCGGCCGACGCTTAACCTTCACACACGCACAAGTTGACAACGTCGACTTTTCCAACATGGCCGACAAACAATCAATTTCCACCCGACAACATGCCGACGACTTTTGCAACATGGACGATACCCCCACTCCAGGCGGCGACCCAGCCACGACCAGGCCACCACCAGGCAGCGGCCGGGCGGCGAACGGCGAACGGTGTCCATACCTCCACCAATCAACGCACAGATACCCCCCACCACCTACAGCATCACCGCCCAACAAAATGGCCGACTACCCCTACCCCGGTCACGTGGTACCGCCCACCGACCCCCACCACCACAAGTGGGCGGGGCTTTCCCAGAATTCTCATAACCTACCTACTCGTTAGCATCTCCAAACCCCGTACAGAATGTCGAAAGGCCGGTGGTGTTCTTGACATCCGACGGTGATCTGTCAATGACAAGAGGCTCAGGGTAGGTGGTTATAGAGGCTACTTATGTAGACTAGAGGGATTCTTAAGAAACCAAGTAGGAGAGGATAAATGAAGTTCTCTAAACTGTTATCTAACTGCTAAAATTCTCAAAAGAGAGTCCTCGCCTCCTCAACTTAGTTTGATACAACCTGTACGTGTTAATCTAATAGCCAAAAGCGAATAAAAACGATTTGTTGAAAAGATAGTCAAATTAAAATTATTTAAATGAATAGTACCGGTATTGTTTTGAGTAATATTGTTTTGATAATATTTTCTGTGTGCGTTTATTTTAAAAACGTAAGTAAAAACTACTACACCTTACTACCTTTCACACGAGAGGTGCAAAGTCGGCATTTAACCGATACAAAAGTAAACAAGTAATATTTTAATTTCATACTTTTTACGCCTTCACAATACGTGCATGTTCTGTTTAATTGTTGCTCACGTGATTTCTTGTAAAACGCTCTGGTAAGGGAAATATGCCGGTAGGTTACGATAAATAAGTTTACTATACTGTGAAGAATTAGCGTAATAAAAATAATTCGAAAATTACTAACAAAAAAGACACATATGTCAACGCATGTCCTGTGGGAAACTGCCGCCCTATGAACTTTATTGATTTTGAGAAGTTTACAAAGTAACACAAACACTCGGATGAGCACGTATAATGGTCAGGTTAATGGCACTGGTAGTTTCGGCACTAACATGAAAATTTGCATTGGTAAAATTGTAATAAAAAAGCCACATTTAGTTCTGCTACAAATCTGAGCAGGCTATTTGTTACTATCGATGGAATCTGTAAAAACAGCTAAAACGACCTAAAGTAGATAAAGAGGAACAATTTGTGAAAGTCGTCGGTAAACACAGTTACATCGGGTAACACTGAATGGCAAAAGGGTATGCCAGTTACCTTAAATGCAGAACTTAATGATAAATAGCACTTTTTCCCACAAATAGATCCAGAAAGGTATGTGAAGAATACTATGAACTCAACATTATAACCAAATTTATCATGTGTTGGTATCCAATAAGTAGGCTTCCTCTGCCCAGGATGTTCGATCATATAGAGGAGTGAACCGTAACTCTGATCATTTCTTGTTGTAGCTCTCGTAAAAAAAACTGTTAGCAATGTTTAAAAGGATAAAGGGTATAAGCAAAAGATATGGGGCATCAATAAATTAATAAATTAACAAATAAGTATCAAACAAGAAGGTACCAAGAAACAGTGGAAGCAGAACTTACCGAGTGCGATACTGTTGACGATATCGAACAAGAGTGGGAGGAAATTAAAGGAGTATGCAAAGATATGCAGAACTGGTGGGGAGAGATTAGTAGGAAACGCAATGTTGAACGGTTTTGTGCAGACAGGCCTTGAGAGATAAGGACGAAGCAGAAGTAAAGAAGAACGGAAATAAAAAGTAACATGACCAAGTACTGCAATACTGAACCATTTATAAGGGAAACATTTATAGAACTGGAAGAACAGATAAAGAAGGCTGGCTTGACAATAAACCAGGATAAAACAAAATATGCCTATATAAGGGTCACAAGAACAAGTCATAACGAAAGAAATCCGTAGGTCGTTGGAGGCTTCAGTTTTGAGCAGTTAGATAATTTAATCTACCTGGCATCGCTATTGAATGAAGACAACCTGGACACCATAATGAAATCAAACCGGGAATAGGGAAGAGAACGTATTTCGCAAACAATAAACCATATGCTCCAGGATTCTAAGTCGTAATTCCAAACTGAGAACTTATAATACGACCAGTAGTGATTTACGGCTGTGGAACATGGACCATGCGGAAGAAAGATGTAAAACATCTTAAACGATTTGAGAGGAAAATACTTAAGAGAATTTTTTGGCCAATAACAAAAGATGGCAGCTGGCGGGTCCATAGAATCTCGAGATAGATTGATGCATTAATAGAGAGCAAGAATGTAGTAAAATTTATTAAGTCGCATAGAATTAGGTGATGGAGAAGACCATCGCTATCACTGAATGGAAACTCTTAGAATCTAGACCCAGAGGGAGGCCCAGAAAACGGTGATTCGGGTGTGTTGAGATGAGCCTAAAGATCATGGAGATTAAGAAATGAAAGAGTATTTCTCAATAAAACAGGTGGGAATGATATAGGATTGTTGAGGAGGGCAAATCTCAGAGAGGGATGTAGAGCGAGAGGAAGAAGGAGTTCCTGTCTCGATAGGAAACAACGCCCCCTAAAAAGACGTTGTTAGAAATTTACATTTAGATTGAATGAAAATGGAAGCAAGAAGGCATTAAAGTGACTTTATAAATTTAACATAAATTTGTACACATTGATTATGTGTTAATTATTTTAATGTAGGCCTACGTATAAGATGTGCCCAATTTACATTGCTTTGCGAATGGCAATAGTTTTCTTTATTGAGAGACAATGCCGATTATTTATTTTTTGTATTAAATATAAATAACATTAATATATATATTAATGTTGTAACAATACAACATTGCAAATTTAATATAATTTAAATTTGTAATGCCCCACGTTGGAAGCGATTTTTTCGCAACAGTACAACATTTCAAATTTAATATAATTTAAATTTGTGATGCCCCACGTAGAAAGCGATTTTTACGCAACAGTACAACATTTCAAATTTAATATAATTTAAATTTGTGATGCCCCACGTTGGAAGCAACGAATTATATAACAATACAACTGTACATAAGTTGTATAATTTATGTTGTATGTGTATAAATTTACATGTAATTTAATTTGAATAGCCCCACGATCTTGGAGCGACAACTTATATAACAATACTTACTTGCATAAATACAATTAAATTTGAGTTTCAGGTGTATCTGACGGTTGGAGAACTCGATGTAACTTGTAACGGTATTTCAAATTTATTTGGTACTAATAAACTTGTGCGCATGGCACTTGATTCAACTTAAAACATTCGTTATTACTTTGTTACTATGCCGTAAGGCTTACGCTATATACATACTTACTGACTAAATATTCTATTCTACTAATTATTTTATTAAAAATATCATTTCCTGACTACTCTGTGAATTACTGTGCTTCGAAATATCAATGTTTAAATATCTTTTTAGATATTGTAATGGAAACTCAAAAATATTAATAGTTACTGAATTTATCTTTCTTTTATCAGTACTGATTTATACAACGCTAATTTTTATTTAAATGCTTTGCATTCTTTTCATTTCAATACTAATTTGAGCTCTTGTTTACGTTAATCTTACTTCAATAACATATATGATTTTAACTCTCTATATCTACAATAAACATTGGCTCTTACTTTTAAATAGAACAAGAATGTCTTTAATTGTCTTGGAGTTAATTGTTCGATTAAGAGATAAATAAGTTGTTTATCACCTTATTGTCGTCAATCATACTCAATCAATTGATCCATCTGTAATCGTCCTCGTCTCGAACTCCAGCATCACTTCTTCTTGTCCAGCGTCGCTCCTCTCTAGTCCAGCGTCGTTTCCAGACTTCAGTAGAGTTCCTCTTGTTCAGCGCAGTCGCCTCTAGAGTCCAGCGTCGTCTATCTCTTGTCCAGCGTCGTCTCGCTCTCTGGAACTAAGTCGTCAGCTCTCTCTCTATCTCTCTCTCTCTCTCTGGAACTTCTTCTCGTGCTCTTTCGGACGTCAGTTGATCGTCTTATATGGATTTTCTTCTCGTGTAATTCTGTTACTAATTAAAATTGTTTGTTTTTACAATACAGTTACATAACTGTATGTAACTGGAAGGATGAAACTATTTACAAAATTTTAAATACTCTGTGCGGACGGGCAAAAGCTCCCGCTGCACTGTGGGTGATCGAAAAAAGAGAAAAACTGTAGCGTGTGTGTCCTATTTATACCCACGTCTTGGTCCACACCTGCAGTTGTACGAAATCGACATGTCTGAAATTGTCTCTGGGTTCAGTCCCTCCACTCCTTGTCAATTTCGCTATTTCTTATATTTCTGCGAATTACAGAGTCCTGTAAGTATACTCTTATACTCATCTTATAACTGTTTTCACTACACATGCTCACTGTATTTTTGGACATTGCAACTTAACCCTTTCGCCCTGAACACAGTTATTTCACCACTACACTCGTACGGAGTGTCCCTTTCACGTGGTTTTTGTACACAGTATTTAGTTAATTTTATTACATTTTATTGTGTTTTTGGATTTTATTCTTTATTTATAGTTTCTGAATAATTACGGAAAAACTGTAATTATGCAATTACATTGTGTGTGCACGTCGATTCAGGTCGAAACACCTGTTCATATTTTTGTCTGAGCCAAGTTTGCAATCCCTCACATGCTTATTTCTAATACATTATTAATTATTTACAGTTTATTAGGTATATTTAAATTTTTATATTCAATTCTCAGTACATCACTTATTTGTACTGTCGCATTATCCTTCTGCTTGGTAATAAAAAAATTTAATAAATTTATTTATTAAATTTTTTTTTTATTATTATTACAATGGTTTGAAAAAATATAACAAATAATAAAGAATAGTATTCGTCATTTCACCCTTAATTGGAGTGTACATATACGTCTCACCTCCCCTCTTCACACGCTCACTGCTCGTGAACTTGTAGGGTGGCTTCAACAACAGCTGATCTGACTGGTTTCATTGACCTCGTTATTTTTATGTGTAGAACTTCCTAAATGACGTTGCGTGGAATTTACCAATTTCTCTCTTCTGTGTCTCATCATATACGATGAAAGTGTGTTGTCCTACTCGCTGTCTTAACGTATACGGTCCATTATACAGTCTGAAGAATTTCTTTGTCGTATTCTCGCTTCTTTTCCCAACAGGATTTGCTTTGAGTAGTACATTCTCTCCTACATTAAATTGTTGTAGCTTGTGAGTTATATTAAATCTCTCTACTCTCTTGTTACCTCTTTCTATTATTCGTTGCTTTGCGTATTCAATTTTTACACTTATTGGTACAGGTACATTCTGGTTATTAGGTTTGTGTATATACTTGGTCCAAAATCTGTTTGGCTTCTTATCTTCTTCCAATTCCATTGGAGTATATCCTGTTGCTTCACTATAATTTCCGTTGATGGCTTCTTCAAGAAATGGTAAATATTCTGCCCATCTATTGTGTTGATCATGGCAGTATATTCGTAAATATTTACCTAATTCTTTGTTAACTCTCTCAGCAAGGTTTCCTTGAGGATGTCTTATGGATGTGAGTACAGGTTGTATTCCATTTTGCCTTAACGTCCTCTCCAATTTTTCACTCTGGAATTGTACACCTTGATCACTGAGTACCTTCTTCATTTTTCCATATGTCGGAATATATTTCTGCAGTAGTATCTTTAGAACAAATTTGGTTGTGGGTCGCGTAATTGGGTACAGTCGGACTGCCTTGGAAAACACATAGATACATACCAATATGTGCTTCACACCTCGACTTGATCGTGGTAGTGGTCCCAGAAAATCCACTGCAATTAGCTCTCCTTTGTGCCCTTTCTGGATGCTCTGCATTTCCACGTATGTGTGTAAATTCGGTCCTTAATTTTACATTATCTTACTCATACATTCTTACCTTCGCTTCTAATCTTCCTTAACTCTTTTCTTAACATGACATTACTTTATCTTTCTTAACGTTTCTTATATTACTTATACAATACATTAACATTCATTACCTTTTATTACATTTCTTTAACAGTACCTTTCTGATCGCTACTACTTTCCTGAAATACACTTCCGTAACAGAATACTCTTTTAGGTTTGTAGTGTGTCGCATGATCGGTTACAGAGGAACTGTCTTGGAAAACAACGATATTTTTCTCGAAGTCCTTAATCCTAAGTAGTCTCTGCCCTTTTGACTTTTCACTCTCGCTTTCTTCTGTGTTCTTGTATCTCCATTAAGTGTTCGCTTGATCAGGCGTTCTGACAATTATAGCATTGATCTCTAATCCTTTCTTTTTACCAATAACAACACTAACATCTTTTACCATTACTTCTTAAATATTTCTCTACACTATCATTCCTTACCATTAATAATACATTTCTTAATTAACTCTTTAAAATAATATTCCTTATTTCTCTTCACTAATATTTCTTTTTATTTTTTATTTTGCATCATAACCTTAATAAATAACATTTCTTAAATATACTCTCTTATCTTATTATTAACAATTAATAGTAATATTATATTTCTCATTTAAAGATAATTATTTATTTTCATTTGCCTTGAGTTCTGAGTTGCAGTGTCGTTAGATCTGACACCCCTCTTATTATAACAATTGTTTGTTGTACACAGGAAATTCATTGTGCTCACCCTCGCGAGAAATTTCCATTGTATTACTGCGACGTTAACATTCCATTGTCCCGCTGTGACTGCATAATTCACCTGTTTCTAGTGCAACGTTTTCGTTTTGCTTGACGGCCACACAAAATCTCCTCTCTTTCTCTCGTAACGGTCGCATTCCATAATTCTCTCATTCTCTCCGCGTTGCTGCTCTTGACGAACGCATTTCTTAATAGTTCGTATGCGTTTGACATACATATTGGAATATTCTTTTGTGCGTCGTTTACGATAATATTCATCGTAATTACTATAATTATAGTTATAATTATCGTTCACTTTATATTTCTCGTGTGTATACCTACCGTCATATTTACCACAATTGTGTGTAGTGTTTCGTATAGATAATTTACTACGTTTTTCGTTAGGTCTACAGTGATATTTATCTCCGTGAGTGTGGTGTCTTAAGTGTTTCACATGTGTCATCTTATGTGACTTACTTGTGTGTGTGTGTCTCACAGTTGGGATATCGCTATTAGTAAGGTACGTTTTATTAACCTTTATTTGCTTCTCTTCCTTAATGATAATTACTTTTTTATATCTATCGTTAGTAATCACAAACGTATTTTCAACTAGTATGAATTCTTCAAATATTAGCTCCGTTTGTTTATTAATTATTCCACAGATATTTTCTGTGATCGTGTCAATGCGTAAATTTGTATCAACAATTTTTTCGGTCAACTGTGCATTACCGTCAATTATACTTTGTTTTATTTCAAGATTACCAATTTTTAACTCTTCTAGCCTCTCCCTGATTTTTATGGTTCCTGTTTAAAATTTTCGGCTGTTGCTCTAACTTATTTTCTAAACTTTCTGTTTGTTTTGTATTTATTTCATCTATTTTTCTTATTATTTTGACATTCTCCTCTTTCAACACTTCTTTAAAATTTTCAGCTTGTTTTATGACTAATTCGTCCATCATGGCCAGTATCAAATTTTTAAATGCTTCTAAATTCAACCCTCCTGGTTCTGCCATGTTGAATAATTATTAAAATATTTATTTCGTAGTTATTCTTTAACAATTATTATTGATAACCGTTCCCTACTTATTTATTTATTTCTTTATTTTAATTAATAGTTATTATTAATACTCATTACAGTTACACCTGTTACATAGACAAACAATATTATTTGTGGGCGCCAGCTGTGTTATTACACAACAATTAACATAACATTCAGTTAATGTTTTAACGAGTAGACAAATAGAAAATTTGAAAGGATATATGAACAGCATAAACATGAAAATCCAATTTACCCTGGAAATGGAGAATAATAGCTGCCTGAACTTTCTTGATCTCACTATCAGCAAATATAATGACCGTTTTAGATTCAAAATTTATAGAAAGCCCACCACCACGAATATTACTATTCATGCTGATTCGTACCATCCATATTCCCAAAAAATGGCAGCCTTCAACGCGTTCGTTCATAGAATGATTGCTATTCCCCTTGAGCAAAAAGACAGAGTGGAAGAGACTAATATAATCAAAAGTATAGCTATTGCTAATGGGTATAACAGTGGAATCATAGACAAGCTTATACGAAAACACTCGGTAAAAATCAATAGTAAAAGCAGATTAACCGGCCCATCTAAAGAAGATACTAAGTTTATAGTAACTGAGTACACGAATGTACTACCAGTCATTGTAAAGAATGAGCTGAAAAAACGTAAAATAACAGTGGCCTTAAAACCACAAATAACATCAAAATACGTTTGGGACAAAGAACTCATATCCCGGCTGAAGAGAAAACTGGAGTGTACAAGCTTGAATGCGATGACTGTGACAAATTCTATATAGGGCAAACGGGCAGGCCGTCAGCCGAACGTTTTAAAGAACACCTTCCCAAAAGTGATATTTCGAAAACTAGATCCAGTTACGCTCAGCATTTAATGCTGTATAATTATAAGTACTCAGACTTCCACACAAACTTTAAATTGCTTCATAATTGTAAAAAGGGTGAATACATGAACGCTGTGGAGGAATATGAGATATACAGGGCTTCTAAGTTACAAACGGACCAGCTACTTAATGACAAAGTTTCGTTCCGATCGAATCTGCTGTACAACACGGCCATCGATATCGATGGGTCAGCGGGCAATGATAACGGTCGTATAAGACAAAGTGCAACAGTTGGTCGTCGGCAACGAGACGATGCGCATCGGACTGTGCCATGACTGTGTCAGTGTTGAATTATGTGTGGTGTTTTTTGTGATTGTGTATTTTAACTGGTTGACGACCCCTTTTGGGTGAATTTGATGTTTTTATAGAATTTGAACCTGATGATGAGAATTTATTCTCGAAACGCGTCGTTTTAGGGGAAAAACCAAATAAGTCACAAGACGGACGTTAATACAGGTAATTGCCTAATATTAATTCTAAAAAATATAAATAATTATTATTACATATCATTTTTTTTTTATTTAACACACCCTTATTTTTAGAGCAACCATTTAGCTACAAAAAATTTTAATAGTTTAAATGGTGTGGATCGGGCCATACGTTCATGGGCGACAATTTATGCAACATTGCAAATTTAATATAATTTAAATTTGTGATGCCCCACGTTGGAAGCGATTTTTACGCAACAGTACAACATTTCAAATTTTAATATAATTTAAATTTGGGATGCCCCACGTTGGAAGCAACAATTTATATAACAATACAACTGTACATAAGTTGTATAATTTATGTTGTATGTGTATAAATTTACATGTAATTTAATTTGAATAGCCCCACGATCTTGGAGCGACAACTTATATAACAATACTTACTTGCATAAATACAATTTAATTTGGGTTTCAGGTGTATCTGTAATAAGAAGTCGATGTAACTTGTAACGGTATTTCAAATTTATTTGGTACTAATAAACTTGTGCGCATGGCACTTGATTCAACTTAAAACATTCGTTATTACTTTGTTACTATGCCGTAAGGCTTACGCTATATACATACTTACTGACTAAATATTCTATTCTACTAATTATTTTATTAAAAATATCATTTCCTGACTACTCTGTGAATTACTGTGCTTCGAAATATCAATGTTTAAATATCTTTTTAGATATTGTAATGGAAACTCAAAAATATTAATAGTTACTGAATTTATCTTTCTTTTATCAGTACTGATTTATACAACGCTAATTTTTATTTAAATGCTTTGCATTCTTTTCATTTCAATACTAATTTGAGCTCTTGTTTACGTTAATCTTACTTCAATAACATATATGATTTTAACTCTCTATATCTACAATAAACATTGGCTCTTACTTTTAAATAGAACAAGAATGTCTTTAATTGTCTTGGAGTTAATTGTTCGATTAAGAGATAAATAAGTTGTTTATCACCTTATTGTCGTCAATCATACTCAATCAATTGATCCATCTGTAATCGTCCTCGTCTCGAACTCCAGCATCACTTCTTTTTGTCCAGCGTCGCTCGTCTCTTGTCCAGCGTCGTTTCCAGACTTCAGTAGTGTTCCTCTTGTTCAGCGCAGTCGCCTCTAGAGTCCAGCGTCGTCTCTCTCTTGTCCAGCGTCGTCTCGCTCTCTGGAACTAAGTCGTCAGCTCTCTCTCTGTCTCTCTCTCTCTCTCTCTCTGGAACTTCTTCTCGTGCTGTTTCGGACGTCAGTTGATCTTCTTATACGGATTTTCTTCTCGTGTAATTCTGTTACTAATTAAAATTGCTTGTTTTTACAATCCAGTTACATAACTGTATGTAACTGGAAGGATGAAACTATTTACAAAAATTTAAATACTCTGTGCGGACGGGCAAAAGCTCCCGCTGCACTGCGGGTGATCGAAAAAAGGGAACAACTGTAGCGTGTGTGTCCTATTTATACCCACGTCTTGGTCCACACCTGCAGTTGTACGAAATCGACATGTCTGAAATTGTCTCTGGGTTCAGTCCCTTCACTCCTTGTCAATTTCGCTATTTGTTATATTTCTGCGAATTACAGAGTTCTGTAAGTATACTTTTATACTCATCTTATAACTATTTTCACTACACATGTTCACTGTATTTTTGGACATTGCAACTTAACCCTTTCGCTCTGTACACAGTTATTTCACCACTACACTCGTACGGAGTGTCCCTTTCACGTGGTTTTTGTACACAGTATTTAGTTAATTTTATTACATTTTATTGTGTTTTTGGATTTTACTCCTTATTTATAGTTTATGAATAATTACGGAAAAACAGTATTATGCAATTATTCATCTTGGGGTGGTAAACTCGCCTGCATAGACCTGCGTCACACACACGTGCAAAATATTGGTGTACACACTTTCAGTTACATTTGTGTGTGTGTGTGCACGTCGATTCAGGGCGAGACACCTGTTCACATTTTTGTCTGAGCCAAGCTTGCAATCCCTGACATGCTTATTTCTAATACATTATTAATTATTTACAGTTTATTAGGTATATTAAAATTTTTATATTCAATGCTCAGTACATCACTTATTTGTACTGTCGCATTATCCTTCTGCTTGGTAATAAAAAAATTTAATAAAATAATTTATTAATTTTTTTTTTATTATTATTAAAATGGTTTGAAAAAAATATATAACAAATAATAAAAAATAGTATTCGTCATTTCACCCTTAATTGGAGTGTACATATACGTCTCACCACCCCTCTTCACACGCTCACTGCTCGTGAACTTGTAGGGTGGCTTCAACAACAGCTGATCTGACTGGTTTCATTGACCTCGTTATTTTTATGTGTAGAACTTCCTAAATGACGTTGCGTGGAATTCACCAATTTCTCTCTTCTGTGTCTCATCATATACGATGAAAGTGTGTTGTCCTACTCGCTGTCTTAACGTATACGGTCCATTATACAGTCTGAAGAATTTCTTTGTCGTATTCTCGCTTCTTTTCCCAACAGGATTTGCTTTGAGTAATACATTCTGTCCTACATTAAATTGTTGTAGTTGTGAGTTATATTAAATCTCTCTACTCTCTTGTTACCTCTTTCTATTATTCGTTGCTTTGCGTATTCAATTTTTACACTTATTGGTACAGGTACATTCTGGTTGTTAGGTTTGTGTATATACTTGGTCCAAAATCTGTTTGGCTTCTTATCTTCTTCCAATTCCATTGAGTATATCCTGTTGCTTCACTATAATTTCCGTTGATGGCTTTTTCAAGAAATGGTAAATATTCTGCCCATCTATTGTGCTGATCATGGCAGTATATTCGTAAATATTTACCTAATTCATTGTTAACTCTCTCAGCAAGGTTTCCTTGAGGATGTCTTATGGATGTGAGTACAGGTTGTATTCCATTTTGCCTTAACGCCTCTCCCATTTTTCACTCTGGAATTGTACACCTTGATCACTGAGTACCTTCTTCATTTTTCCATATGTCGGAATATATTTCTGCAGTAGTATCTTTAGAACAACTTTGGTTGTGGGTCGCATAATTGGGCATAGTCGGACTGCCTTGGAAAACACATCGATACATACCAATATGTGCTTCACACCTCGACTTGTTCGTGGTAGTGGTCCCAGAAAATCCACTGCAATTAGCTCTCCTTTGTTCCCTTTCTGGATGCTCTGTATTTCCACGTATGTGTGTAAATTCGGTCCTTAATTTTACATTATCTTACTCATACATTCTTACCTTCGCTTCTAATCTTCCTTAACTCTTTTTTTAACATGACATTACTTTATCTTTCTTAACTTTCCTTATATTACTTATACAATACATTAACATTCATTACCTTTTATTACGTTTCTTTAACAGTACCTTTCTGATTGCTACTACTTTCCTGAAATACACTTCCGTAACAGAATACTCTTTTAGCTTTGTAGTGTGTCGCATGATCGGTTACAGAGGAACTGTCTTGGAAAACAACGATATTTTTCTCGAAGTCCTTAATCCTAAGTAGTCTCTGCCCTTTTGACGTTTCACTCTCGCTTTCTTCTGTGTCCTTGTATCTCCATTAAGTGTTCGCTTGATCAGCCGTTCTGACAATTACAGCATTGATCTCTGCTATTGTATTGTATTACTGCGGCGTTAACAATCCATTGTCCCGCTGTGACTGCATAATTAACCAAAAGGGAGTACTGAAGATTAATTACATTTAGAAGATCTGTAACCAGTTTAAATAAAAATTCAAATACCCTAACAATTCTCTTTAGCCAATTTCAGCCAATCAAAAACTTTGAGTAACCATGACAACAACCGAATATTGACTAATTTCAATTAGGAACAATACTTGATATAGTGACGCTAAACTGGAGAGACGCCACGCCGTGAAGGGCCCAAATTTTCAACAGGAAAACAGTATAAGTGCCCAAAATTTTGAGAAGGAGTACCAGGACAACAGATGAGAGGCCATTACAACTAATCTACACCAAGGACCAGCTCGGAATTAATCCAGATGACCGGAAAATACCTGTAATTCGACTTGAAGAAGATGACAACCAATTTTTGAGCCCAAGAATGAAGTAGGAAGAATCAACATCGACCCATTACTTTACTTGGACGACTGACAATACCCATCATATCTACTAACGTTGAGTATTGCTGAATTTATTTGATTATTATAAAACAAATTCTCTTTCAAAAATTCTAACTATATAATAAAACTCTCACTATCACTGAATATATTTTCAAGGATTGATAAAATAAAGAAATAACTTTGTAAACATTGAATGAACACATGATAACCTATGTTACACAACGACACTGTCACACTTCAACACCACAATATTTAATTTATAGCAAACCTCGTGTAATTTTAATGATCACAAACTTTAAATTATATGTTCTAATTTGTTATCTTGTTGTAAAAACTTCTGTATCGTACTTAAAATGACTCTATAGGCAGATTTAATTTTGTAAATAATAACCAACGCTGTCTTGCATCTAATAGAAACATTGTACTGCCAACCCAGCAATCCGCTGACTGAGCGACTATATTTTGCCGAGGCTAAAATTATTATATCAATTATTATTTTGTATAAAGCGTTAACAAGAACTAATAATTCAGAGCCTAAATAAAAAAGTGCGTACCGAGAATAACTGTCCAGTATTTATTTAGAGAATATTGTGTATGTTTTGTTTAATAGCAGTGAGTCAACATAACCAACATTATTCAAGTTGGCAACACGTTTTCCCCCACTCAAACGAGAATCGGTTTCATGCCAGTCGGCGAACGATTCAAATTTACACTAGTGCACTGTCAAACCATACAGGTAAAAACTTTTAATTGTTTTCTCATAAAACAATTTGGCGTCTATCGGGAGTTACAAAAGTGCGAGAAGGGACAGGTAAGGCACGCAGGCTACCAGACGCTTCCGAACGACACAATTTACGTTCGATAAAACTTACAATTACACAAACATTAAATATTCCAAAGAAACACAATTAAGTTTAGTGGCTTTTTTATACAAAGTGGCGCACCAACTAGTGAGGCTAGAATTACGAAAGAATATCTAGCGGCAGGTACGATAGAAGGTCAACAAGATGAAGAGAGCATCATCATTAAGGCGGACGAAGGAGGCCGAAAAGGAAGTTCGAGCGAAGAGAAGGAAGTGACTTCGGTAGAAGACGCCGAGGTAACAAATGTTACCTCCAATGGAATCAGTCAAACCGGTGCAGCCAGAAAATCAACCAGAGAAACCCACACAGCCAGGAGATGTAAATTTCATGGAAATGATGAAAATACTGATGGAAGATAACCGGAAGAAAATGGAAGAAACGGTGAACAAAAATATAACGTCATTAAAGGAAGATTTCAAGGGAGAATTGAAAGAGTTCAAGGGAGAACTGAACAAAAATAAAGAGGAAATTAATGAAAAAATAGACAAGAACAGCCAGCAAATGGTCGAAAATAATAAGGAAATGGCAGTGAACATGGAGAACTTAAAGGAAGAGTTGAAACTGGACAACCAGAAAAACTTGGAGGAGTTGAAGGAAGAGTTGAGCAAAACTATTGAAAATAATAATGAGCGGATTAATAAGAAGATCGAGAAGGAGATGTCCGAGATACACGGGAAATGGGAAGACACGAGCCGTGAAATACAACGAACGAAGGAAGATTTCAGAGAACGGATGACCAACCTGGAAGAAGACAGCCAGATCCGGATAGAGTCGATAAAAACTGCAACCGACCAAAACATAAAACAAGTACGAACAGATTTTGGCGAGAAGTGCCGGGAGATCGACACAGCCGTGAGCGAGGTTCGCGGACAAGGCCAGCAAAATAAAAATAAAATCGAAGAAATTCAGCAACGGGAGATTGCTAAAATCAGGGAGGAGTTAGACATAATTAATAACAGACCACCAATTATGACGCAGTACAAACACGTGGACAACCGGGAAGTGATAAACTTTAAACAGTACCGGCGGAACCCAATGGAGTTTCTGGAAAGAGTAGACGAGCAGCTGGCCAAAACTCGGGAGAACAGGTGGACAATTATCCGCGGCTACTTAGACGAATATTTTCGAGATATCAACGATAATTGGTGGACGGCCACAAGACACGACCTGACGGATTATGAACAGTTTAAAGAGGTATTCAAGAGGAAGTACTGGTCGGAGCCACGAAAGTGACGGTAGAAATAGATCATACTCTCAAGGACGACGAAGTGCCGACCGGAATGCGTACGGACACCGATACAATGATCGTAATTACGGACGTGACACCAGAACCAACACGGGCCGGAGTCGAAGCCAAGAAGTGTACAGGCGTGACCGGTACGAAGAGGATCACAACCAGCCTGAACCCCGACCGTCAACGAGCGAAAGTCCGCCAACAAATCAACAAGATGATCGTAACAATCAGTCCGAGATGACGTTAAACTAGGAGCGGCAGTGAGAAAACTACTTGTACCCTCACTGAACCATTCTATTGGGTTAAATCGCATCGTTACGCAAACCAACGGCGAACGCACAATTACAATCGTGCGCAATAATTATCTGAAGAATATTATAGAGGAACTCCTCGAAGAAGGTAGCAACCAATCTGATAGTAAACATAACGAGATTGCTTATATTTCAACGCAAGTCAACGGAGTACCAGCACAAATTATGATAGACACTGGATCCAATATCTCATTAATCGACAGTATTGAGCTTCAGAAAATTCAAGAAGCAAGTAAAACAGTCATACTTACGCTACCCATCAGCAACATTGTCCTTGTAGGAGCGACCGGACGACAAAAACAGAGGATTACCAAGCACCATGGAAGGGATAGCCAAGAAGCTATTGTTACTGTACACAGGACCCTACATAGTAAGCAAAGACAACCAAAATAATACATATGAGATCGTAGACCCAAAAACACAAAGAAGAAAGAGGACATTTAACCAAACCTCTATGAAAAAATATTATTAAAAACGAAAAAAAATCCCGAAACCAATTAATAAATAACTAGTGTTAAACAGTAAGAAAAATAAACAAAACAAATAATAATAAAAAGATCCTGTATACCATACCCACTAATAATATCGAATCACGAAGAGCTAGAGAGTGTGAATAAAAGAAAAAGAATATAATTTGAAATAATGTATTGTATAAACTAAATAATAATAATGTGAAGAATCCTACAAATGATATTTATTTAATAGTCGCACTAAGGCTACTTGTATAATTTTATAATGATTGACTGTAGATAAGTCCAGCAATCAAATGTGTATTTTACGGCGGAGCAATGGAGTCAAAAGTACCCCTCCGATCCGATTCAATATAATGTTAGTGAAAAAATGTTAGGGAATTAGATATCAAAGGGATAAGAACATTAAACTAAAATACGATACAAAGATCAAGAAGAATATTGACACTCAAAAATAAAAAGAACCTATTGCTCAAAAATAACCAGTGATTGAGAAAATAAAAATGAAATAATGATTGATAATTCCAATCAAAAAACTGAACGATATTTGTTGAAATAATCAATTTCAGTGGCAGGGCAATATGTAATGGTACATATCTTCACCTAACCATAATGAAGAAAACATGACAAGATAAATTATTTAATCATTAACACTAGATATAAAAAGGGATGAATTAGAATTGAAGAATGGGTGGATCAGAATAATAAAACGATCAGACATATCAAGGTAGTCAGAACAGTAATTTATATTAATAATGTAGTAACAAACAAACAAACAAACCAAAGTGGTAAATACAGAAATAAGGCGATTTAACCTGAATAGCCCAATAGATGGTAAGTGAGAGAGTAGAACTAGCCCCAAAGGACCAAGAATAACATAAATAATGACAACTGCAAATGGATGAGAACTAGCCACCGCACCAACATAAGTGTGTAAATAAGAAGAATAGTGACTAACAAACAATTAACATGGAAGTGTAATGATACAATCAGCCACAACACTAAGGAAGTGACGTATAAAGTATGACAAAATAAAGTGAACCAAGAAGGAATATAAAACTTGTGTTAAACCATAGAAATAGACTCACTAATGAAAATTGTATATAATATTAATAATTGTAAGGACAGACAAGTTAGAAATACTAATTATTAAGTACTTAAGATATAGAAGGGCACAATAACCCAAACAGATAGAGTAAACTAGGGCAAATCACATTAGCACGATACTAACATATCAGTGGTACAATAAAACACAACTAAATATCACTATAATATTGATGACTCGGAACACTAAGTTTTTTATAAGTAAAAACGTAAAGTTTTACCTTACAGCCTAAACCGGCTTTCACCTATAGAAGGCTTCATCAGAGGCTGTCGTTAGTAGCGCTGTTCGTCTTGTTGTTGGTGACGAGATAGTGTTTCGAAAGATTGAAGCTGTGTGTGTGTGGTGAGATGTGTTCGAATAATGCGTGCGATTTGAATTGTGTCTGTTCGTTTAGGATGTCGTTTTTATTTGTTTTTGTGTGTTTGTATATTTCTAATTGTTCTAGAGTGTCTAGTTTTCGGCCTTTTGTGTGTACGTGTAGTATGTTCATGTTATTGTCGATGTTTTTATATGTGTGGTTTGCTTCAATGAGGTGGTTTGCGAAGGTATATTCTGTAGTGGTGTGGAGTGCTTTTGTGTGTTCAATGTATCTCTGTTTGAAGCTACGTCCTGTCTGGCCTATGTAGAATTTATTGCAATTTGAACAATTTAGCTTATATACACCGGGTTGATCGAATTTGTTTTGTGCTTTGGGCATGCGTTTTGATAGTGTGTGTTCTGTTTTGTTAGTAGTTTTGAAAGCGATTCTGTATCCTGCTTTTTTGAATTTGTGGGCGATTTTTTCTGTTTGTTTGTTGATGTATGTTAGTGTTATGAATTTGTTGTTTTCTGTCTTTGTCTGTTGTTTGTTTTGTGTTTTGTGTAGGAGTTTACTGACTATTGTTCTGTCATAACCGTTAGATTCTGCTAGATATTTTATCGTGTTTAGTTCGTCTTTGTAGTCTATTTCATCTAAGGGGATGTTGTTAAGTCTATGTATCATGGTTCTAAAAGCAGCTAGTTTGTGTTGTATTGGGTGATTGGAGGTGTTGTGTATTAGTGTGTCAGTTGTAGTTGGTTTTCTGTATATACTGAATTTGTGCCTGTGTTCTAGTTTTGTGATGGAGAGGTCTAAGAAGTTTATGGTATTGTTGTGTTCGTATTCGGCAGTGAAGGTTATGTTTTTATGTATTTTGTTTATGTGCGTTAGTAACTGTTCACATTGTCTTTTGTTTCCCCTGTATAGTATTAGAATGTCATCAACGTATCTGTGCCAATATAGTATTTTATGTGAGTGTCTGTCATTGTTTGTGAGTATTTTTGTTTTTTCTAAGTGTTGGAGGAAGACTTCTGCTAGAATGCTGGATATGGGGGAGCCCATGGGTAGGCCTTCGTTCTGTGTGTAGTATTTATTGTTATAAGTAAAGTAGTTTTGTTTTGTGATAATGTTCAGAGTTTCTGTTATTTCATTGTTAAGTTCGTCTGGTGTGTTGTTCTGTTTGAGTTTGTTTTGTAGGATGGTGATTGTTTCAGAGATGGGGATGTTTGTGTACAGGTTTTTAATGTCAAAGGAGGCTAATGTGGCGTTATGGGGGATGTGTATGTCTTTTATTTTTGTTACTAGGTCAGTGTTGTTTTTTACTGCAATGTTGTTGTCTATTTGTGTGTGTTGTCTAATAATTTTGTCTAGATATTTTGCCAATCGAAATCCAAGAAAATAAAACACAATAGAATGAGAGTAGTAAATTGTAATGATGGTGAACACTTTCTAAATAGATGTAAGAAAGAGAATTTTTTAGTAAGCAATACAATAATATTAACCCACCAGTAACACTAAAAGAAGATTGAGTGTAAGGTGTTAGTGTTAATACCCCAAAGTGAGAATAAAACCCCATTAAAAAGTGATAAAAACACTGATAAAGCAGTGCCCAAAGTTTATAAGTGAATAAACTAAATTATAAGTGATAAGTTATGTGTGAGTGAGATCTAATATTGGCCAAACACAGGAAGGACTGTGATAGTGGAAATGCCGATATGAGTGGACACCCAAAATGTAACTACACAAACTAATATTATCAAACTTAAGTTAGTATTAGTAATCACTAATTACTATGGTTTTTAAATGTGTGTTAATTAATATTGTAGGCCTAAGGGACAATTCATAGTTTTAGGAAAGTTAAGAAACATAGACTATTAGTGTGTTAAATCACCATATAGAGAGTTTCTATAAGATTAAATTATAAAAACAATTAACAATCATTATATGATTTTGTAAGAGATAGTGAAATAGGATAAGGTTACATAATTAATGACACAAGGTCAAATAAGTTTAGTGGTAAGGATTTTCTATTACAATCTAAAAGAATAATCAATGTTTATATGTTTGTTTTCCTTTGATGACACTATAAAATAATTATTACTCACTGAAGAGTATGAGTGGATAATATATTTCAAATAAGTATGTGTTAAATGAATAAGAATTATGTTTTAATGACTAAGGTTTATGTTCCAAATAATTATGTTTAAATGATAAGAATTATAGGTATGGGAATTGTTAAAACCATTAGATGTTATGTTATATGTTGTAAGAAATAAGATTTTAAAACCAACAGAAACCAGTAAACAAGAAACAAACAATACATTCAGATACGATGACACTAAAAATGAGTTATGACAGTAGACAAATTAATATAGGGAAACAATAAAATTACACACAACTACAAGAACCGACTTAAACATTGAACAAATGAACAGAATCTTGTATTAAAACAATCAGGACCCATTACAAGGAGAATAAAATGTAATATCAGTAATTAAAGAAAAATAGTCAATTGCTGTTTAAGCCTGAGCAAATTCCCAACTGTCAACTACAAAAAACTTCAATTTATAGAATTAAACACTGACATTAGGAAGACTAAACCACATAAACTATGAAATACAAATAGACAATCATGTTAAGGCAGAAATATTATGATAATAATGTAAATTAAGAAAACAGTATAATTAAATAAAATTCACAAAGCTGTCAAAATGTTGCCTAAGTGAACACTATAATATTGGATGTCAAATTAATCCTTGAGCCAAAATATGAACAGTGGTGATAATATTTACTACTAAAAAGGGAGTACTGAAGATTAATTACATTTAGAAGATCTGTAACCCGTTTAAATAAAAATTCAAATACCCTAACAATACTCTTTAGCCAATTTCAGCCAATCAAAAACTTTGAGTAACCATGACAACAACCGAATATTGACTAATTTCAGTTAGGAACAATACTTGATGTCGTGACGCTAAACTGGAGAGACGCCACGCCGTGAAGGGCCCAAATTTTCAACAGAAAAACAGTATAAGTGCCCACAATTTTGAGAAGGAGTACCAGGACAACAGATGAGAGGCCATTACAACTAATCTACACCAAGGACTAGCTCGGAATTAATCCAGATGACCGGAAAATACCTGTAATTCGACTTGAAGAAGATGACAACCAATTTTTGAGCCCAAGAATGAAGTAGGAAGAATCAACATCGACCCATTACTTTACTTGGACGACTGACAATACCCATCATATCTACTAACGTTGAGTATTGCTGAATTTATTTGATTATTATAAAACAAATTCTCTTTCAAAAATTCTAACTATATAATAAAACTCTCACTATCACTGAATATATTTTCAAGGATTGATAAAATAAAGAAATAACTTTGTAAACATTGAATGAACACATGATAACCTATGTTACACAACGACACTGTCACACTTCAACACCACAATATTTAATTTATAGCAAACCTCGTGTAATTTTAATGATCACAAACTTTAAATGATATGTTATAATTTGTTATCTTGTTGTAAAAACTTCTGTATCGTACTTAAAATGACTCTATAGGCAGATTTAATTTTGTAAATAATAACCAACGCTGTCTTGCATCTAATAGAAACATTGTACTGCCAACCCAGCAATCCGCTGACTGAGCGACTATATTTTGCCGGGCTAAAATTATTATATCAATTATTATTTTGTATAAAGCGTTAACAAGAACTAATAATTCAGAGCCTAAATAAAAAAGTGCGTACCGAGAATAACTGTCCAGTATTTATTTAGAGAATATTGTGTATGTTTTGTTTAATAACAGTGAGTCAACATAACCAACATTATTCAAGTTGGCAACACGATTTCCCCCACTCAAACGAGAATCGGTTTCATGCCAGTCGACGAATGATTCAAATTTACACTAGTGCACTGTCAAACCATACAGGTAAAAACTTTTAATTGTTTTCACGTAAAACAATTTGGCGCCTATCGGGAGTTACAAAAGTGCGAGAAGAGACAGGTAAGGCACGCAGGCTACCAGACGCTTCCGAACGACACAATTTACGTTCGATAAAACTTACACACTTACACAAACATTAAATATTTTAATACACAATATTAAGTACCGACAAGTGGCTTTTCACAAAGTGTGTGTCTCACAGTTGGGATATCGCTATTGCTAAGGTACGTTTTATTAAACTTTATTTGCTTCTCTTCCTTAATGTTAATTACTTTTTTATATTTATCGTTAGTAATCACAAACGTATTATCAACTAGTATGAATTCTTCACATATTAGCTCCGTTTGATTATTAATTATTCCACAGACATTTTCTGTGATCGTGTCAATGCGTAAATTTGTATCAACAATTTTTTCGGTTACCTGTGCATTACCGTCAATTATTCTTTGTTTTATTTCAAGATTACCAATTTTTAACTCTTCTAGCCTCTCCCTGATTTTTATGGTTCCTGTTTAAAATTTTCGGTCTGTTGCTCTAACTTATTTTCTAAACTTTCTGTTTGTTTTGTATTTATTTCATCTATTTTTCTTATTTGTTTGACATTCTCCTCTTTCAACTCTTCTTTAAATTTTTCGGCTTGTTTTATGACTAATTCGTCCATCATGGCCAGTATCGAATTTTTAAATGCTTCTAAATTCAACCCTCCTGGTTCTGCCATGTTGAAAAATTATTAAAATATTTATTTCGTAGTTATTCTTTAACAATTATTATTGACAACCGTTCCCTACTTATTTATTTATTTCTTTATTTTTATTAATAGTTATTATTAATACTCATTACAGTTACACCTGCTACATAGACAAACAATATTATTTGTGGGCGCCAGCTGTGTTAATACACAACAATTAACATAACATTCAGTTAATGTTTAATATAAATAATTATTATTACATATCATTTTTTTTTTATTTAACACACCTTTATTTTTAGAGCAAACGTTTAGCTACAAAAAAAATTTTAATAGTTAAATGGTGGGGATCGGGCCATACGTTCATGGGCGACAATTTATGAAACATTGCAACATTGCAAATTTAATATAATTTAAATTTGTGATGCCCCACGTTGGAAGCAAAAATTTATATAACAATACAACTGTACATAAGTTGTATAATTTATGTTGTATGTGTATAAATTTACATGTAATTTAATTTGAATAGCCCCACGATCTTGAAGCGACAGCTTATATAACAATACTTACTTGCATAAATACAATTAAATTTGGGTTTCAGGTGTATCTGACGGTTGGAGAACTCGATGTAACTTGTAACGGTATTTCAAATTTATTTGGTACTAATAAACTTGTGCGCATGGCACTTGATTCGACTTAAAACATTCGTTATTACTTTGTTACTATGCCGTAAGGCTTACGCTATATACATCCTTACTGACTAAATATTCTATTCTACTAATTATTTTATTAAAAATATCATTTCCTGACTACTCAGTCAATTAGTGTGCTTCGAAATATCAGTGTTTAAATATCTTTTTAGATATTGTAATGGAAACTCAAAAATATAAATAGTGTAACTGAATTTTAAGTATTCTTAAAATTACACACTTACATTCATCCTTATATAATTATGCAGTTGTTTCTTACATATAGAGTTTACCATATTTCATTCTTACAATAGTTTACTAGTTTTTCTCTCGTCAATAATTTACACTTATCCTGAATTATCAGGGTTTACAGTATTCATATACTAAATGTTTTTGTTAGATGTTCTCTGACATATCTTGTTACATACAATATTTGGTAATTAAATAACATTTTTCTTTCTCTTCATTCCACAATAATAATAGCCATCTTTATAATCAACTCTCTTTGGTATTCTGCCTCTCTACTCCTTCAAGTGTCTGATAATTTACACTTATTCTGGATGATTTTATATAATATCTTAGTTTTGTGAGAGGTATACAATATTTGACATTTAGATTCTTGTTACATACAATATTTGGTAATTAAATAACATTTTTTCTTTCTCTTTATTAAATATAGCATAGTAATTTTAGTTATAAGATAGTAGTATTTCTTCTTTAAATTAATCTAACATAGGAGTATTTGAGTAATTTTATGTCATTATCCTAGGTATATTTTTGTTATATGCCACTTTTGGTTTTCTATGATATAATAGATATCTTTCTCCTCATTAAATTATTGGGTTTACTATACACCTTTTTCTACCATTTAATATGATAAATCTGGTTCTTATTTAATAGGTAACGAATAGTTTGGCCTATACACTAATACTACACACTTTTTATAACACAATATGGCAAATAGGTTTGCTATAGGCAATTAGTCACTTTCAATACCTTGGGCATAATACATGATCCTTCTAAACACTAAATGAATCCGTTTATGGTAGTTACTTTTAAAATTTCCTATACACTAAATATTCCGGTGGTAAATGTTGTATACCACTATAATTTATCTGTTTTTAACAATAATCACATGTATGGTCTACATATTTGGGGTTACATTGTGCTTTTCCACTCTATTGGGTTCATTGTTTGGGACAATTACGTTTCACAGGTATCCTTCTTCATAGCTGTCTCTAGTACTACATGTTTGTGGTATTTCGCACCCTATCCCTATCATGCGGTTCTTCCACTTTGCGGCTACCAGATAGTCATTGGCTTCCCGTTTTCTCGCCTTCTTCCTCTCCTCATCTTCGATATCCATGTGTCCAGTGTACTCCTGGTCTTTGTTATTATTGACGCCCAGTACCTCTTCTAATTCGGGTTGACCGTCATTAGTTTCCTGGTTGGATTTTTCCATTGATTGGTCCCTCTTCTTCCGTAATTCCTTTATTTCTTGGGCGTACCCTTCAATGATCCGGTCCAGTTGTTCTTGATACCCTTTCCTTTTCTTGGAATGCCTTATTCTCCCTTTGGAAATATTTGCTTTAAGTATTTTATTGGTTATAGTCTTCTTTGTTGTAGCACATTTCTTCTCTTCGTCCATCTTCATGAAACTCCTTCGATACTCCTTCCTATAGGTCCCTTCTTTACGGTTGATGACTGGGAAATAAATCATATTAACTAGACCACTTCGAGTCATTTCGATTAATTCTTTTGTTACCCTAGTCTTCTTTGGGCGTATTATTCTTCTTTCTTCCTTTTTCTTAATAATTTTGTTCCTTTCTTCATGAATTTTAATTTGCGAATTCACTTGTTCGGTGTTTTTATTTCTGGGTAATTCTTGTGTCTCCACTTGATCATCACACATTGGCAGATTATTTTGTTCTAAGTCTTCATTTTCGGCTACTAACTCTTCCGCTTCTTTAATTACCTGAGTCTCCTTTATACCTTCGGCGTCGATCTCCTTGTCATGAATATCTTCCTGGTGTCTGTCAAGCTCCTTTTCAGATGATGATGTATTTGAGTCCCCTTCACTCTCAGTTTGTTCGACCTCATCTTCAGGTTGCAATTCTTCTGTGGTTTCATCATTGGGTATCTCTTCAGTTTCTGAGTTGTTGTCGTTTCGTAATTCTCCTCTTATGGTCTGACCCACTTCTTCCGTATATTTCTTATTCATTTCATCCATTTTCTGGCTAATCTTATTTAATGTGGTGTTCAACTCTTCTCTTAAGGCTTTGCTGCTATCATCTATTTTATTGTTCAGGGCGTCCACGGATCTATTTGTATTGTCTATCTTTTTATTCAGGTCTTCTTTCAGCGACTCCATATTTTTACTAATAGATTCTATATTTTTATTTAATGAGTCATTATTTCTGTTCAAGGTTTCTTCCATCTTTTTGTTATTCTTGAGAATATCTTCCTTTAATGATTCCATCATTCTCCTCATCCATTCTTGGAAGGCTGTTTATCCTGATTACGTGGCTCCCTCAGCTTGTCTGGGTTGGTTGTCGACCCTCACTTCTACTTCCGGTTCGACATGGGGTGCTTCTTCTGGTCGAGTTTCTATGTTATTAATGGTAATGACTTTCATCTCGTGTGTGGGTTGTGTTTCCGGTGTCTCTGTATTCATCTGTATTTCTTCTATTCGACTGTCCTTGTATCTAGTGTCGTATTGATGTGTGTGTGGCATGTTTGTTCTTTTGTGTTTGCCGGGCTGATTTAAAATATAAAAAATATTTTCGTTTAATATTTTTCAGCCCCACGTTGGGCGCCAATTTGTAACTGAATTAGTTATTCTATAATATTTATTTAAATCTAAATTTCTATTTATGTTCGAAATATTAAAGGTTGTAGTGGTTGAAAATTGAAAGTTACTAATTTTATAAAGTAATTAAAATGTAGCATTAGATGTTATTAAAAGTGTGTTTACAATTGCAAAATTATAAGTGTCTGAAAAGAACTCTTTTAGATAAAAAATAAGATAATTGCATTAATATTATTTGAACAATAACGTTGCTTAAATTTAAAAATAAAGTGTACTAGCTGGTCGCTTGATGATGGTGACCGTCGTGCTGATACTAGCAGCGAAACTCCTCCTCCAGGTTGATAGTCGTTTAAGTACGTAAAGTCTAGTAACGTCTGGACAATAGAATTAATAAAATACACTTCCACGTACCTGTTCGTGTTTTCTGGAAGTTCAGAAGTTCAATAAATCAATAAGCTGCCAAGACGGTTTACAAAACCAACTCACTTTATCTACAAGGTTAGGTTACCTTGTTTAATAATGGGCGCCACACAGGTTTATTTCGGGAAAATCCCGTGGAAAACCCATTAATAGAATCAAATAATAATTTAAAAAAATTGAAATCGCGTTTATTGCCCTTATGGCAATGCAATTCAACAATATTTAATCGCAACTAAAAGTTGTTTTGATTCTTCTGAATGAATTATTTATCTGTTTTTTAGAAATAAATTAAGTCAAGTTATGCTGCTAATAATTGGGTTTTATTTGTACCCTTGATAGTGAATTCAAACAAATATAATTAAAAGAATACATTGATGTACAATTGCAAATATTTTGTTACATACCCTATATGACTGGCTCAGAGCATGAACAATAATTCTGGTTAAGTCCAGATACTCTTTACTTTAAACATTAATATTATTTATATCTCAGGCGTAAGTTCTTTGAAACACAAAAAAGAATGCTCATGCCTACACAATAGCTAATTATTTTATAATATAATATCGACTAGTTATGCCTTTCAGTTTACTAATATAAAATCGAACCTATTTTATAGGTTAGGCGTTCGTCACGCTTGATTAATTATTCACAAAGTTATATGGTGAGATCACTTATGACTAACATCCAACTTAAATAGGATTGACAAATCCATTAAATATTCAGACATGGTGTAGTATAGAAAATGTTTCAGTGTTATGCGTCAGTACAGATTTGTTTACCAAAACATACAGGTTAATGCACTCAGTGTAATGGAATAAATTGTCACACAGTTACCTTTGTGTTTTTAATCTTTCGATTAAAATTCAATTAAACACATCAATGGTCGGATTGTAATGACCATTGTTATTCACTACACACGCACTTGAACAGAGAATATTGGTCCGCTTCTGACTAAAAAGGACCTTATATGATACTATTTAATTATTTCTTCTGTTCGTTATTTTCCCGCACTAAATAAAATAATACTGCACTTCGATGCACTGATTCTATGTAGAGTATCTTGTAGTTACTTTTTGTTGTTGCCGAAATGATTCCATAGATGCACTATTACAATGAAGCTATCAGTTAGTAGAAATTTTGATGATACGAGCGTACCTGCCGCTCTGGATGAACGTTAAAAGTGTCTAACGGTAATTAGTCGCTCTTCTTTATATACCCTATGTTTTGATCGGTCTTAGGCGATTGTTTCACTTATTAAGCTATTTTCTGATTGGCTTAGCCAGGCGTTACGAAAGTGACGTATTGTCTTTCCAACTGTCACTAACGGTTTTTTAACCGACTTTCGCCAGAATGATTGACAGCCGTCGTTGTTGTTAGTGTTGATAAACAGATTTCTTATTTATTATGTACAAATGATGCTAACGCCTGTCACGCACTTATTATAGTTGCGATCGGGGTCGTATCACTATCAAATTAAAGGATATTTTTTCCTCTTCAATTTGATATAGTTTGACACTGGTTTATTTACACTTTCACTGACATTTTTTAAAAAACAATGTTCAGGTATATGGCTTCGCGCTGTCGTCCGCTGATCAAAGCCGGCGATTACTCTCTCTCATCAATATTGTTTGTGTTCCACATCGCGTTTTTTCACTTAAACGTCTATGTTAGAACACTATTATATCCGTCCTGATATTTATTTACTGAATATTATGATTAAACCTTAACTTATACATTGCTATGAACTATACTTACTCACTATGACATTTTGTTTCACATTATTTTGCTCCATGCTATTTATTAACAATTGAACTATTAATTGTGTAACATATTAATAATGCTTATCGCTAAGTTTGGCACAAAGATTGTTCAGTGTATGTGATTTACACTCATAGTACTTTCTACTAATCACCTTACTGATGATTGTTTGTTTTAGGCATTGCCGAGGCATACCATTTGTATCGGATTTATGCCTTAATAACGTTTATTAGTTTACATTTCGGTACCTTGATGAGGTAGCTTATTTATATAAGGTTCCCTCTTACAAACATTTTTACTTGTCATAAGCACATTTGAGACTGTAATACAGCTTCAATCTCATATTGTGGCCATAGCTAATCTTAGTCCTTGGCATTAATAGTTACTAGTCATAGTTGATTTATTCTCAGCCAAATGCTGATGCTGATATCCCGTTATTCGGATTCTTATTTAATTGTTTTTATTAGCATGTCACATTCCATTTAAGTTATTCACTGACTCGCTTTACAGCTTAAAGTGAATTTAATTTGTCCATTAGTTTGTGTCAGTTATAGTATGGTTGTAGTGTCAAGCAGTGTTTAGGTTTACTGCTTCTTGTGGCACTTCTTCTTCTTTCTTCTTCAATGGTTCCTCTCTTCTTGGCTACTCTTATCATTATATTATCTATTTACATTACTGTTATGTATTTATTAAATCTAAGGGCATATGTCTAGGTTATGTAACACCTGGTCATGTTACAATAGTTACTGAATTTATCTTTCTTTTATCAGTACTGATTTATACAACGGTAATTTTTATATAAATGCTTTGCATTCTTTTCATTTCAATACTAATTTAGGCTCTTGTTTACGTTAATCTTACTTCAATAACATCTATGATTTTAACTCTCTATATCTACAATAAACATTGGCTCTTACTTTTAAATAGAACAAGTATGTCTTTAATTGTCTTTGAGTTAATTGTTCGATTAAGAGATAAATAAGTTATTTATCACCTTATTGTCGTCAATCATACTCAATCAATTGATCCATCTGTAATCGCCTTCGTCTCGAACTTCAGCATCACTTCTTCTTGTCCAGCGTCGCTCCTCTCTTGTCCAGCGTCGTTTCCAGACTTCAGTAGTGTTCCTCTTGTCCAGCGCAGTCGCCTCTAGAGTCCAGCGTCGTCTCGCTCTCTGAAACTAAGTCATCAGCTCTCTCTCTGTCTCTCTCTCTCTCTCTCTGGAACTTCTTCTCGTGCTGTTTCGGACGTCAGTTGATCTTCTTATATGGATTTTCTCCTCTTGTAATTCTGTTACTATAGGGGTACCACAGACAAAGAAAAGTTCTAGTGTGCATGCGCTGGCTTGGCGGAGAATGCTGTCACCCCCACCATGTCCGTCAACAACGCTGACGGCTGTGCTGTTTTATAAATTTCAGTGTGTTATTCAGTTATATGCGTATGCATATTTACGAATAAATTGCGATTTGTTTTTCTTTATACGATTTCTTTACGTTTTCATTTATTATAATTGTATATATACGATTTATATTTAGTTTTCGTTTAGTATTTTATTATAATAATTAGAACTAACAGTGTGTTGTGTATTTTAGTTTATGCTGACTAATTACCAACGATTCGTTGTCGTATTGTTACCGTAGCGTGTTATTTTTTTTTATAAATGTCATCGTCATCGAATAGTAAGCTAGCTTCTGGGAGACCTCTAACAAGTCAAGCCAGAGGAAATTATTTTCAAAGTGGGAGAATATTGAAGAAAACAAAAAAAGGAATACAAATTAAATTATAATATTGCCGCAAGTACAAGTGAAGCAACAGGAGTCTCTCAGGCTACTGTCTACAATATTTTAAAAGAAGTCAAGAAATCGTCAACTTCTGGTTGTGAAAAAAATCTGTTTTCTACGCCAAAAGGAAAATCGCAGGCTCATAAAAAAAAGATTGAAGTGGACTCCTTCACAGATAGTACAATAAGGAGAAAGGTGCACGAATTTTATGCAGTGAAAAAAGTCTCACCCTCAATAAAGAGTTTACTGCAATCTCTAAAGGAACATGATGTCATTCAATGTGAACGAGAATATTTGAGGCAACGACTTAAAAAATTAGGATTTAAAATGGACTCGCTGTCAATCCAATAGAAGGCTTCTAATAGAAAGAAGTGATATCGTTGCTTGGAGAATTCGCTATCTAAGTGACATAAATAAATCCAGACGAGAGGGTAAAAATATTGTTTACATTGACGAGACATATGTTCAGGCTTCACATTCAGTATCTTCGTGTTGGCAATCTTCTGAAGAGGTCGGGATAACAACGAAAATTGGGAAAGGTAATAGACTTATTATAGTTCACGGTGGGGGAGAGGCTGGTTTTGTTAACAATGCTCTGTTAATATTTAAGTCTTCATCGACATCTGGAGACTACCATAGCTCTATGAATTTTAATAACTTCGGTAAGTGGCTATCAGAAAAATTACTACCTAATCTCCCAAACAGCTCTGTAATAGTGATGGTCAATGTCAAGTATCATTGTGTAGAAAAAGATAAAAGGCCGACCTCGGGTTCAATAAAACAACAAATAATTGACTGGCTTGTGAATCATGGTGTTGCAATAGATTTTACATTAACGAAATCTCAGCTGCTGGAAAAAGTGAACTCAGTTAACTGTGAAAAAACATTTATTGTCGACGAAATAATTCGTGCAAAAGGACATATTCCACTTCGTCTGCCACCTTACCATCCCGATCTGAATCCTATAGAACTTGTCTGGGGAGATATTAAAGGAGAACTTGCACGTAATTTTAGTGGATTGTCTTTAGATGAAAAGAAAAATGGTTGCGAAAAAATAGTTGATAATTTTACAATTGAAAAGTGGAAAAAGTGTTGTGAACATACAAAAAAAATTGAAGAACATTACTGGATTACGGATCATATTATGGACGAAGAAGTGGACAAATTAATTATTTCTGTGGGAGAAGATTCAGATTCAAGTACAAGTGAAGATTCAGAAGATGAATAGGTAAGGAAAATTAACACTATAAATATTTACCATTTTTATTATTAATAATTAATTATAATAATTAACATTATTTATTGTTAAATATGTTTAATAACATTACTCGATTTACACAGGCGGTTGCTTTATGTAGTATAAGAAATGTTTTTAAAGCATGCCTTTCACAAATGTTGGGGTTAAGTTCTGCAGATATTATTTTTATATTAAGTAGAGTTCTGCTCTACTCAAATTAAGTAGAGTCTATACAAATTTAAGGATTTTAGAATTTGTTTATTGTGAATTTTAAAGAAACGTGCATGATTATTTTATGATCTGTTACTTTGAATAGTCTGTTACACAATAATACCATGTGTACGTTTTCGTACACGACGAACAACTCGTTGCCGGTATATAAATAATACGTGAAAAATACTGCAGTAATAAGTGTGACTGACGACAATGGAGGGGGTAACGTTCCCCCTTCGTTGTGACGCTGTTGTGGGAGCAGTCCCACTCCAAATATTATTTGTCTATGGTCTAGCTATAATTACAATTGCTTGTTTTTACAATCCAGTTACATAACTGTATGTAACTGGAAGGATGAAACTATTTACAAAAATTTAAATACTCTGTGCGGACGGGCAAAAGCTCCCGCTGCACTGTGGGTGATCGAAAAAAGAGAACAACTGTAGCGTGTGTGTCCTATTTATACCCACGTCTTGGTCCACACCTGCAGTTGTACGAAATCGACATGTCTGAAATTGTCTCTGGGTTCAGTCCCTCCACTCCTTGTCAATTTTGCTATTTCTTATATTTCTGCGAATACAGAGTCCTGTAAGTATACTCTTATACTCATCTTATAACTATTTTCACTACACATGTTCACTGTATTTTTGGACATAGCAACTTAACCCTTTCGCCCTGTACACAGTTATTTCACCACTACACTCGCACGGAGTGTCCCATTCACGTGGTTTTTGTACACAGTATTTAGTTAATTTTATTACATTTTATTGTGTTTTTGGATTTTACTCCTTATTTACAGTTTATCAATAATTACGGAAAAACAGTAATTATGCAATTATTCATCTTGGGGTGGTAAACTCGCCTGCATAGACCTGCATCGCACACACTTGCAAAATACTGGTGTACACACTTTCAGTTACATTTGTGTGTGTGTGTGTGTGTGTGTGCACGTCGATTCAGGTCGAAAGACCTGTTCATATTTTTGTCTGAGCCAAGCTTGCAATCCCTGACATGCTTATTTCTAATACATTATTAATTATTTACAGTTTATTAGGTATATTTAAATTTTTATATTCAATGCTCAGTACATCACTTATTTGTACTGTCGCATTATCCTTCTGCTTGGTAATAAAAAATTTAGTAAATTTATTTATTAAATTTTTTTTTATTATTATTACAATGTTTGAAAAAAAAGTATAACAAATAATAAAAAATAGTATTCGTCATTTCACCCTTAATTGGAGTGTACATATAGGTCTCACCTCCCCTCTTCACACGCTCACTGCTCGTGAACTTGTAGGGTGGCTTCAACAACAGCTGATCTGACTGGTTTCATTGACCTCGTTATTTTTATGTGTAGAACTTCCTAAATGACGTTGCGTGGAATTAACCAATTTCTCTCTTCTGTGTCTCATCATATACGATGAAAGTGTGTTGTCCTACTCGCTGTCTTAACGTATACGGTCCATTATACAGTCTGAAGAATTTCTTTGTCGTATTCTCGCTTCTTTTCCCAACAGGATTTGCTTTGAGTAGTACATTCTCTCCTACATTAAATTGTTGTAGTTTGTGAGTTATATTAAATCTCTCTACTCTCTTGTTACCTCTTTCTATTATCCGTTGCTTTGCGTATTCAATTTGTACACTTATTGGTACAGGTACATTCTGGTTATTAGGTTTGTGTATATACTTGGTCCAAAATCTGTTTGGCTTCTTATCTTCTTCAAATTCCATTGGAGTATACCCTGTTGCTTCACTACAATTTCCGTTGATGGCTTTTTCAAGAAATGGTAAATATTCTGCCCATCTATTGTGTTGATCATGGCAGTATATTCGTAAATATTTACCTAATTCTTTGTTAACTCTCTCAGCAAGGTTTCCTTGAGGATGTCTTATGGATTTGAGTACAGGTTGTATTCCATTTTCCCTTAACGTCCTCTCCCATTTTTCACTCTGGAATTGTACACCTTGATCACTGAATACCTTCTTCATTTTTCCATATGTTGGAATATATTTCTGCAGTAGTATCTTTAGAACAACTTTGGTTGTGGGTCGCATAATTGGGTACAGTCGGACTGCCTTGGAAAACACATCGATACATAACATTATGTGCTTCACACCTCGACTTGATCGTGGTAGTGGTCCCAGAAAATCCACTGCAATTAGCTCTCCTTTGTTCCCTTTCTGGATGCTCTGCATTTCCACGTATCTGTGTAAATTCGGTCCTTAATTTTACATTATCTTACTCATACATTCTTACCTTCGCTTCTAATCTTCCTTAGCTCTTTTCTTAACATGACATTACTTTATCTTTCTTAACTTTTCCTATGTTACTTATACAATACATTAACATTCATTACCTTTTATTACATTTCTTTAACAGTACCTTTATGATCGCTACTTCTTTCCTGAAATACACTTCCGTAACAGAATACTCTTTTAGCTTTGTAGTGTTGTCGCATGATCGGTTACAGAGGAACTGTCTTGGAAAACAACGATATTTTTCTCGAAGTCCTTAATCCTAAGTAGTCTCTGCCCTTTTGACTTTTCACTCTCGCTTTCTTCTGTGTCCTTGTATCTCCATTAAGTGTTCGCTTGATCAGGCGTTCTGACAATTACAGCATTGATCTCTAATCCTTTCTTTTTACCAATAACAACACTAACATCTTTTACCATTACTTCTTAAATATTTCTCTACACTATCATTCCTTACCATTAATAATACATTTCTTAATTAACCCTTTAAAATTATATTCCTTATTTCTTTTCACTAATATTTCTTTTTATTTTGCAATCATAACCTTAATAAATAACATTTCTTAAATATACTCTCTTATCTTATTATTAACAATTAATAGTAATATTATTTTTCTCATTTAAAAATAATTATTTATTTTCATTTGCCTTGAGTTCTGAATTGCAGTGTCGTTAGATCTGACACACCTCTTATTATAACAATTGTTTGTTGTACAGAGGAAATTCATTGTGCTCACCCTCGCGACAAATTTCCATTGTATTACTGCGACGTTAACATTCCATTGTCCCGCTGTGACTGCATAATTCACCTGTTTATAGTGCAACGTTTTCGTTTTGCCTGACGGTCAAACAAAATCTCCTCTCTTTCTCTCGTAACGGTCGCATTCCATAATTCTCTCATTCTCTCCGCGTTGCTGCTCTTGACGAACGCATTTCTTAATAGTTCGTATGCGTTTGGCATACATACTGGAATATTCTTTTGTGCGTCGTTTACGATAATATTCATCGTAATTACTATAATTATCGTTCATTTTATATTTCTCGTATGTATACCTACCGTCATATTTACCACAATTTTTGTGTAGCGTTTCGTATAGATAATTTACTACGTTTCTCGTTAGGTCTACAGTGATATTTATCTCCGTGAGTGTGGTGTCTTAAGTGTTTCACATGTGTCATCTTATGTGACTTACTTGTGTATGTGTGTCTCACAGTTGGGATATCGCTATTAATAAAGTACGTTTTATTAACCTTTATTTGCTTCTCTTCCTTAATGTTAATTACTTTTTTATATTTATCGTTAGTAATCACAAACGTATTTACAACTAGTATGAATGCTTCACATATTAGCTCCGTTTGTTTATTAATTATTCCAAAGACATTTTCTGTGATCGTGTCAATGCGTAAATTTGTATCAACAATTTTTTCGGTTAACTGTGTACTACCGTCAATTATACTTTGTTTTATTTCAACATTACGAATTTTTAACTCTTCTAGCCTCTCCAAGATTTTTATGGTGTCCTGTTTAAAATTTTCGGTCTGTTGCTCTAACTTATTTTCTAAACTTTCTGTTTGTTTTGTATTTATTTCATCTATTTTTCTTATTTGTTTGACATTCCCCTCTTTCAACTCTTCTTTAAATTTTTCGGCTTGTTTTATGACTAATTCGTCCATCATGGCCAGTATCGAATTTTTAATGCTTCTAAATTCAACCCTCCTGGTTCTGCCATGTTGAATTATTATTAAAATATATATTTCGTAGATATTCTTTAACAATTATTATTGATAACCTTTCCCTACTTACTTATTTATTTCTTTATTTTTAATAATAGTTATTATTAATACTCATTACAGTTACACCTGTTACATAGACAAACTATATTATTTGTGGGCGCCAGCTGTGTTATTACACAACAATTGACATAACATTCAGTTAAATTTAATATAAATAATTATTATTACATAAGATTTTTTTTTTATTTAACACACCCTTATTTTTAGAGCAACCATTTAGCTACAAAAAAATTTTAATAGTTAAATGGTGGGGATCAGGCGATACGTTCATGGGCGACAATTTATGCAACATTGCAACATTGCAAATTTAATATAATTTAAATTTGTGATGCCCCACGTTGCAAGCTATTTTTACGCAACAGTACAACATTTCAAATTTAATATAATTTAAATTTGTGATGTCCCACGTTGGAAGCAACAATTTACATAACAATACAACTGTACATAAGTTGTATAATTTATGTTGTATGTGTATAAATTTACATGTAATTTAATTTGAGTAGCCCCACGATCTTGGAGCGACAACTTATATAACAATACTTACTTGCATAAATACAATTAAATTTGGGTTTCAGGTGTATCTGACGGTTGGAGAACTCGATGTAACTTGTAACGGTATTTCAAATTTATTTGGTACTAATAAACTTGTGCGCATGGCACTTGATTCGACTTAAAACATTCGTTATTACTTTGTTACTATGCCGTAAGGCTTACGCTATATACATCCTTACTGACTAAATATTCTATTCTACTAATTATTTTATTAAAAATATCATTTCCTGACTACTCAGTCAATTAGTGTGCTTCGAAATATCAATGTTTAAATATCTTTTAGATATTGTAATGGAAACTCAAAAATATTAATAGTTACTGAATTTCAATACTAATTTAAGCTCTTGTTTACGTTAATCTTACTTCAATAACATCTATGATTTTAACTCTCTATATCTACAATAAACATTGGCTCTTACTTTTAAATAGAACAAAAATGTCTTTAATTGCCTTTGAGTTAATTGTTCGATTAAGAGATAAATAAGTTATTTATCACCTTATTGTCGTCAATCATACTCAATCAATTGATCCATCTGTAATCGCCTTCGTCTCGAACTTTAGCATCACTTCTTCTTGTCCAGCGTCGTTTCCAGACTTCAGTAGTGTTCCTCTTGTCCAGCGCAGTCGCCAATAGAGTCCAGCGTCGTCTCGCTCTCTGGAACTATGTCATCAGCTCTCTCTCTGTCTCTCTCTCTCTCTCTCTCTCTCTCTCTCTCTCTCTCTCTCTCTCTCTCTCTCTCTCTCTCTCTCTCTGGAACTTCTTCTCGTGCTGTTTCGAACGTCAGTTTATCTTTTTATATGGATTTTCTCCTCGTGTAATTCTGTTACTAATTAAAATTGCTTGTTTTTACAATCCAGTTACATAACTGTATGTAACTGAAAGGATGAAACTATTTACAAAAATTTAAATACTCTGTGCGGACGGGCAAAAGCTCCCGCTGCACTGTGGGTGATCGAAAAAAGAGAACAACTGTAGCGTGTGTGTCCTATTTATACCCACGTCTTGGTCCACACCTGCAGTTGTACGAAATCGACATGTCTGAAATTGTCTCTGGGTTCAGTCCCTCCACTCCTTGTCAATTTTGCTATTTCTTATATTTCTGCGAATTACAGAGTCCTGTAAGTATACTCTTATACTCATCTTATAACTATTTTCACTACACATGTTCACTGTATTTTTGGACATTGCAACTTAACCCTTTCGCCCTGTACACAGTTATTTCACCACTACACTCGCACGGAGTGTCCCTTTCACGTGGTTTTTGTACACAGTATTTAGTTAATTTTATTACATTTTATTGTGTTTTTGGATTTTACTCCTTATTTATAGTTTATGAATAATTACGGAAAAACTGTAATTATGCAATTATTCATCTTGGGGTGGTAAACTCGCCTGCATAGACCTGCATCGCACACACTTGCAAAATACTGGTGTACACACTTTCAGTTACATTTGTGTGTGTGTGTGTGTGTGTGTGTGTGTGTGTGTGTGTGTGTGTGTGTGTGTGTGTGTGTGTGTGTGTGTGTGTGTGTGTGTGTGTGTGTGTGTGCACGTCGATTCAGGTCGAAACACCTGTTCATATTTTTGTCTGAGCCAAGCTTGCAATCCCTGACATGCTTATTTCTAATACATTATTAATTATTTACAGTTTATTAGGTATATTTAAATTTTTATATTCAATGCTCAGTACATCACTTATTTGTACTGTCGCATTATCCTTCTGCTTGGTAATAAAAAATTTAGTAAATTTATTTATTGAATTTTTTTTTAATTATTATTACAATGTTTGAAAAAAAAGTATAACAAATAATAAAAAATAGTATTCGTCATTTCACTCTTAATTGGAGTGTACATATACGTCTCACCTCCCCTCTTCACACGCTCACTGCTCGTGAACTTGTAGGGTGGCTTCAACAACAGCTGATCTGACTGGTTTCATTGACCTCGTTATTTTTATGTGTAGAACTTCCTAAATGACGTTGCGTGGAATTTACCAATTTCTCTCTACTGTGTCTCATCATATACGATGAAAGTGTGTTGTCCTACTCGCTGTCATAACGTATACGGTCCATTATACAGTCTGAAGAATTTCTTTGTCGTATTCTCGCTTCTTTTCCCAACAGGATTTGCTTTGAGTAGTACATTCTCTCCTACATTAAATTGTTGTAGTTTGTGAGTTATATTAAATCTCTCTACTCTCTTGTTACCTCTTTCTATTATCCGTTGCTTTGCGTATTCAATTTTTACACTTATTGGTACAGGTACATTCTGGTTATTAGGTTTGTGTATATACTTGGTCCAAAATCTGTTTGGCTTCTTATCTTCTTCCAATTCCATTGGAGTATATCCTGTTGCTTCACTATAATTTCCGTTGATGGCTTTTTCAAGAAATGGTAAATATTCTGCCCATCTATTGTGTTGATCATGGCAGTATATTCGTAAATATTTACCTAATTCTTTGTTAACTCTCTCAGCAAGGTTTCCTTGAGGATGTCTAATGGATTTGAGTACAGGTTGTATTCCATTTTCCCTTAACGTCCTCTCCCATTTTTCACTCTGGAATTGTACACCTTGATCACTGAATACCTTCTTCATTTTTCCATATGTTGGAATATATTTCTGCAGTAGTATCTTTAGAACACCTTTGGTTGTGGGTCGCATAATTGGGTACAGTCGGACTGCCTTGGAAAACACATCGATACATAACATTATGTGCTTCACACCTCGACTTGATCGTGGTAGTGGTCCCAGAAAATCCACTGCAATTAGCTCTCCTTTGTTCCCTTTCTGGATGCTCTGCATTTCCACGTATGTGGGTAAATTCGGTCCTTAATTTTACATTATCTTACTCATACATTCTTACCTTCGCTTCTAATCTTCCTTAGCTCTTTTCTTAACATGACATTACTTTATCTTTCTTAACTTTTCTTATGTTACTTATACAATACATTAACATTCATTACCCTTTATTACATTTCTTTAACAGTACCTTTATGATCGCTACTTCTTTCCTGAAATACACTTCCGTAACAGAATACTCTTTTACCTTTGTAGTGTTGTCGCATGATCGGTTACAGAGGAACTGTCTTGGAAAACAACGATATTTTTCTCGAAGTCCTTAATCCTAAGTAGTCTCTGCCCTTTTGACTTTTCACTCTCGCTTTCTTCTGTGTCCTTGTATCTCCATTAAGTGTTCGCTTGATCAGGCGTTCTGACAATTACAGCATTGATCTCTAATCCTTTCTTTTTACCAATAACAACACTAACATCTTTTACCATTACTTCTTAAATATTTCTCTACACTATCATTCCTTACCATTAATAATACATTTCTTAATTAACCCTTTAAAATCATATTCCTTATTTCTTTTCACTAATATTTCTTTTTATTTTGCAATCATAACCTTAATAAATAACATTTCTTAATTATACTCTCTTATCTTATTATTAATAATTAATAGTAATATTATTTTTCTCATTTAAAAATAATTATTTATTTTCATTTGCCTTGAGTTCTGAGTTGCAGTGTCGTTAGATCTGACACACCTCTTATTATAACAATTGTTTGTTGTACAGAGGAAATTCATTGTGCTCACCCTCGCGACAAATTTCCATTGTATTACTGCGACGTTAACATTCCATTGTCCCGCTGTGACTGCATAATTCACCTGTTTATAGTGCAACGTTTTCGTTTTGCCTGACGGTCAAACAAAATCTTCTCTCTTTCTCTCGTAACGGTCGCATTCCATAATTCTCTCATTCTCTCCGCGTTGCTGCTCTTGACGAACGCATTTCTTAATAGTTCGCATGCGTTTGACATACATACTGGAATATTCTTTTGTGCGTCGTTTACGATAATATTCATCGTAATTACTATAATTATCGTTCACTTTATATTTCTCGTGTGTATACCTACCGTCATATTTACCACAATTTTTGTGTAGCGTTTCGTATAGATAATTTACTACGTTTCTCGTTAGGTCTACAGTGATATTTATCTCCGTGAGTGTGGTGTCTTAAGTGTTTCACATGTGTCATCTTATGTGACTTACTTGTGTGTGTGTGTCTCACAGTTGGGATATCGCTATTAATAAAGTACGTTTTATTAACCTTTATTTGCTTCTCTTCCTTAATGTTAATTACTTTTTTATATTTATCGTTAGTAATCACAAACGTATTTACAACTAGTATGAATGCTTCACATATTAGCTCCGTTTGTTTATTAATTATTCCAAAGACATTTTCTGTGATCGTGTCAATGCGTAAATTTGTATCAACAATTTTTTCGGTTAACTGTGTATTACCGTCAATTATACTTTGTTTTATTTCAACATTACCAATTTTTAACTCTTCTAGCCTCTCCAAAATTTTTATGGTGTCCTGTTTAAAATTTTCGGTCTGTTGCTCTAACTTATTTTCTAAACTTTCTGTTTGTTTTGTATTTATTTCATCTATTTTTCTTATTTGTTTGACATTCCCCTCTTTCAACTCTTCTTTAAATTTTTCGGCTTGTTTTATGACTAATTCGTCCATCATGGCCAGTATCGAATTTTTAATGCTTCTAAATTCAACCCTCCTGGTTCTGCCATGTTGAATTATTATTAAAATATATATTTCGTAGATATTCTTTAACAATTATTATTGATAACCGTTCCCTACTTACTTATTTATTTCTTTATTTTTATTAATAGTTATTATTAATACTCATTACAGTTACACCTGTTACATAGCCAAACTATATTATTTGTGGGCGCCAGCTGTGTTATTACACAACAATTGACATAACATTCAGTTAATGTTTAATATAAATAATTATTATTACATATGATTTTTTTTATTTAACACACCCTTATTTTTAGAGCAACCATTAACTACAAAAAAATTTTAATAGTTAAATGGTGGGGATCAGGCCATACGTTCATGGGCGACAATTTATGCAACATTGCAACATTGCAAATTTAATATAATTTAAATTTGTGATGTCCCACGTTGGAAGCAACAATTTATATAACAATACAACTGTACATAAGTTGTATAATTTATGTTGTATGTGTATAAATTTACATGTAATTTAATTTGAGTAGCCCCACGATCTTGGAGCGACAACTTATATAACAATACTTACTTGCATAAATACAATTAAATTTGGGTTTCAGGTGTATCTGACGGTTGGAGAACTCGATGTAACTTGTAACGGTATTTCAAATTTATTTGGTACTAATAAACTTGTGCGCATGGCACTTGATTCGACTTAAAACATTCGTTATTACTTTGTTACTATGCCGTAAGGCTTACGCTATATACATCCTTACTGACTAAATATTCTATTCTACTAATTATTTTATTAAAAATATCATTTCCTGACTACTCAGTCAATTAGTGTGCTTCGAAATATTAATGTTTAAATATCTTTTTAGATATTGTAATGGAAACTCAAAAATATTAATAGTTACTGAATGTATCTTTCTTTTATCAGTACTGATTTATACAACGGTAATTTTTACATAAATGCTTTGCATTCTTTTCATTTCAATACTAATTTAAGCTCTTGTTTACGTTAATCTTACTTCAATAACATCTATGATTTTAACTCTCTATATCTACAATAAACATTGGCTCTTACTTTTAAATAGAACAAGAATGTCTTTAATTGTCTTTGAGTTAATTGTTCGATTAAGAGATAAATAAGTTATTTGTCACCTTATTGTCGTCAATCATACTCAATCAATTGATCCATCTGTAATCGCCTTCGTCTCGAACTTCAGCATCACTTCTTCTTGTCCAGCGTCTTTTCCAGACTTCAGTAGTGTTCCTCTTGTCCAGCGCAGTCGCCTCTAGAGTCCAGCGTCGTCTCGCTCTCTGGAACTAAGTCATCAGCTCTCTCTCTGTCTCTCTCTCTCTCTCTCTCTCTCTGGAACTTCTTCTCGTGCTGTTTCGGACGTCAGTTGATCTTTTTATATGGATTTTCTGCTCGTGTAATTCTGTTACTAATTAAAATTGCTTGTTTTTACAATCCAGTTACATAACTGTATGTAACTGGAAGGATGAAACTATTTACAAAAATTTAAATACTCTGTGCGGACGGGCAAAAGCTCCCGCTGCACTGTGGGTGATCGAAAAAAGAGAACAACTGTAGCGTGTGTGTCCTATTTGTATCCACGTCTTGGTCCACACCTGCAGTTGTACGAAATCGACATGTCTGAAATTGTCTCTGGGTTCAGTCCCTCCACTCCTTGTCAATTTTGCTATTTCTTATATTTCTGCGAATTACAGAGTCCTGTAAGTATACTCTTATACTCATCTTATAACTATTTTCACTACACATGTTCACTGTATTTTTGGACATTGCAACTTAACCCTTTCGCCCTGTACACAGTTATTTCACCACTACACTCGCACGGAGTGTCCCTTTCACGTGGTTTTTGTACACAGTATTTAGTTAATTTTATTACATTTTATTGTGTTTTTGGATTTTACTCCTTATTTATAGTTTATGAATAATTACGGAAAAACAGTAATTATGCAATTATTCATCTTGGGGTGGTAAACTCGCCTGCATAGACCTGCATCGCACACACTTGCAAAATACTGGTGTACACACTTTCAGTTACATTTGTGTGTGTGTGTGTGTGTGTGTGTGTGTGTGCACGTCGATTCAGGTCGAAACACCTGTTCATATTTTTGTCTGAGCCAAGCTTGCAATCCCTGACATGCTTATTTCTAATACATTATTAATTATTTACAGTTTATTAGGTATATTTAAATTTTTATATTCAATGCTCAGTACATCACTTATTTGTACTGTCGCATTATCCTTCTGCTTGGTAATAAAAAATTTAGTAAATTTATTTATTGAATTTTTTTTTTATTATTATTACAATGTTTGAAAAAAAAGTATAACAAATAATAAAAAATAGTATTCGTCATTTCACCCTTAATTGGAGTGTACATATACGTCTCACCTCCCCTCTTCACACGCTCACTGCTCGTGAACTTGTAGGGTGGCTTCAACAACAGCTGATCTGACTGGTTTCATTGACCTCGTTATTTTTATGTGTAGAACTTCCTAAATGACGTTGCGTGGAATTTACCAATTTCTCTCTTTTGTGTCACATCATATACGATGAAAGTGTGTTGTCCTACTCGCTGTCTTAACGTATACGGTCCATTATACAGTCTGAAGAATTTCTTTGTCGTATTCTCGCTTCTTTTCCCAACAGGATTTGCTTTGAGTAGTACATTCTCTCCTACATTAAATTGTTGTAGTTTGTGAGTTATATTAAATCTCTCTAATCTCTTGTTACCTCTCTCTATTATCCGTTGCTTTGCGTATTCAATTTTTACACTTATTGGTACAGGTACATTCTGGTTATTAGGTTTGTGTATATACTTTGTCCAAAATCTGTTTGGCTTCTTATCTTCTTCCAATTCCATTGGAGTATATCCTGTTGCTTCACTATAATTTCCGTTGATGGCTTTTTCAAGAAATGGTAAATATTCTGCCCATCTATTGTGTTGATCATGGCAGTATATTCGTAAATATTTACCTAATTCTTTGTTAACTCTCTCAGCAAGGTTTCCTTGAGGATGTCTTATGGATTTGAGTACAGGTTGTATTCCATTTTCCCTTAACGTCCTCTCCCATTTTTCACTCTGGAATTGTACACCTTGATCACTGAATACCTTCTTCATTTTTCCATATGTTGGAATATATTTCTGCTGTAGTATCTTTAGAACAACTTTGGTTGTGGGTCGCATAATTGGGTACAGTCGGACTGCCTTGGAAAACACATCGATACATACCATTATGTGCTTCACACCTCGACTTGATCGTGGTAGTGGTCCCAGAAAATCCACTGCAATTAGCTCTCCTTTGTTCCCTTTCTGGATGCTCTGCATTTCCACGTATCTGTGTAAATTCGGTCCTTAATTTTACATTATCTTACTCATACATTCTTACCTTCGCTTCTAATCTTCCTTAGCTCTTTTCTTAACATGACATTACTTTATCTTTCTTAACTTTTCTTATATTACTTATACAATACATTAACATTCATTACCTTTTATTACATTTCTTTAACAGTACCTTTATGATCGCTACTTCTTTCCTGAAATACACTTCCGTAACAGAATACTCTTTTAGCTTTGTAGTGTTGTCGCATGATCGGTTACAGAGGAACTGTCTTGGAAAACAACGATATTTTTCTCGAAGTCCTTAATCCTAAGTAGTCTCTGCCCTTTTGACTTTTCACTCTCGCTTTCTTCTGTGTCCTTGTATCTCCATTAAGTGTTCGCTTGATCAGGCGTTCTGACAATTACAGCATTGATCTCTAATCCTTTCTTTTTACCAATAACAACACTAACATCTTTTACCATTACTTCTTAAATATTTCTCTACACTATCATTCCTTACCATTAATAATACATTTCTTAATTAACCCTTTAAAATTATATTCCTTATTTCTTTTCACTAATATTTCTTTTTATTTTGCAATCATAACCTTAATAAGTAACATTTCTTAATTATACTCTCTTATCTTATTATTAATATTTAATAGTAATATTATTTTTCTCATTTAAAAATAATTATTTATTTTCATTTGCCTTGAGTTCTGAATTGCAGTGTCGTTAGATCTGACACACCTCTTATTATAACAATTGTTTGTTGTACAGAGGAAATTCATTGTGCTCACCCTCGCGACAAATTTCCATTGTATTACTGCGACGTTAACATTCCATTGTCCCGCTGTGACTGCATAATTCACCTGTTTATAGTGCAACGTTTTCGTTTTGCCTGACGGTCAAACAAAATCTCCTCTCTTTCTCTCGTAACGGTCGCATTCCATAATTCTCTCATTCTCTCCGCGTTGCTGCTCTTGACGAACGCATTTCTTAATAGTTCGTATGCGTTTGATATACATATTGGAATATTCTTTTGTGCGTCGTTTACGATAATATTCATCGTAATTACTATAATTATCGTTCACTTTATATTTCTCGTGTGTATACCTACCGTCATATTTACCACAATTTTTGTGTAGCGTTTCGTATAGATAATTTACTACGTTTCTCGTTAGGTCTACAGTGATATTTATCTCCGTGAGTGTGGTGTCTTAAGTGTTTCACATGTGTCATCTTATGTGACTTACTTGTGTGTGTGTGTCTCACAGTTGGGATATCGCTATTAATAAAGTACGTTTTATTAACCTTTATTTGCTTCTCTTCCTTAATGTTAATTACTTTTTTATATTTATCGTTAGTAATCACAAACGTATTTACAACTAGTATGAATGCTTCACATATTAGCTCCGTTTGTTTATTAATTATTCCAAAGACATTTTCTGTGATCGTGTCAATGCGTAAATTTGTATCAACAATTTTTTCGGTTAACTGTGTATTACCGTCAATTATACTTTGTTTTATTTCAACATTACCAATTTTTAACTCTTCTAGCCTCTCCAAGATTTTTATGGTGTCCTGTTTAAAATTTTCGGTCTGTTGCTCTAACTTATTTTCTAAACTTTCTGTTTGTTTTGTATTTATTTCATCTATTTTTCTTATTTGTTTGACATTCCCCTCTTTCAACTCTTCTTTAAATTTTTCGGCTTGTTTTATGACTAATTCGTCCATCATGGCCAGTATCGAATTTTTAATGCTTCTAAATTCAACCCTCCTGGTTCTGCCATGTTGAATTATTATTAAAATATATGTTTCGTAGATATTCTTTAACAATTATTATTGATAACCTTTCCCTACTTACTTATTTATTTCTTTATTTTTAATAATAGTTATTATTAATACTCATTACAGTTACACCTGTTACATAGACAAACTATATTATTTGTGGGCGCCAGCTGTGTTATTACACAACAATTGACATAACATTCAGTTAAATTTAATATAAATAATTATTATTACATAAGATTTTTTTTTTATTTAACACACCCTTATTTTTAGAGCAACCATTTAGCTACAAAAAAATTTTAATAGTTAAATGGTGGGGATCAGGCGATACGTTCACGGGCGACAATTTATGCAACATTGCAACATTGCAAATTTAATATAATTTAAATTTGTGATGCCCCACGTTGGAAGCTATTTTTACGCAACAGTACAACATTTCAAATTTAATATAATTTAAATTTGTGATGTCCCACGTTGGAAGCAACAATTTATATAACAATACAACTGTACATAAGTTGTATAATTTATGTTGTATGTGTATAAATTTACATGTAATTTAATTTGAGTAGCCCCACGATCTTGGAGCGACAACTTATATAACAATACTTACTTGCATAAATACAATTAAATTTGGGTTTCAGGTGTATCTGACGGTTGGAGAACTCGATGTAACTTGTAACGGTATTTCAAATTTATTTGGTACTAATAAACTTGTGCGCATGGCACTTGATTCGACTTAAAACATTCGTTATTACTTTGTTACTATGCCGTAAGGCTTACGCTATATACATCCTTACTGACTAAATATTCTATTCTACTAATTATTTTATTAAAAATATCATTTCCTGACTACTCAGTCAATTAGTGTGCTTCGAAATATCAATGTTTAAATATCTTTTTAGATATTGTAATGGAAACTCAAAAATATTAATAGTTACTGAATTTATCTTTCTTTTATCAGTACTGATTTATACAACGGTAATTTTTATATAAATGCTTTGCATTCTTTTCATTTCAATACTAATTTAAGCTCTTGTTTACGTTAATCTTACTTCAATAATATCTATGATTTTAACTCTCTATATCTACAATAAACATTGGCTCTTACTTTTAAATAGAACAAAAATGTCTTTAATTGTCTTTGAGTTAATTGTTCGATTAAGAGATAAATAAGTTATTTATCACCTTATTGTCGTCAATCATACTCAATCAATTGATCCATCTGTAATCGCCTTCGTCTCGAACTTCAGCATCACTTCTTCTTGTCCAGCGTCGTTTCCAGACTTCAGTAGTGTTCCTCTTGTTCAGCGCAGTCGCCTCTAGAGTCCAGCGTCGTCTCGCTCTCTGGAACTAAGTCATCAGCTCTCTCTCTGTCTCTCTCTCTCTCTCTCTCTCTCTCTGGAACTTCTTCTCGTGCTGTTTCGGACGTCAGTTGATCTTCTTATATGGATTTTCTGCTCGTGTAATTCTGTTACTAATTAAAATTGCTTGTTTTTACAATCCAGTTACATAACTGTATGTAACTGGAAGGATGAAACTATTTACAAAAATTTAAATACTCTGTGCGGACGGGCAAAAGCTCCCGCTGCACTGTGGGTGATCGAAAAAAGAGAACAACTGTAGCGTGTGTGTCCTATTTATACCCACGTCTTGGTCCACACCTGCAGTTGTACGAAATCGACATGTCTGAAATTGTCTCTGGGTTCAGTCCCTCCACTCCTTGTCAATTTTGCTATTTCTTATATTTCTGCGAATTACAGAGTCCTGTAAGTATACTCTTATACTCATCTTATAACTATTTTGACTACACATGTTCACTGTATTTTTGGACATTGCAACTTAACCCTTTCGCCCTGTACACAGTTATTTCACCACTACACTCGCACAGAGTGTCCCTTTCACGTGGTTTTTGTACACAGTATTTAGTTAATTTTATTACATTTTATTGTGTTTTTGGATTTTACTCCTTATTTATAGTTTATGAATAATTACGGAAAAACAGTAATTATGCAATTATTCATCTTGGGGTGGTAAACTCGCCTGCATAGACCTGCATCGCACACACTTGCAAAATACTGGTGTACACACTTTCAGTTACATTTGTGTGTGTGTGTGTGTGTGTGTGTGCACGTCGATTCAGGTCGAAACACCTGTTCATATTTTTGTCTGAGCCAAGCTTGCAATCCCTGACATGCTTATTTCTAATACATTATTAATTATTTACAGTTTATTAGGAATATTTAAATTTTTATATTCAATGCTCAGTACATCACTTATTTGTACTGTCGCATTATCCTTCTGCTTGGTAATAAAAAATTTAGTAAATTTATTTATTGAATTTTTTTTTTATTATTATTACAATGTTTGAAAAAAAGTATAACAAATAATAAAAAATAGTATTCGTCATTTCACCCTTAATTGGAGTGTACATATACGTCTCACCTCCCCTCTTCACACGCTCACTGCTCGTGAACTTGTAGGGTGGCTTCAACAACAGCTGATCTGACTGGTTTCATTGACCTCGTTATTTTTATGTGTAGAACTTCCTAAATGACGTTGCGTGGAATTTAACAATTTCTCTCTACTGTGTCTCATCATATACGATGAAAGTGTGTTGTCCTACTCGCTGTCTTAACGTATACGGTCCATTATACAGTCTGAAGAATTTCTTTGTCGTATTCTCGCTTCTTTTCCCAACAGGATTTGCTTTGAGTAGTACATTCTCTCCTACATTAAATTGTTGTAGTTTGTGAGTTATATTAAATCTCTCTAATCTCTTGTTACCTCTCTCTATTATCCGTTGCTTTGCGTATTCAATTTTTACACTTATTGGTACAGGTACATTCTGGTTATTAGGTTTGTGTATATACTTTGTCCAAAATCTGTTTGGCTTCTTATCTTCTTCCAATTCCATTGGAGTATATCCTGTTGCTTCACTATAATTTCCGTTGATGGCTTTTTCAAGAAATGGTAAATATTCTGCCCATCTATTGTGTTGATCATGGCAGTATATTCGTAAATATTTACCTAATTCTTTGTTAACTCTCTCAGCAAGGTTTCCTTGAGGATGTCTTATGGATTTGAGTACAGGTTGTATTCCATTTTCCCTTAACGCCCTCTCCCATTTTTCACTCTGGAATTGTACACCTTGATCACTGAATACCTTCTTCATTTTTCCATATGTTGGAATATATTTCTGCCGTACTATCTTTAGAACAACTTTGGTTGTGGGTCGCATAATTGGGTACAGTCGGACTGCCTTGGAAAACACATCGATACATACCATTATGTGCTTCACACCTCGACTTGATCGTGGTAGTGGTCCCAGAAAATCCACTGCAATTAGCTCTCCTTTGTTCCCTTTCTGGATGCTCTGCATTTCCACGTATCTGTGTAAATTCGGTCCTTAATTTTACATTATCTTACTCATACATTCTTACCTTCGCTTCTAATCTTCCTTAGCTCTTTTCTTAACATGACATTACTTTATCTTTCTTAACTTTTCTTATATTACTTATACAATACATTAACATTCATTACCTTTTATTACATTTCTTTAACAGTACCTTTATGATCGCTACTTCTTTCCTGAAATACACTTCCGTAACAGAATACTCTTTTAGCTTTGTAGTGTTGTCGCATGATCGGTTACAGAGGAACTGTCTTGGAAAACAACGATATTTTTCTCGAAGTCCTTAATCCTAAGTAGTCTCTGCCCTTTTGACTTTTCACTCTCGCTTTCTTCTGTGTCCTTGTATCTCCATTAAGTGTTCGCTTGATCAGGCGTTCTGACAATTACAGCATTGATCTCTAATCCTTTCTTTTTACCAATAACAACACTAACATCTTTTACCATTACTTCTTCAATATTTCTCTACACTATCATTCCTTACCATTAATAATACATTTCTTAATTAACCCTTTAAAATTATATTCCTTATTTCTTTTCACTAATATTTCTTTTTATTTTGCAATCATAACCTTAATAAATAACATTTCTTAATTATACTCTCTTATCTTATTATTAATAGTTAATAGTAATATTATTTTTCTCATTTAAAAATAATTATTTATTTTCATTTGCCTTGAGTTCTGAATTGCAGTGTCGTTAGTTCTGACACACCTCTTATTATAACAATTGTTTGTTGTACAGAGGAAATTCATTGTGCTCACCCTCGCGACAAATTTCCATTGTATTACTGCGACGTTAACATTCCATTGTCCCGCTGTGACTGCATAATTCACCTGTTTATAGTGCAACGTTTTCGTTTTGCCTGACGGTCAAACAAAATCTCCTCTCTTTCTCTCGTAACGGTCGCATTCCATAATTCTCTCATTCTCTCCGCGTTGTTGCTCTTGACGAACGCATTTCTTAATAGTTCGTATGCGTTTGATATACATATTGGAATATTCTTTTGTGCGTCGTTTACGATAATATTCATCGTAATTACTATAATTATAGTTTTAATTATCATTCACTTTATATTTCTCGTGTGTATACCTACCGTCATATTTACCACAATTTTTGTGTACTGTTTCGTATAGATAATTTACTACGTTTCTCGTTAGGTCTACAGTGATATTTATCTCCGTGAGTGTGGTGTCTTAAGTGTTTCACATGTGTCTTCTTATGTGACTTACTTGTCTGTGTGTGTCTCAGAGTTGGGATATCGCTATTAATAAGGTACGTTTTATTAACCTTTATTTGCTTCTCTTCCTTAATGTTCATTACTTTTTTATATTTATCGTTAGTAATCACAAACGTATTTACAACTAGTATGAATGCTTCACATATTAGCTCCGTTTGTTTATTAATTATTCCACTGACATTTTCTGTGATCGTGTCAATGCGTAAATTTGTATCAACAATTTTTTCGGTTAACTGTGTATTACCGTCAATTTTACTTTGTTTTATTTCAACATTACCAATTTTTAACTCTTCTAGCCTCTACAGGATTTTTATGGTGTCCTGTTTAAAATTTTCGGTCTGTTGCTCTAACTTATTTTCTAAACTTTCTGTTTGTTTTGTATTTATTTCATCTATTTTTCTTATTTGTTTGACATTTCCCTCCTTCAACTCTTCTTTAAATTTTTCGGCTTGTTTTATGACTAATTCGTCCATCATGGCCAGTATCGAATTTTTAATGCTTCTAAATTCAACCCTCCTGGTTCTGCCATGTTGAATTATTATTAAAATATATATTTCGTAGATATTCTTTAACAATTATTATTGATAACCTTTCCCTACTTACTTATTTATTTCTTTATTTTTAATAATAGTTATTATTAATACTCATTACAGTTACACCTGTTACATAGACAAACTATATTATTTGTGGGCGCCAGCTGTGTTATTACACAACAATTGACATAACATTCAGTTAAATTTAATATAAATAATTATTATTACATAAGATTTTTTATTTATTTAACACACCCTTATTTTTAGAGCAACCATTTAGCTACAAAAAAATTTTAATAGTTAAATGGTGGGGATCAGGCGATACGTTCATGGGCGACAATTTATGCAACATTGCAACATTGCAAATTTAATATAATTTAAATTTGTGATGCCCCACGTTGGAAGCTATTTTTACGCAACAGTACAACATTTCAAATTTAATATAATTTAAATTTGTGATGTCCCACGTTGGAAGCAACAATTTATATAACAATACAACTGTACATAAGTTGTATAATTTATGTTGTATGTGTATAAATTTACATGTAATTTAATTTGAGTAGCCCCACGATCTTGGAGCGACAACTTATATAACAATACTTACTTGCATAAATACAATTAAATTTGGGTTTCAGGTGTATCTGACGGTTGGAGAACTCGATGTAACTTGTAACGGTATTTCAAATTTATTTGGTACTAATAAACTTGTGCGCATGGCACTTGATTCGACTTAAAACATTCGTTATTACTTTGTTACTATGCCGTAAGGCTTACGCTATATACATCCTTACTGACTAAATATTCTATTCTACTAATTATTTTATTAAAAATATCATTTCCTGACTACTCAGTCAATTAGTGTGCTTCGAAATATCAATGTTTAAATATATTTTTAGATATTGTAATGGAAACTCAAAAATATTAATAGTTACTGAATTTATCTTTCTTTTATCAGTACTGATTTATACAACGGTAATTTTTATATAAATGCTTTGCATTCTTTTCATTTCAATACTAATTTAAGCTCTTGTTTACGTTAATCTTACTTCAATAACATCTATGATTTTAACTCTCTATATCTACAATAAACATTGGCTCTTACTTTTAAATAGAACAAAAATGTCTTTAATTGTCTTTGAGTTAATTGTTCGATTAAGAGGTAAATAAGTTATTTATCACCTTATTGTCGTCAATCATACTCAATCAATTGATCCATCTGTAATCGCCTTCGTCTCGAACTTCAGCATCACTTCTTCTTGTCCAGCATCGTTTCCAGACTTCAGTAGTGTTCCTCTTGTCCAGCGCAGTCGCCAATAGAGTCCAGCGTCGTCTCGCTCTCTGGAACTATGTCATCATCTCTCTCTCTGTCACTCTCTCTCTCTCTCTCTCTCTCTCTCTCTCTCTCTCTCTCTCTCTGGAACTTCTTCTCGTGCTGTTTCGAACGTCAGTTGATCTTTTTATATGGATTTTCTCCTCGTGTAATTCTGTTACTAATTAAATTTGCTTGTTTTTACAATCCAGTTACATAACTGTATGTAACTGGAAGGATGAATAATTTACAAAAATTTAAATACTCTGTGCGGACGGGCAAAAGCTCCCGCTGCACTGTGGGTGATCGAAAAAAGAGAACAACTGTAGCGTGTGTGTCCTATTTATACCCACGTCTTGGTCCACACCTGCAGTTGTACGAAATCGACATGTCTGAAATTGTCTCTGGGTTCAGTCCCTCCACTCCATGTCAATTTTGCTATTTCTTATATTTCTGCGAATTACAGAGTCCTGTAATTATACTCTTATACTCATCTTATAACTATTTTCACTACACATGTTCACTGTATTTTTGGACATTGCAACTTAACCCTTTCGCCCTGTACACAGTTATTTCACCACTACACTCGCACGGAGTGTCCCTTTCACGTGGTTTTTGTACACAGTATTTAGTTAATTTTATTACATTTTATTGTGTTTTTGGATTTTACTCCTTATTTATAGTTTATGAATAATTACGGAAAAACAGTAATTATGCAATTATTCATCTTGGGGTGGTAAACTCGCCTGCATTGACCTGCATCGCACACACTTGCAAAATACTGGTGTACACACTTTCAGTTATATTTGTGTGTGTGTGTGTGTGTGTGTGTGTGTGTGTGTGTGTGCACGTCGATTCAGGTCGAAACACCTGTTCATATTTTTGTCTGAGCCAAGTTTGCAATCCCATACATGCTTATTTCTAATACATTATTAATTATTTACAGTTTATTAGGTATATTTAAATTTTTATATTCAATGCTCAGTACATCACTTATTTGTACTGTCGCATTATCCTTCTGCTTGGTAATAAAAAATTTAGTAAATTTATTTATTGAATTTTTTTTTTATTATTATTACAATGTTTGAAAAAAAAGTATAACAAATAATAAAAAATAGTATTCGTCATTTCACCATTAATTGGAGTGTACATATACGTCTCACCTCCCCTCTTCACACGCTCACTGCTCGTGAACTTGTAGGGTGGCTTCAACAACAGCTGATCTGACTGGTTTCATTGACCTCGTTATTTTTATGTGTAGAACTTCCTAAATGACGTTGCGTGGAATTTACCAATTTCTCTCTACTGTGTCTCATCATATACGATGAAAGTATGTCCTACTCGCTGTCTTAACGTATACGGTCCATTATACAGTCTGAAGAATTTCTTTGTCGTATTCTCGCTTCTTTTCCCAACAGGATTTGCTTTGAGTAGTACATTCTCTCCTACATTAAATTGTTGTAGTTTGTGAGTTATATTAAATCTCTCTACTCTCTTGTTACCTCTTTCTATTATCCGTTGCTTTGCGTATTCAATTTTTACACTTATTGGTACAGGTACATTCTGGTTATTAGGTTTGTGTATATACTTGGTCCAAAATCTGTTTGGCTTCTTATCTTCTTCCAATTCCATTGGAGTATATCCTGTTGCTTCACTATAATTTCCGTTGATGGCTTTTTCAAGAAATGGTAAATATTCTGCCCATCTATTGTGTTGATCATGGCAGTATATTCGTAAATATTTACCTAATTCTTTGTTAACTCTCTCAGCAAGGTTTCCTTGAGGATGTCTTATGGATTTGAGTACAGGTTGTATTCCATTTTCCCTTAACGCCCTCTCCCATTTTTCACTCTGGAATTGTACACCTTGATCACTGAATACCTTCTTCATTTTTCCATATGTTGGAATATATTTCTGCAGTACTATCTTTAGAACAACTTTGGTTGTGGGTCGCATAATTGGGTACAGTCGGACTGCCTTGGAAAACACATCGATACATAACATTATGTGCTTCACACCTCGACTTGATCGTGGTAGTGGTCCCAGAAAATCCACTGCAATTAGCTCTCCTTTGTTCCCTTTCTGGATGCTCTGCATTTCCACGTATGTGTGTAAATTCGGTCCTTAATTTTACATTATCTTACTCATACATTCTTACCTTCGCTTCTAATCTTCCTTAGCTCTTTTCTTAACATGACATTACTTTATCTTTCTTAACTTTTCTTATGTTACTTATACAATACATTAACATTCATTACCTTTTATTACATTTCTTTAACAGTACCTTTATGATCGCTACTTCTTTCCTGAAATACACTTACGTAACAGAATACTCTTTTAGCTTTGTAGTGTTGTCGCATGATCGGTTACAGAGGAACTGTCTTGGAAAACAACGATATTTTTCTCGAAGTCCTTAATCCTAAGTAGTCTCTGCCCTTTTGACTTTTCACTCTCGCTTTCTTCTGTGTCCTTGTATCTCCATTAAGTGTTCGCTTGATCAGGCGTTCTGACAATTACAGCATTGATCTCTAATCCTTTCTTTTTACCAATAACAACACTAACATCTTTTACCTTTACTTCTTAAATATTTCTCTACACTATCATTCCTTACCATTATTAATACATTTCTTAATTAACCCTTTAAAATTATATTCCTTATTACTTTTCACTAATATTTCTTTTTATTTTGCAATCATAACCTTAATAAATAACATTTCTTAATTATACTCTCTTATCCTATTATTAATAGTTAATAGTAATATTATTTTTCTCATTTAAAAATAATTATTTATTTTCATTTGCCTTGAGTTCTGAATTGCAGTGTCGTTAGATCTGACACACCTCTTATTATAACAATTGTTTGTTGCACAGAGGAAATTCATTGTGCTCACCCTCGCGACAAATTTCCATTGTATTACTGCGACGTTAACATTCCATTGTCCCGCTGTGACTGCATAATTCACCTGTTTATAGTGCAACGTTTTCGTTTTGCCTGACGGTCAAACAAAATCTCCTCTCTTTCTCTCGTAACGGTCGCATTCCATAATTCTCTCATTCTCTCCGCGTTGCTGCTCTTGACGAACGCATTTCTTAATAGTTCGTATGCGTTTGATATACATATTGGAATATCCTTTTGTGCGTCGTTTACGATAATATTCATCGTAATTACTATAATTATCGTTCACTTTATATTTCTCGTGTGTATACCTACCGTCATATTTACCACAATTTTTGTGTAGCGTTTCGTATAGATAATTTACTACGTTTCTCGTTAGGTCTACAGTGATATTTATCTCCTTGAGTGTGGTGTCTTAAGTGTTTCACATGTGTCATCTTATGTGACTTACTTGTGTGTGTGTGTGTCTCACAGTTGGGATATCGCTATTAATAAGGTACGTTTTATTAACCTTTATTTGCTTATCTTCCTTAATGTTCATTACTTTTTTATATTTATCGTTAGTAATCACAAACGTATTTACAACTAGTATGAATGCTACACATATTAGCTCCGTTTGTTTATTAATTATTCCACAGACATTTTCTGTGATCGTGTCAATGCGTAAATTCGTATCAACAATTTTTTCGGTTAACTGTGTATTACCGTCAATTATACTTTGTTTTATTTCAAGATTACCAATTTTTAACTCTTCTACCTCTCCCTGATTTTTATGGTCCTGTTTAAAATTTTCGGTCTGTTGCTCTAACTTATTTTCTAAACTTTCTGTTTGTTTTGTATTTATTTCATCTATTTTTCTTATTTGTTTGACATTCTCCTCTTTCAACTCTTCTTTAAATTTTTCGGCTTGTTTTATGACTAATTCGTCCATCATGGCCAGTATCGAATTTTTAAATGCTTCTAAATTCAACCCTCCTGGTTCTGCCATGTTGAATTATTATTAAAATATATATTTCGTAGATATTCTTTAACAATTATTATTGATAACCGTTCCCTACTTACTTATTTATTTCTTTATTTTTATTGATAGTTATTATTAATACTCATTACAGTTACACCTGTTACATAGACAAACTATATTATTTGTGGGCGCCAGCTGTGTTATTACACAACAATTGACATAACATTCAGTTAATGTTTAATATAAATAATTATTATTACATATGATTTTCTTTTATTTAACACACCCTTATTTTTAGAGCAACCATTTAGCTACAAAAAAAAATTTTAATAGTTAAATGGTGGGGATCGGGCCATACGTTCATGGGCGACAATTTATGCAACATTGCAACATTGCAAATTTAATATAATTTAAATTTGTGATGCCCCACTTTGGAAGCGATTTTTACGCAACAGTACAACATTTCAAATTTAATATAATTTAAATTTGTGATGCCCCATGTTGGAAGCAACAATTTATATAACAATACAACTGTACATAAGTTGTATAATTTATGTTGTATGTGTATAAATTTACATGTAATTTAATTTGAGTAGCCCCACGATTTTGGAGCGACAACTTATATAACAATACTTACTTGCATAAATACAATTAAATTTGGGTTTCAGGTGTATCTGACGGTTGGAGAACTCATGTAACTTGTAACGGTATTTCAAATTTATTTGGTACTAATAAACTTGTGCGCATGGCACTTGATTCGACTTAAAACATTCGTTATTACTTTGTTACTATGCCGTAAGGCTTACGCTATATACATCCTTACTGACTAAATATTCTATTCTACTAATTATTTTATTAAAAATATCATTTCCTGACTACTCAGTCAATTAGTGTGCTTCGAAATATCAATGTTTAAATATCTTTTTAGATATTGTAATGGAAACTCAAAAATATAAATAGTTACTGAATTTATCTTTCTTTTATCAGTACTGATTTATACAACGGTAATTTTTATATAAATGCTTTGCATTCTTTTCATTTCAATACTAATTTAAGCTCTTGTCTACGTTAATCTTACTTCAATAACATCTATGATTTTAACTCTCAATATCTACAATATACATTGGCTCTTACTTTTAAATAGAACAAGATTGTCTTTAATTGTCTTTGAGTTAATTGTTCGATTAAGAGATAAATAATTTATTTATCACCTTATTGTCGTCAATCATACTCAATCAATTGATCCATCTGTAATCGCCTTCGTCTCGAACTTCAGCATCACTTCTTCTTGTCCAGCGTCGCTCCTCTCTTGTCCAGCGTCGTTTCCAGACTTCAGTAGTGTTCCTCTTGTCCAGCGCAGTCGCCTCTAGAGTCCAGCGTAGTCTCGCTCTCTGGAATTAAGTGATCAGCTCTCTCTCTGTCGCTCTCTCTCTCTCTCTCTCTCTCTGGAACTTCTTCTCGTGCTGTTTCGGACGTCAGTTGATCATCTTATATGGATTTTCTCCTCGTGTAATTCTGTTACTAATTAAAATTGCTTGTTTTTACAATCCAGTTACATAACTGTATGTAACTGGAAGGATGAAACTATTTACAAAAATTTAAATACTCTGTGCGGACGGGCAAAGGCTCCCGCTGCACTGTGGGTGAACGAAAAAAGAGAACAACTGTAGCGTGTGTATCTTATTTATACCCACGTCTTGGTCCACACTTGCAGTTGTACGAAATCGACATGTCTGAAATTGTCTCTGGGTTCAGTCCCTCCACTCCTTGTAAATTTTGCTATTTCTTATATTTCTGCGAATTACAGAGTCCTGTAAGTATACTCTTATACTCATCTTATAACTATTTTCACTACACATGTTCACTGTATTTTTGGACATTGCAACTTAACCCTTTCGCCCTGTACACAGTTATTTCACCACTACACTCGTACGGAGTGTCCCTTTCACGTGGTTTTGTACACAGTTTTTAGTTAATTTTATTACATTTTATTGTGTTTTTGGATTTTACTCCTTATTTATAGTTTATGAATAATTACGGAAAAACAGTAATTATGCAATTATTCATCTTGGGGTGGTAAACTCGCCTGCGTAGACCTGCGTCGCACACACTTGCAAAATACTGGTGTACACATTTTCAGTTACATTTGTGTGTGTGTGTGTGCATGTCGATTCAGGTCGAAACACCTGTTAATATTTTTGTCTGAGCCAAGCTTGCAATCCCTGACATGCTTATTTCTAATACATTATTAATTATTTACAGTTTATTAGTTATATTTAAATTTTTATATTCAATGCTCAGTACATCACTTATTTGTACTGTCGCATTATCCTTCTGCTTGGTAATAAAAAATTTAGTAAATTTATTTATTGAATTTTTTTTTATTATTATTACAATGGTTTGAAAAAAAATATAACAAATAATAAAAAATAGTATTCGTCATTTCACCCTTAATTGGAGTGTACATATACGTCTCACCTCCCCTCTTTACACGCTCACTGCTCGTGAACTTGTAGGGTGGCTTCAACAACAGCTGATCTGACTGGTTTCATTGACCTCGTTATTTTTATGTGTAGAACTTCCTAAATGACGTTGCGTGGAATTTACCAATTTCTCTCTTCTGTGTCTCATCATATACGATGAAAGCGTGTTGTCCTACTCTCTGTCTTAACGTATACGGTCCATTATACAGTCTGAAGAATTTCTTTGTCGTATTCTCGCTTCTTTTCCCAACAGGATTTGCTTTGAGTAGTACATTCTCTCCTACATTAAATTGTTGTAGTTTGTGAGTTACATTAAATCTCTCTACTCTCTTGTTACCTCTTTCTATTATCCGTTGCTTTGCGTATTCAATTTTTACACTTATTGGTACAGGTACATTCTGGTTATTAGGTTTGTGTATATACTTGGTCCAAAATCTGTTTGGCTTCTTATCTTCTTCCAATTCCATTGGAGTATATCCTGTTGCTTCACTATAATTTCCGTTGATGGCTTTTTCAAGAAATGGTAAATATTCTGCTCATCTATTGTGTTGATCATGGCAGTATATTCGTAAATATTTACCTAATTCTTTGTTAACTCTCTCAGCAAGGTTTCCTTGAGGATGTCTTATGGATTTGAGTACGGGTTGTACTCCATTTTCCCTTAACGTCCTCTCCTATTTTTCACTCTGGAATTGTACACCTTGATCACTGAATACCTTCTTCATTTTTCCATATGTTGGAATATATTTCTGCAGTAGTATCTTTAGAACAACTTTGGTTGTGGGTCGCATAATTGGGTACAGTCGGACTGCCTTGGAAAACACATCGATACATACCATTATGTGCTTCACACCTCGACTTGATCGTGGTAGTGGTCCCAGAAAATCCACTGCAATTAGCTCTCCTTTGTTCCCTTTCTGGATGCTCTGCATTTCCACGTATCTGTGTAAATTCGGTCCTTAATTTTACATTATCTTACTCATACATTCTTACCTTCGCTTCTAATCTTCCTTAACTCTTTTCTTAACATGACATTACTTTATCTTTCTTAACTTTTCTTATATTACTTATACAATACATTAACATTCATTACCTTTTATTACATTTCTTTAACAGTACCTTTATGATCGCTACTTCTTTCCTGAAATACACTTACGTAACAGAATACTCTTTTAGCTTTGTAGTGTTGTCGCATGATCGGTTACAGAGGAACTGTCTTGGAAAACAACGATATTTTTCTCGAAGTCCTTAATCCTAAGTAGTCTCTGCCCTTTTGACTTTTCACTCTCGCTTTCTTCTGTGTCCTTGTATCTCCATTAAGTGTTCGCTTGATCAGGCGTTCTGACAATTATAGCATTGATCTCTAATCCTTTCTTTTTACCAATAACAACACTAACATCTTTTACCATTACTTCTTAAATATTTCTCTACACTATCATTCCTTACAATTAATAATACATTTCTTAATTAACCTTTAAAATTATATTCCTTATTTCTTTTCACTAATATTTCTTTTTATTTTGCAAGCATAACCTTAATAAATAACATTTCTTAATTATACTCTCTTATCTTATTAATAATAATTAATAGTAATATTATTTTTCTCATTTAAAAATAATTATTTATTTTCATTTGCCTTGAGTTCTGAGTTGCAGTGTCGTTAGATCTGACACACCTCTTATTATAACAATTGTTTGTTGTACAGAGGAAATTCATTGTGCTCACCCTCGAGACAAATTTCCATTGTATTACTGCGACGTTAACATTCCATTGTCCCGCTGTGACTGCATAATTCACCTGTTTATAGTGCAACGTTTTCGTTTTGCCTGACGGTAAAAACAAAATCTCCTCTCTTTCTCTCGTAACGGTCGCATTCCATAATTCTCTCATTCTCTCCGCGTTGCTGCTCTTGACGAACGCATTTCTTAATAGTTCGTATGCGTTTGACATACATATTGGAATATTCTTTTGTGCGTCGTTTACGATAATATTCATCGTAATTACTATAATTATCGTTCACTTTATATTTCTCGTGTGTATACCTACCGTCATATTTACCACAATTTTTGTGTAGCGTTTCGTATAGATAATTTACTACGTTTCTCGTTAGGTCTACAGTGATATTTATCTCCGTGAGTGTGGTGTCTTAAGTGTTTCACATGTGTCATCTTATGTGACTTACTTGTGTGTGTGTGTCTCACAGTTGGGATATCGCTATTAATAAAGTACGTTTTATTAACCTTTATTTGCTTCTCTTCCTTAATGTTCATTACTTTTTTATATTTACCGTTAGTAATCACAAACGTATTTACAACTAGTATGAATGCTTCACATATTAGCTCCGTTTGTTTATTAATTATTCCAAAGACATTTTCTGTGATCGTGTCAATGTATAAATTTGTATCAACAATTTTTTCGGTTAACTGTGTATTACCGTCAATTATACTTTGTTTTATTTCAACATTACCAATTTTTAACTCTTCTAGCCTCTCCAAAATTTTTATGGTGTCCTGTTTAAAATTTTCGGTCTGTTGCTCTAACTTATTTTCTAAACTTTCTGTTTGTTTTGTATTTATTTCATCTATTTTTCTTATTTGTTTGACATTCCCCTCTTTCAACTCTTCTTTAAATTTTTCGGCTTGTTTTATGACTAATTCGTCCATCATGGCCAGTATCGAATTTTTAATGCTTCTAAAATCAACCCTCCTGGTTCTGCCATGTTGAATTATTATTAAAATATATATTTCGTAGATATTCTTTAACAATTATTATTGATAACCTTTCCCTACTTACTTATTTATTTCTTTATTTTTAATAATAGTTATTATTAATACTCATTACAGTTACACCTGTTACATAGACAAACTATATTATTTGTGGGCGCCAGTTGTGTTATTACACAACAATTGACATAACATTCAGTTAAATTTAATATAAATAATTATTATTACATATGATTTTTTTTTTTATTTAACACACCCTTATTTTTAGAGCAACCAGTTAGCTACAAAAAAATTTTAATAGTTAAATGGTGGGGATCAGGCGATACGTTCATGGGCGACAATTTATGCAACATTGCAACATTACAAATTTAATATAATTTAAATTTGTGATGCCCCACTTTGGAAGCGATTTTTACGCAACAGTACAACATTTCAAATTTAATATAATTTAAATTTGTGATGCCCCATGTTGGAAGCAACAATTTATATAACAATACAACTGTACATAAGTTGTATAATTTATGTTGTATGTGTATAAATTTACATGTAATTTAATTTGAGTAGCCCCACGATTTTGGAGCGACAACTTATATAACAATACTTACTTGCATAAATACAATTAAATTTGGGTTTCGGGTGTATCTGACGGTTGGAGAACTCGATGTAACTTGTAACGGTATTTCAAATTTATTTGGTACTAATAAACTTGTGCGCATGGCACTTGATTCGACTTAAAACATTCGTTATTACTTTGTTACTATGCCGTAAGGCTTACGCTATATACATCCTTACTGACTAAATATTCTATTCTAATAATTATTTTATTAAAAATATCATTTCCTGACTACTCTGTGAATTACTGTGCTTCGAAATATCAATGTTTAAATATCTTTTTAGATATTGTAATGGAAACACAAAAATATTAATAGTTACTGAATTTATCTTTCTTTTATCAGTACTGATTTATACAACGGTAATTTTTATATAAATGCTTTGCATTCTTTTCATTTCAATACTAATTTAAGCTCTTGTTTACGTTAATCTTACTTCAATAACATCTATGATTTTAACACTCTATATCAACAATAAACACTGGCTCTTACTTATAAATAGAACAAGAATGTCTTTAATTGTCTTTGAGTTAATTGTTCGATTAAGAGATAAATAAGTTATTTATCACCTTATTGTCGTCAATCATACTCAATCAATTGATCCATCTGTAATCGCCTTCGTCTCGAACTTCAGCATCACTTCTTCTTGTCCAGCGTCGTTTCCAGACTTCAGTAGTGTTCCTCTTGTCCAGCGCAGTCGCCTCTAGAGTCCAGCGTCGTCTCGCTCTCTGGAACTAAGTCATCAGCTCTCTCTCTGTCTCTCTCTCTCTCTCTCTCTGGAACTTCTTCTCGTGCTGTTTCGGACGTCAGTTGATCTTTTTATATGGATTTTCTCCTCGTGTAATTCTGTTACTAATTAAAATTGCTTGTTTTTACAATCCAGTTACATAACTGTATGTAACTGGAAGGATGAAACTATTTACAAAAATTTAAATACTCTGTGCGGACGGGCAAAAGCTCCCGCTGCACTGTGGGTGATCGAAAAAAGAGAACAACTGTAGCGTGTGTGTCCTATTTATACCCACGTCTTGGTCCACACCTGCAGTTGTACGAAATCGACATGTCTGAAATTGTCTCTGGGTTCAGTCCCTCCACTCCTTGTCAATTTTGCTATGTCTTATATTTCTGCGAATTACAGAGTCCTGTAAGTATACTCTTATACTCATCTTATAACTATTTTCACTACACATGTTCACTGTATTTTTGGACATTGCAACTTAACCCTTTCGCCCTGTACACAGTTATTTCACCACTACACTCGCACAGAGTGTCCCTTTCACGTGGTTTTTGTACACAGTATTTAGTTAATTTTATTACATTTCATTGTGTTTTTGGATTTTACTCCTTATTTATAGTTTATGAATAATTACGGAAAAACAGTAATTATGCAATTATTCATCTTGGGGTGGTAAACTCGCCTGCGTAGACCTGCATCGTACACACTTGCAAAATACTGGTGTACACACTTTCAGTTACATTTGTTGTGTGTGCACGTCGATTCAGGTCGAAACACCTGTTCATATTTTTGTCTGAGCCAAGCTTGCAATCCCTGACATGCTTATTTCTAATACATTATTAATTATTTACAGTTTATTAGTTATATTTAAATTTTTATATTCAATGCTCAGTACATCACTTATTTGTACTGTCGCATTATCCTTCTGCTTGGTAATAAAAAATTTAGTAAATTTATTTATTGAATTTTTTTTTATTATTATTACAATGGTTTGAAAAAAAATATAACAAATAATAAAAAATAGTATTCGTCTTTTCACCCTTAATTGGAGTGTACATATACGTCTCACCTCCCCTCTTTACACGCTCACTGCTCGTGAACTTGTAGGGTGGCTTCAACAACAGCTGATCTGACTGGTTTCATTGACCTCGTTATTTTTATGTGTAGAACTTCCTAAATGACGTTGCGTGGAATTTACCAATTTCTCTCTTCTGTGTCTCATCATATACGATGAAAGCGTGTTGTCCTACTCGCTGTCTTAACGTATACGGTCCATTATACAGTCTGAAGAATTTCTTTGTCGTATTCTCGCTTCTTTTCCCAACAGGATTTGCTTTGAGTAGTACATTCTCTCCTACATTAAATTGTTGTAGTTTGTGAGTTACATTAAATCTCTCTACTCTCTTGTTACCTCTTTCTATTATCCGTTGCTTTGCGTATTCAATTTTTACACTTATTGGTACAGGTACATTCTGGTTATTAGGTTTGTGTATATACTTGGTCCAAAATCTGTTTGGCTTCTTATCTTCTTCCAATTCCATTGGAGTATATCCTGTTGCTTCACTATAATTTCCGTTGATGGCTTTTTCAAGAAATGGTAAATATTCTGCTCATCTATTGTGTTGATCATGGCAGTATATTCGTAAATATTTACCTAATTCTTTGTTAACTCTCTCAGCAAGGTTTCCTTGAGGATGTCTTATGGATTTGAGTACGGGTTGTACTCCATTTTCCCTTAACGTCCTCTCCTATTTTTCACTCTGGAATTGTACACCTTGATCACTGAATACCTTCTTCATTTTTCCATATGTTGGAATATATTTCTGCAGTAGTATCTTTAGAACAACTTTGGTTGTGGGTCGCATAATTGGGTACAGTCGGACTGCCTTGGAAAACACATCGATACATACCATTATGTGCTTCACACCTCGACTTGATCGTGGTAGTGGTCCCAGAAAATCCACTGCAATTAGCTCTCCTTTGTTCCCTTTCTGGATGCTCTGCATTTCCACGTATGTGTGTAAATTCGGTCCTTAATTTTACATTATCTTACTCATACATTCTTACCTTCGCTTCTAATCTTCCTTAACTCTTTTCTTAACATGACATTACTTTATCTTTCTTAACTTTTCTTATATTACTTATACAATACATTAACATTCATTACCTTTTATTACATTTCTTTAACAGTACCTTTATGATCGCTACTTCTTTCCTGAAATACACTTACGTAACAGAATACTCTTTTAGCTTTGTAGTGTTGTCGCATGATCGGTTACAGAGGAACTGTCTTGGAAAACAACGATATTTTTTCGAAGTCCTTAATCCTAAGTAGTCTCTGCCCTTTTGACTTTTCACTCTCGCTTTCTTCTGTGTCCTTGTATCTCCATTAAGTGTTCGCTTGATCAGGCGTTCTGACAATTATAGCATTGATCTCTAATCCTTTCTTTTTACCAATAACAACACTAACATCTTTTACCATTACTTCTTAAATATTTCTCTACACTATCATTCCTTACAATTAATAATACATTTCTTAATTAACCTTTAAAATTATATTCCTTATTTCTTTTCACTAATATTTCTTTTTATTTTGCAAGCATAACCTTAATAAATAACATTTCTTAATTATACTCTCTTATCTTATTAATAATAATTAATAGTAATATTATTTTTCTCATTTAAAAATAATTATTTATTTTCATTTGCCTTGAGTTCTGAGTTGCAGTGTCGTTAGATCTGACACACCTCTTATTATAACAATTGTTTGTTGTACAGAGGAAATTCATTGTGCTCACCCTCGCGACAAATTTCCATTGTATTACTGCGACGTTAACATTCCATTGTCCCGCTGTGACTGCATAATTCACCTGTTTATAGTGCAACGTTTTCGTTTTGCCTGACGGTCAAACAAAATCTCCTCTCGTTCTCTCGTAACGGTCGCATTCCATAATTCTCTTATTCTCTCCGCGTTGCTGCTCTTGACGAACGCATTTCTTAATAGTTCGTATGCGTTTGACATACATATTGGAATATTCTTTTGTGCGTCGTTTACGATAATATTCATCGTAATTACTATAATTATCGTTCACTTTATATTTCTCGTGTGTATACCTACCGTCATATTTACCACAATTTTTGTGTAGCGTTTCGTATAGATAATTTACTACGTTTCTCGTTAGGTCTACAGTGATTTTTATCTCCTTGAGTGTGGTGTCTTAAGTGTTTCACATGTGTCATCTTATGTGACTTACTTGTGTGTGTGTGTCTCACAGTTGGGATATCGCTATTAATAAGGTACGTTTTATTAACCTTTATTTGCTTCTCTTCCTTAATGTTCATTACTTTTTTATATTTATCGTTAGTAATCACAAACGTATTTACAACTAGTATGAATGCTTCACATATTAGCTCCGTTTGTTTATTAATTATTCCACAGACATTTTCTGTGATCGTGTCAATGCGTAAATTTGTATCAACAATTTTTTCGGTTAACTGTGTATTACCGTCAATTATACTTTGTTTTATTTCAAGATTACCAATTTTTAACTCTTCTAGCCTCTCCGTGATTTTTATGGTTTCCTGTTTAAAATTTTCGGTCTTTTCTCTAACTTATTTTCTAAACTTTCTGTTTGTTTTGTATTTATTTCATCTATTTTTCTTATTTGTTTGACATTCTCCTCTTTCAACTCTTCTTTAAATTTTTCGGCTTGTTTTATGACTAATTCGTCCATCATGGCCAGTATCGAATTTTTAAATGCTTCTAAATTCAACCCTCCTGGTTCTGCCATGTTGAATTATTATTAAAATATATATTTCGTAGATATTCTTTAACAATTATTATTGATAACCGTTCCCTACTTACTTATTTATTTCTTTATTTTTATTAATAGTTATTATTAATACTCATTACAGTTACACCTGTTACATAGACAAACTATATTATTTGTTGGCGCCAGCTGTGTTATTACACAACAATTGACATAACATTCAGTTAATGTTTAATATAAATAATTATTATTACATATGATTTTTTTTTTATTTAACACACCCTTATTTTTAGAGCAACCATTTAGCTACAAAAAAAAATTTTAATAGTTAAATGGTGGGGATCGGGCCATACGTTCATGGGCGACAATTTATGCAACATTGCAACATTGCAAATTTAATATAATTTAAATTTGTGATGCCCCACGTTGGAAGCTATTTTTACGCAACAGTACAACATTTCAAATTTAATATAATTTAAATTTGTGATGCCCCACGTTGGAAGCAACAATTTATATAACAATACAACTGTACATAAGTTGTATAATTTATGTTGTATGTGTATAAATTTACATGTAATTTAATTTGAGTAGCCCCACGATCTTGGAGCGACAACTTATATAACAATACTTACTTGCATAAATACAATTAAATTTGGGTTTCAGGTGTATCTGACGGTTGGAGAACTCGATGTAACTTGTAACAGTATTTCAAATTTATTTGGTACTAATAAACTTGTGCGCATGGCACTTGATTCGACTTAAAACATTCGTTATTACTTTGTTACTATGCCGTAAGGCTTACGTTATATACATCCTTACTGACTATATATTCTATTCTACTAATTATTTTATTAAAAATATCATTTCCTGACTACTCAGTCAATTAGTGTGCTTCGAAATATCAATGTTTAAATATCTTTTTAGATATTGTAATGGAAACTCAAAAATATTAATAGTTACTGAATTTATCTTTCTTTTATCAGTACTGATTTATACAACGGTAATTTTTATATAAATGCTTTGCATTCTTTTCATTTCAATACTAATTTAAGCTCTTGTTTACGTTAATCTTACTTCAATAACATCTATGATTTTAACTCTCTATATCTACAAGAAACATTGGCTCTTACTTTTAAATAGAACAAGAATGTCTTTAATTGTATTTGAGTTAATTGTTCGATTAAGAGATAAATAAGTTATTTATCACCTTATTGTCGTCAATCATACTCAATCAATTGATCCATCTGTAATCGCCTTCGTCTCGAACTTCAGCATCACTTCTTCTTGTCCAGCGTCGTTTCCAGACTTCAGTAGTGTTCCTCTTGTCCAGCGCAGTCGCCTCTAGAGTCCAGCGTAGTCTCGCTCTCTGGAATTAAGTGATCAGCTCTCTCTCTGTCTCTCTCTCTCTCTCTCTCTCTCTCTCTCTCTCTCTCTGGAACTTCTTCTCGTGCTGTTTCGGACGTCAGTTAATCTTCTTATATGGATTTTCTCCTCGTGTAATTCTGTTACTAATTAAAATTGCTTGTTTTTACAATCCAGTTACATAACTGTATGTAACTGGAAGGATGAAACTATTTACAAAAATTTAAATACTCTGTGCGGACGGGCAAACGCTCCCGCTGCACTGTGGTTGAAAAAAAAAAGAGAACAACTGTAGCGTGTGTGTCCTATTTATACCCACGTCTTGGTCCACACTTGCAGTTGTACGAAATCGACATGTCTGAAATTGTCTCTGGGTTCAGTCCCTCCACTCCTTGTCAATTTTGCTATTTCTTATATTTCTGCGAATTACAGAGTCCTGTAAGTATACTCTTATACTCATCTTATAACTATTTTCACTACACATGTTCACTGTATTTTTGGACATTGCAACTTAACCCTTTCGCCCTGTACACAGTTATTTCACCACTACACTCGTACGGAGTGTCCCTTTCACGTGGTTTTGTACACAGTATTTAGTTAATTTTATTACATTTTATTGTGTTTTTGGATTTTACTCCTTATTTATAGTTTATGAATAATTACGGAAAAACAGTAATTATGCAATTATTCATCTTGGGGTGGTAAACTCGCCTGCGTAGACCTGCGTCGCACACACTTGCAAAATACTGGTGTACACATTTTCAGTTACATTTGTGTGTGTGTGTGCACGTCGATTCAGGTCGAAACACCTGTTCATATTTTTGTCTGAGCCAAGCTTGCAAATCCCTGACATGCTTATTTCTAATATATTATTAATTATTTACAGTTTATTAGGAATATTTAAATTTTTATATTCATTGCTCAGTATATCACTTATTTGTACTGTCGCATTATCCTTCTGCTTGGTAATAAAAAAATGTAATAAATTTATTTATTAAATTTTTTTTTATTATTATTACAATGGTTTGAAAAAAATATAACAAATAATAAAAAATAGTATTCGTCATTTCACCCTTAATTGGAGTGTACATATACGTCTCACCTCCCCTCTTCACACGCTCACTGCTCGTGAACTTGTAGGATGGCTTCAACAACAGCTGATCTGACTGGTTTCATTGACCTCGTTATTTTTATGTGTAGAACTTCCTAAATGACGTTGCGTGGAATTTACCAATTTCTCTCTTTTGTGTCACATCATATACGATGAAAGTGTGTTGTCCTACTCGCTGTCTTAACGTATACGGTCCATTATACAGTCTGAAGAATTTCTTTGTCGTATTCTCGCTTCTTTTCCCAACAGGATTTGCTTTGAGTAGTACATTCTCTCCTACATTAAATTGTTGTAGTTTGTGAGTTATATTAAATCTCTCTAATCTCTTGTTACCTCTTTCTATTATTCGTTGTTTTTTTGCGTATTCAATTTTTACACTTATTGGTACAGGTACATTCTGGTTATTAGGTTTGTGTATATACTTGGTCCAAAATCTGTTTGGCTTCTTATCTTCTTCCAATTCCATTGGAGTATATCCTGTTGCTTCACTATAATTTCCGTTGATGGCTTTTTCAAGAAATGGTAAATATTCTGCTCATCTATTGTGTTGATCATGGCAGTATATTCGCAAATATTTACCTAATTCTTTGTTAACTCTCTCAGCAAGGTTTCCTTGAGGATATCTTATGGATGTGAGTACAGGTTGTATTCCATTTTCCCTTAACGTCCTCTCCCATTTTTCACTCTGGAATTGTACACCTTGATCACAGAGTACCTTCTTCATTTTTCCATATGTTGGAATATATTTCTGCAGTAGTATCTTTAGAACAACTTTGGTTGTGGGTCGCACAATTGGGTACAGTCGGACTGCCTTGGAAAACACATCGATACATACCATTATGTGCTTCACACCTCGACTTGATCGTGGTAGTGGTCCCAGAAAATCCACTGCAATTAGCTCTCCTTTGTTCCCTTTCTGGATGCTCTTCATTTCCACGTATGTGTGTAAATTCGGTCCTTAATTTTACATTATCTTACTCATACATTCTTACCTTCGCTTCTAATCTTCCTTAACTCTTTTCTTAACATGACATTACTTTATCTTTCTTAACTTTTCTTATATTACTTATACAATACATTAACATTCATTACCTTTTATTACATTTCTTTAACAGTACCTTTCTGATCGCTACTACTTTCCTGAAATACACTTCCGTAACAGAATACTCTTTTAGCTTTGTAGTGTTGTCGCATGATCTATTACAGAGGAACTGTCTTGGAAAACAACGATATTTTTCTCGAAGTCCTTAATCCTAAGTAGTCTCTGCCCTTTTGACTTTTCACTCTCGCTTTCTTCTGTGTCCTTGTATCTCCATTAAGTGTTCGCTTGATCAGGCGTTCTGACATTATAGCATTGATCTCTAATCCTTTCTTTTTACCAATAACAACACTAACATCTTTTACCATTACTTCTTAAATATTTCTATACACTATCATTCCTTACCATTAATAATACATTTCGTAATTAACCCTTTAAAATAATATTCCTTATTTCTTTTCACTAATATTTCTTTTTATTTTTTTTTTTTGCAATCATAACCTTAATAAATAATATTTTTTAATTATACTCTCTTATCTTATTATTAATAATTAATAGTAATATTATTTTTCTCATTTAAAAATAATTATATATTTTCATTTGCCTTGAGTTCTGAGTTGCAGTGTCGTTAGATCTGACACACCTCTTATTATAACAATTGTTTGTTGTACACAGGAAATTCACTGTGCTCACCCTCGCGACAAATTTCCATTGTATTACTGCGACGTTAACATTCCATTGTCCCGCTGTGACTGCATAATTCACCTGTTTTTAGTGCAACGTTTTCGTTTTGCCTGACGGTCAAACAAAATCTCCTCTCTTTCACTCGTAACGGTCGCATTCCATAATTCTCTCATTCTCTCCGCGTTGTTGCTCTTGACGAACGCATTTCTTAATACTTCGTATGCGTTTGACATACATATTGGAATATTCTTTTGTGCGTCGTTTACGATAATATTCATCGTAATTACTATAATTATAGTTATAATTATCATTCACTTTATATTTCTCGTGTGTATACCTACCGTCATATTTACCACAATTTTTGTGTACTGTTTCGTATAGATAATTTACTACGTTTCTCGTTAGGTCTACAGTGATATTTATCTCCGTGAGTGTGGTACCTTAAGTGTTTCACATGTGTCATCTTATGTGACTTACTTGTGTGTCTGTGTCTCAGAGTTGGGATATCGCTATTAATAAGGTACGTTTTATTAACCTTTATTTGCTTCTCTTCCTTAATGTTCATTACTTTTTTATATTTATCGTTAGTAATCACAAACGTATTTACAACTAGTATGAATGCTTCACATATTAGCTCCGTTTGTTTATTAATTATTCCACTGACATTTTCTGTGATCGTGTCAATGCGTAAATTTGTATCAACAATTTTTTCGGTTAACTGTGTATTACCGTCAATTATACTTTGTTTTATTTCAAGATTACCAATTTTTAACTCTTCTACCTCTCCCTGATTTTTATGGTTTCCTGTTTAAAATTTTCGGTCTGTTGCTCTAACTTATTTTCTAAACTTTCTGTTTGTTTTGTATTTATTTCATCTATTTTTCTTATTTGTTTGACATTCTCCTCTTTCAACTCTTCTTTAAATTTTTCGGCTTGTTTTATGACTAATTCGTCCATCATGGCCAGTATCGAATTTTTAAATGCTTCTAAATTCAACCCTCCTGGTTCTGCCATGTTGAATTATTATTAAAATATATATATCGTAGATATTCTTTAACAATTATTATTGATAACCGTTCCCTACTTACTTATTTATTTCTTTATTTTTATTAATAGTTATTATTAATACTCATTACAGTTACACCTGTTACATAGACAAACTATATTATTTGTGGGCGCCAGCTGTGTTATTACACAAGAATTGACATAACATTCAGTTAATGTTTAATATAAATAATTATTATTACATATGATTTTTTTTTTATTTAACACACCCTTATTTTTAGAGCAACCATTTAGCTACAAAAAAAATTTTAATAGTTAAATGGTGGGGATCGGGCCATACGTTCATGGGCGACAATTTATGCAACATTGCAACATTGCAAATTTAATATAATTTAAATTTGTGATGCCCCACTTTGAAAGCGATTTTTACGCAACAGTACAACATTTCAAATTTAATATAATTTAAATTTGTGATGCCCCATGTTGGAAGCAACAATTTATATAACAATACAACTGTACATAAGTTGTATAATTTATGTTGTATGTGTATAAATTTACATGTAATTTAATTTGAGTAGCACCACGATTTTGGAGCGACAACTTATATAACAATACTTACTTGCATAAATACAATTAAATTTGGGTTTCAGGTGTATCTGACGGTTGGAGAACTCATGTAACTTGCAACGGTATTTCAAATTTATTTGGTACTAATAAACTTGTGCGCATGGCACTTGATTCGACTTAAAACATTCGTTATTACTTTGTTACTATGCCGTAAGGCTTACGCTATATACATACTTACTGACTAAATATTCTATTCTACTAATTATTTTATTAAAAATATCATTTCCTGACTACTCAGTCAATTAGTGTGCTTCGAAATATCAATGTTTAAATATCTTTTTAGATATTGTAATGGAAACTCAAAAATATAAATAGTTACTGAATTTATCTTTCTTTTATCAGTACTGATTTATACAACGGTAATTTTTATATAAATGCTTTGCATTCTTTTCATTTCAATACTAATTTAAGCTCTTGTCTACGTTAATCTTACTTCAATAACATCTATGATTTTAACTCTCTATATCTACAATATACATTGGCTCTTACTTTTAAATAGAACAAGATTGTCTTTAATTGTCTTTGAGTTAATTGTTCGATTAAGAGATAAATAATTTATTTATCACCTTATTGTCGTCAATCATACTCAATCAATTGATCCATCTGTAATCGCCTTCATCTCGAACTTCAGCATCACTTCTTCTTGTCCAGCGTCGCTCCTCTCTTGTCCAGCGTCGTTTCCAGACTTCAGTAGTGTTCCTCTTGTCCAGCGCAGTCGCCTCTAGAGTCCAGCGTAGTCTCGCTCTCTGGAATTAAGTGATCAGCTCTCTCTCTGTCTCTCTCTCTCTCTCTCTCTCTCTCTCTCTCTCTCTCTGGAACTTCTTCTCGTGCTGTTTCGGACGTCAGTTGATCTTCTTATATGGATTTTCTCCTCGTGTAATTCTGTTGCTAATTAAAATTGCTTGTTTTTACAATCCAGTTACATAACTGTATGTAACTGGAAGGATGAAACTATTTACAAAAATTTAAATACTCTGTGCGGACGGGCAAAGGCTCCCGCTGCACTGTGGTTGAAAAAAAAAAGAGAACAACTGTAGCGTGTGTGTCCTATTTATACCCACGTCTTGGTCCACACTTGCAGTTGTACGAAATCGACATGTCTGAAATTGTCTCTGGGTTCAGTCCCTCCACTCCTTGTCAATTTTGCTATTTCTTATATTTCTGCGAATTACAGAGTCCTGTAAGTATACTCTTATACTCATCTTATAACTATTTTCACTACACATGTTCACTGTATTTTTGGACATTGCAACTTAACCCTTTCGCCCTGTTCACAGTCATTTCACCACTACACTCGTACGGAGTGTCCCTTTCACGTGGTTTTGTACACAGTATTTAGTTAATTTTATTACATTTTATTGTGTTTTTGGATTTTACTCCTTATTTATAGTTTATGAATAATTACGGAAAAACAGTAATTATGCAATTATTCATCTTGGGGTGGTAAACTCGCCTGCGTAGACCTGCGTCGCACACACTTGCAAAATACTGGTGTACACATTTTCAGTTACATTTGTGTGTGTGTGTGCACGTCGATTCAGGTCGAAACACCTGTTAATATTTTTGTCTGAGCCAAGCTTGCAATCCCTGACATGCTTATTTCTAATACATTATTAATTATTTACAGTTTATTAGGAATATTTAAATTTTTATATTCATTGCTCAGTATATCACTTATTTGTACTGTCGCATTATCCTTCTGCTTGGTAATAAAAAAATGTAATAAATTTATTTATTAAATTTTATTTTTATTATTATTACAATGGTTTGAAAAAAATATAACAAATAATAAAAAATAGTATTCGTCATTTCACCCTTAATTGGAGTGTACATATACGTCTCACCTCCCCTCTTCACACGCTCACTGCTCGTGAACTTGTAGGATGGCTTCAACAACAGCTGATCTGACTGGTTTCATTGACCTCGTTATTTTTATGTGTAGAACTTCCTAAATGACGTTGCGTGGAATTTACCAATTTCTCTCTTTTGTGTCACATCATATACGATGAAAGTGTGTTGTCCTACTCGCTGTCTTAACGTATACGGTCCATTATACAGTCTGAAGAATTTCTTTGTCGTATTCTCGCTTCTTTTCCCAACAGGATTTGCTTTGAGTAGTACATTCTCTCCTACATTAAATTGTTGTAGTTTGTGAGTTATATTAAATCTCTCGAATCTCTTGTTACCTCTTTCTATTATTCGTTGCTTTGCGTATTCAATTTTTACACTTATTGGTACAGGTACATTCTGGTTATTAGGTTTGTGTATATACTTGGTCCAAAATCTGTTTGGCTTCTTATCTTCTTCCAATTCCATTGGAGTATATCCTGTTGCTTCACTATAATTTCCGTTGATGGCTTTTTCAAGAAATGGTAAATATTCTGCTCATCTATTGTGTTGATCATGGCAGTATATTCGCAAATATTTACCTAATTCTTTGTTAACTCTCTCAGCAAGGTTTCCTTGAGGATATCTTATGGATGTGAGTACAGGTTGTATTCCATTTTCCCTTAACGTCCTCTCCCATTTTTCACTCTGGAATTGTACACCTTGATCACAGAGTACCTTCTTCATTTTTCTGTATGTCGGAATATATTTCTGAAGTAGTATCTTTAGAACAACTTTGGTTGTGGGTCGCATAATTGGGTACAGTCGGACTGCCTTGGAAAACACATCGATACATACCATTATGTGATTCACACCTCGACTTGATCGTGGTAGTGGTCCCAGAAAATCCACTGCAATTAGCTCTCCTTTGTTCCCTTTCTGGATGCTCTTCATTTCCACGTATGTGTGTAAATTCGGTCCTTAATTTTATATTATCTTACTCATACATTCTTACCTTCGCTTCTAATCTTCCTTAACTCTTTTCTTAACATGACATTACTTTATCTTTCTTAACTTTTCTTATATTACTTATACAATACATTAACATTCATTACCTTTTATTACATTTCTTTAACAGTACCTTTATGATCGCTACTTCTTTCCTGAAATACACTTGCATTAATGCAAGTAACAGAATACTCTTTTAGCTTTGTAGTGTTGTCGCATGATCGGTTACAGAGGAACTGTCTTGGAAAACAATGATATTTTTCTCGAAGTCCTTAATCCTAAGTAGTCTCTGCCCTTTTGACTTTTCACTCTCGCTTTCTTCTGTGTCCTTGTATCTCCATTAAGTGTTCGCTTGATCAGGCGTTCTGACAATTATAGCATTGATCTCTAATCCTTTCTTTTTACCAATAACAACACTAACATCTTTTACCATTACTTCTTCAATATTTCTCTACACTATCATTCCTTACAATTAATAATACATTTCTTAATTAACCTTAAAATTATATTCCTTATTTCTTTTCACTAATATTTCTTTTTATTTTGCAATCATAACCTTAATAAATAACATTTCTTAATTATACTCTCTTATCTTATTAATAATAATTAATAGTAATATTATTTTTCTCATTTAAAAATAATTATTTATTTTCATTTGCCTTGAGTTCTGAGTTGCAGTGTCGTTAGATCTGACACACCTCTTATTATAACAAATTGTTTGTTGTACAGAGGAAATTCATTGTGCTCACCCTCGCGACAAATTTCCATTGTATTACTGCGACGTTAACATTCCATTGTCCCGCTGTGACTGCATAATTCACCTGTTTATAGTGCAACGTTTTCGTTTTGCCTGACGGTCAAACAAAATCTCCTCTCGTTCTCTCGTAACGGTCGCATTCCATAATTCTCTCATTCTCTCCGCGTTGCTGCTCTTGACGAACGCATTTCTTAATAGTTCGTATGCGTTTGACATACATATTGGAATATTCTTTTGTGCGTCGTTTACGATAGTATTCATCGTAATTACTATAATTATCGTTCACTTTATATTTCTCGTGTGTATACCTACCGTCATATTTACCACAATTTTTGTGTAGCGTTTCGTATAGATACTTTACTACGTTTCTCGTTAGGTCTACAGTGATATTTATCTCCTTGAGTGTGGTGTCTTAAGTGTTTCACATGTGTCATCTTATGTGACTTACTTGTGTGTGTGTGTCTCACAGTTGGGATATCGCTATTAATAAGGTACGTTTTATTAACCTTTATTTGCTTCTCTTCCTTAATGTTCATTACTTTTTATATTTATCGTTAGTAATCACAAACGTATTTACAATTAGTATGAATGCTTCACATATTAGCTCCGTTTGTTTATTAATTATTCCACAGACATTTTCTGTGATCGTGTCAATGCGTAAATTTGTATCAACAATTTTTTCGGTTAACTGTGTATTACCGTCAATTATACTTTGTTTTATTTCAAGATTACCAATTTTTAACTCTTCTACCTCTCCCTGATTTTTATGGTTCCTGTTTAAAATTTTCGGTCTGTTGCTCTAACTTATTTTCTAAACTTTCTGTTTGTTTTGTATTTATTTCATCTATTTTTCTTATTTGTTTGACATTCTCCTCTTTCAACTCTTCTTTAAATTTTTCGGCTTGTTTTATGACTAATTCGTCCATCATGGCCAGTATCGAATTTTTAAATGCTTCTAAATTCAACCCTCCTGGTTCTGCCATGTTGAATTATTATTAAAATATATATTTCGTAGATATTCTTTAACAATTATTATTGATAACCGTTCCCTACTTACTTATTTATTTCTTTATTTTTATTAATAGTTATTATTAATACTCATTACAGTTACACCTGTTACATAGACAAACTATATTATTTGTGGGCGCCAGCTGTGTTATTACACAACAATTGACATAACATTCAGTTAATGTTTAATATAAATAATTATTATTACACATGATTTTCTTTTATTTAACACACCCTTATTTTTAGAGCAACCATTTAGCTACAAAAAAAAATTTTAATAGTTAAATGGTGGGGATCGGGCCATACGTTCATGGGCGACAATTTATGCAACATTGCAACATTGCAAATTTAATATAATTTAAATTTGTGATGCCCCACTTTGGAAGCGATTTTTACGCAACAGTACAACATTTCAAATTTAATATAATTTAAATTTGTGATGCCCCATGTTGGAAGCAACAATTTATATAACAATACAACTGTACATAAGTTGTATAATTTATGTTGTATGTGTATAAATTTACATGTAATTTAATTTGAGTAGCACCACGATTTTGGAGCGACAACTTATATAACAATACTTACTTGCATAAATACAATTAAATTTGGGTTTCAGATGTATCTGACGGTTGGAGAACTCGATGTAACTTGTAACGGTATTTCAAATTTATTTGGTACTAATAAACTTGGTGCGCATGGCACTTGATTCGACTTAAAACATTCGTTATTACTTTGTTACTATGCAGTAAGGCTTACGCTATATACATCCTTACTGACTAAATATTCTATTCTAATAATTATTTTATTAAAAATATCATTTCCTGACTACTCTGTGAATTACTGTGCTTCGAAATATCAATGTTTAAATATCTTTTTAGATATTGTAATGGAAACACAAAAATATTAATAGTTACTGAATTTATCTTTCTTTTATCAGTACTGATTTATACAACGGTAATTTTTATATAAATGCTTTGCATTCTTTTCATTTCAATACTAATTTAAGCTCTTGTTTACGTTAATCTTACTTCAATAACATCTATGATTTTAACTCTCTATATCAACAATAAACACTGGCTCTTACTTATAAATAGAACAAGAATGTCTTTAATTGTCTTTGAGTTAATTGTTCGATTAAGAGATAAATAAGTTATTTATCACCTTATTGTCGTCAATCATACTCAATCAATTGATCCATCTGTAATCGCCTTCGTCTCGAACTTCAGCATCACTTCTTCTTGTCCAGCGTCGCTCCTCTCTTGTCCAGCGTCGTTTCCAGACTTCAGTAGTGTTCCTCTTGTCCAGCGCAGTCGCCTCTAGAGTCCAGCGTAGTCTCGCTCTCTGGAATTAAGTGATCAGCTCTCTCTCTGTCTCTCTCTCTCTCTCTCTCTCTCTGGAACTTCTTCTCGTGCTGTTTCGGACGTCAGTTGATCTTCTTATATGGATTTTCTCCTCGTGTAATTCTGTTACTAATTAAAATTGCTTCTTTTTACAATCCACTTACATAACTGTATGTAACTGGAAGGATGAAACTATTTACAAAAATTTAAATACTCTGTGCGGACGGGCAAAGGCTCCCGCTGCACTGTGGGTGAACGAAAAAAGAGAACAACTGTAGCGTGTGTGTCCTATTTATACCCACGTCTTGGTCCACACTTGCAGTTGTACGAAATCGACATGTCTGAAATTGTCTCTGGGTTCAGTCCCTCCACTCCTTGTCAATTTTGCTATTTCTTATATTTCTGCGAATTACAGAGTCCTGTAAGTATACTCTTATACTCATCTTATAACTATTTTCACTACACATGTTCACTGTATTTTTGGACATTGCAACTTAACCCTTTCGCCCTGTACACAGTTATTTCACCACTACACTCGTACGGAGTGTCCCTTTCACGTGGTTTTGTACACAGTATTTAGTTAATTTTATTACATTTTATTGTGTTTTTGGATTTTACTCCTTATTTATAGTTTATGAATAATTACGGAAAAACAGTAATTATGCAATTATTCATCTTGGGGTGGTAAACTCGCCTGCGTAGACCTGCGTCGCACACACTTGCAAAATACTGGTGTACACATTTTCAGTTACATTTGTGTGTGTGTGTGCACGTCGATTCAGGTCGAAACACCTGTTCATATTTTTGTCTGAGCCAAGCTTGCAATCCCTGACATGCTTATTTCTAATACATTATTAATTATTTACAGTTTATTAGGAATATTTAAATTTTTATATTCATTGCTCAGTATATCACTTATTTGTACTGTCGCATTATCCTTCTGCTTGGTAATAAAAAATGTAATAAATTTATTTATTAAATTTTTTTTTTATTATTATTACAATGGTTTGAAAAAAATATAACAAATAATAAAAAATAGTATTCGTCATTTCACCCTTAATTGGAGTGTACATATACGTCTCACCTCCCCTCTTCACACGCTCACTGCTCGTGAACTTGTAGGATGGCTTCAACAACAGCTGATCTGACTGGTTTCATTGACCTCGTTATTTTTATGTGTAGAACTTCCTAAATGACGTTGCGTGGAATTTACCAATTTCTCTCTTTTGTGTCACATCATATACGATGAAAGTGTGTTGTCCTACTCGCTGTCTTAACGTATACGGTCCATTATACAGTCTGAAGAATTTCTTTGTCGTATTCTCGCTTCTTTTCCCAACAGGATTTGCTTTGAGTAGTACATTCTCTCCTACATTAAATTGTTGTAGTTTGTGAGTTATATTAAATCTCTCTAATCTCTTGTTACCTCTTTCTATTATTCGTTGTTTTTTTGCGTATTCAATTTTTACACTTATTGGTACAGGTACATTCTGGTTATTAGGTTTGTGTATATACTTGGTCCAAAATCTGTTTGGCTTCTTATCTTCTTCCAATTCCATTGGAGTATATCCTGTTGCTTCACTATAATTTCCGTTGATGGCTTTTTTAAGAAATGGTAAATATTCTGCTCATCTATTGTGTTGATCATGGCAGTATATTCGCAAATATTTACCTAATTCTTTGTTAACTCTCTCAGCAAGGTTTCCTTGAGGATATCTTATGGATGTGAGTACAGGTTGTATTCCATTTTCCCTTAACGTCCTCTCCCATTTTTCACTCTGGAATTGTACACCTTGATCACAGAGTACCTTCTTCATTTTTCTGTATGTCGGAATATATTTCTGAAGTAGTATCTTTAGAACAACTTTGGTTGTGGGTCGCATAATTGGGTACAGTCGGACTGCCTTGGAAAACACATCGATACATACCATTATGTGATTCACACCTCGACTTGATCGTGGTAGTGGTCCCAGAAAATCCACTGCAATTAGCTCTCCTTTGTTCCCTTTCTGGATGCTCTTCATTTCCACGTATGTGTGTAAATTCGGTCCTTAATTTTATATTATCTTACTCATACATTCTTACCTTCGCTTCTAATCTTCCTTAACTCTTTTCTTAACATGACATTACTTTATCTTTCTTAACTTTTCTTATATTACTTATACAATACATTAACATTCATTACCTTTTATTACATTTCTTTAACAGTACCTTTCTGATCGCTACTACTTTCCTGAAATACACTTCCGTAACAGAATACTCTTTTAGCTTTGTAGTGTTGTCGCATGATCGATTACAGAGGAACTGTCTTGGAAAACAACGATATTTTTCTCGAAGTCCTTAATCCTAAGTAGTCTCTGCCCTTTTGACTTTTCACTCTCGCTTTCTTCTGTTTCCTTGTACCTCCACTAAGTGTTCGTTTGATCAGGCGTTCTGACATTATAGCATTGATCCCTAATCCTTTCTTTTTACCAATAACAACACTAACATCTTTTACCATTACTTCTTAAATATTTCTATACACTATCATTCCTTACCATTAATAATACATTTCGTAATTAACCCTTTAAAATAATATTCCTTATTTCTTTTCACTAATATTTCTTTTTATTTTTTTTTTGCAATCATAACCTTAATAAATAATATTTTTTAATTATACTCTCTTATCTTATTATTAATAATTAATAGTAATATTATTTTTCTCATTTAAAAATAATTATATATTTTCATTTGCCTTGAGTTCTGAGTTGCAGTGTCGTTAGATCTGACACACCTCTTATTATAACAATTGTTTGTTGTACACAGGAAATTCACTGTGCTCACCCTCGCGACAAATTTCCATTGTATTACTGCGACGTTAACGTTCCATTGTCCCGCTGTGACTGCATAATTCACCTGTTTTTTGTGCAACGTTTTCGTTTTGCCTGACGGTCAAACAAAATCTCCTCTCTTTCTCTCGTAACGGTCGCATTCCATAATTCTCTCATTCTCTCCGCGTTGCTGCTCTTGACGAACGCATTTCTTAATACTTCGTATGCGTTTGACATACATATTGGAATATTCTTTTGTGCGTCGTTTACGATAATATTCATCGTAATTACTATAATTATAGTTATAATTATCATTCACTTTATATTTCTCGTGTGTATACCTACCGTCATATTTACCACAATTTTTGTGTACTGTTTCGTATAGATAATTTACTACGTTTCTCGTTAGGTCTACAGTGATATTTATCTCCGTGAGTGTGGTACCTTAAGTGTTTCACATGTGTCATCTTATGTGACTTACTTGTATGTGTGTGTCTCAGAGTTGGGATATCGCTATTAATAAGGTACGTTTTATTAACCTTTATTTGCTTCTCTTCCTTAATGTTCATTACTTTTTTATATTTATCGTTAGTAATCACAAACGTATTTACAACTAGTATGAATGCTTCTCATATTAGCTCCGTTTATTTATTAATTATTCCACTGACATTTTCTGTGATCGTGTCAATGCGTAAATTTGTATCAACAATTTTTTCGGTTAACTGTGTATTACCGTCAATTATACTTTGTTTTATTTCAAGATTACCAATTTTTAACTCTTCTACCCTCTCCGTGATTTTTATGGTTTCCTGTTTAAAATTTTCGGTCTTTTCTCTAACTTATTTTCTAAACTTTCTGTTTGTTTTGTATTTATTTCATCTATTTTTCTTATTTGTTTGACATTCTCCTCTTTCAACTCTTCTTTAAATTTTTCGGCTTGTTTTATGACTAATTCGTCCATCATGGCCAGTATCGAATTTTTAAATGCTTCTAAATTCAACCCTCCTGGTTCTGCCATGTTGAATTATTATTAAAATATATATTTCGTAGATATTCTTTAACAATTATTATTGATAACCGTTCCCTACTTACTTCTTTATTTCTTTATTTTTATTAATAGTTATTATTAATACTCATTACAGTTACACCTGTTACATAGACAAACTATATTATTTGTTGGCGCCAGCTGTGTTATTACACAACAATTGACATAACATTCAGTTAATGTTTAATATAAATAATTATTATTACATATGATTTTTTTTTTATTTAACACACCCTTATTTTTAGAGCAAACATTTAGCTACAAAAAAAAATTTTACTAGTTAAATGGTGGGGATCGGGCCATACGTTCATGGGCGACAATTTATGCAACATTGCAACATTGCAAATTTAATATAATTTAAATTTGTGATGCCCCAATTTGGAAGCGATTTTTACGCAACAGTACAACATTTGAAATTTAATATAATTTAAATTTGTGATGCCCCATGTTGGAAGCAACAATTTATATAACAATACAACTGTACATAAGTTGTATAATTTATGTTGTATGTGTATAAATTTACATGTAATTTAATTTGAGTAGCCCCACGATTTTGGAGCGACAACTTATATAACAATACTTACTTGCATAAATACAATTAAATTTGGGTATCAGGTGTATCTGACGGTTGGAGAACTCATGTAACTTGTAACGGTATTTCAAATTTATTTGGTACTAATAAACTTGTGCGCATGGCACTTGATTCGACTTAAAACATTCGTTATTACTTTGTTACTATGCCGTAAGGCTTACGCTATATACATCCTTACTGACTAAATATTCTATTCTACTAATTATTTTATTAAAAATATCATTTCCTGACTACTCAGTCAATTAGTGTGCTTCGAAATATCAATGTTTAAATATCTTTTTAGATATTGTAATGGAAACTCAAAAATATAAATAGTTACTGAATTTATCTTTCTTTTATCAGTACTGATTTATACAACGGTAATTTTTATATAAATGCTTTGCATTCTTTTCATTTCAATACTAATTTAAGCTCTTGTCTACGTTAATCTTACTTCAATAACATCTATGATTTTAACTCTCTATATCTACAATATACATTGGCTCTTACTTTTAAATAGAACAAGATTGTCTATAATTGTCTTTGAGTTAATTGTTCGATTAAGAGATAAATAATTTATTTATCACCTTATTGTCGTCAATCATACTCAATCAATTGATCCATCTGTAATCGCCTTCGTCTCGAACTTCAGCATCACTTCTTCTTGTCCAGCGTCGCTCCTCTCTTGTCCAGCGTCGTTTCCAGACTTCAGTAGTGTTCCTCTTGTCCAGCGCAGTCGCCTCTAGAGTCCAGCGTAGTCTCGCTCTCTGGAATTAAGTGATCAGCTCTCTCTCTGTCGCTCTCTCTCTCTCTCTCTCTCTGGAACTTCTTCTCGTGCTGTTTCGGACGTCAGTTGATCTTCTTATATGGATTTTCTCCTCGTGTAATTCTGTTACTAATTAAAATTGCTTCTTTTTACAATCCACTTACATAACTGTATGTAACTGGAAGGATGAAACTATTTACAAAAATTTAAATACTCTGTGCGGACGGGCAAAGGCTCCCGCTGCACTGTGGGTGAACGAAAAAAGAGAACAACTGTAGCGTGTGTGTCCTATTTATACCCACGTCTTGGTCCACACTTGCAGTTGTACGAAATCGACATGTCTGAAATTGTCTCTGGGTTCAGTCCCTCCACTCCTTGTCAATTTTGCTATTTCTTATATTTCTGCGAATTACAGAGTCCTGTAAGTATACTCTTATACTCATCTTATAACTATTTTCACTACACATGTTCACTGTATTTTTGGACATTGCAACTTAACCCTTTCGCCCTGTACACAGTTATTTCACCACTACACTCGTACGGAGTGTGCCTTTCACGTGGTTTTGTACCCAGTATTTAGTTAATTTTATTACATTTTATTGTGTTTTTGGATTTTACTCCTTATTTATAGTTTATGAATAATTACGGAAAAACAGTAATTATGCAATTATTCATCTTGGGGTGGTAAACTCGCCTGCGTAGACCTGCGTCGCACACACTTGCAAAATACTGGTGTACACATTTTCAGTTACATTTGTGTGTGTGTGTGCACGTCGATTCAGGTCGAAACACCTGTTCATATTTTTGTCTGAGCCAAGCTTGCAATCCCTGACATGCTTATTTCTAATACATTATTAATTATTTACAGTTTATTAGGAATATTTAAATTTTTATATTCATTGCTCAGTATATCACTTATTTGTACTGTCGCATTATCCTTCTGCTTGGTAATAATAAAATGTAATAAATTTATTTATTAAATTTTTTTTTATTATTATTACAATGGTTTGAAAAAAATATAACAAATAATAAAAAATAGTATTCGTCATTTCACCCTTCATTGGAGTGTACATATACGTCTCACCTCCCCTCTTCACACGCTCACTGCTCGCGAACTTGTAGGATGGCTTCAACAACAGCTGATCTGACTGGTTTCAGTGACCTCGTTATTTTTATGTGTAGAACTTCCTAAATGACGTTGCGTGGAATTTACCAATTTCTCTCTTTTGTGTCACATCATATACGATGAAAGTGTGTTGTCCTACTCGCTGTCTTAACGTATACGGTCCATTATACAGTCTGAAGAATTTCTTTGTCGTATACTCGCTTCTTTTCCCAACAGGATTTGCTTTGAGTAGTACATTCTCTCCTACATTAAATTGTTGTAGTTTGTGAGTTATATTAAATCTCTCTACTCTCTTGTTACCTCTTTCTATTATTCGTTGCTTTGCGTATTCAATTTTTACACTTATTTGTACAGGTACATTCTGGTTATTAGGTTTGTGTATATACTTGGTCCAAAATCTGTTTGGCTTCTTATCTTCTTCCAATTCCATTGGAGTATATCCTGTTGCTTCACTATAATTTCCGTTGATGGCTTTTTCAAGAAATGGTAAATATTCTGCCCATCTATTGTGTTGATCATGGCAGTATATTCGTAAATATTTACCTAATTCTTTGTTAACTCTCTCAGCAAGGTTCCCTTGAGGATGTCTTATGGATGTGAGTACAGGTTGTATTCCATTTTCCCTTAACGTCCTCTCCCATTTTTCACTCTGGAATTGTACACCTTGATCACTGAGTACCTTCTTCATTTTTCCATATGTCGGAATATATTTCTGCAGTAGTATCTTTAGAACAACTTTGGTTGTGGGTCGCATAATTGGGTACAGTCGGACTGCCTTGGAAAACACATCGATACATACCAATATGTGCTTCACACCTCGACTTGATCGTGGTAGTGGTCCCAGAAAATCCATTGCAATTAGCTCTCCTTTGTTCCCTTTCTGGATGCTCTTCATTTCCACGTATGTGTGTAAATTCAGTCCTTAATTTTACATTATCTTACTCATACATTCTTACCTTCGCTTCTAATCTTCCTTAACTCTTTTCTTAACATGACATTACCTTTATCTTTCTTAACTTTTCTTATATTACTTATACAATACATTAACATTCATTACCTTTTATTACATTTCTGTGTCCCTTTCACTTGGTTTTTGTACACAGTATTTAGTTAATTTTAATACATTTTATTGTGTTTTTGGATTTTACTCCTTATTTATAGTTTATGAATAATTACGGAAAAACAGTAATTATGCAATTATTCATCTTGGGGTGGTAAACTCACCTGCATAGACCTGCGTCACACACACTTGCAAAATACTGGTGTAGACACTTGCAGTTACATTTGTGTGTGTGTGCACGTCGATTCAGGTCGAAACACCTGTTCATATTTTTGTCTGAGCCAAGCTTTCAACCCCTGACATGCCTATTTCTAATACATTATTAATTATTTACAGTTTATTAGGTATATTTAAATTTTTATATTCAATGCTCAGTACATCACTTATTTGTACTGTCGCAATATATATTGTAATAAAACCCACTATGCGTGTTAATTACAAATAATCTATAATTAGATAATAATTGGTTAAAAAAAATTTTTTTTTTTTTATTGGTTATTTTTCATGTCGTTAATTAATTTTAATTGGTGTAGTTGTTTTTTAATTGTTTAGGTTCAATTAATAAAAAGTATACTGTTTAATGACTGTGTGTGTTCTGATGTAAAATTATTTATTTTTTCACTTCAAATAGATTATCTAAGCCATATCTATTGCATGTAGCAGCCAATTTAAAATCTCTTCTTCTTCTTCTTCTAGCTCGTCTACTTAAGAAGTTCACTTTTTCTCTTAAGTAATTTAAGGTAATTTAATTTAAGGCTTACTGATCAATAAAACAGTATTAAAACAATAAATGAGTTTATTCGTCAAATAATTATTTGAATTTGCCGCAACGGCTTGTATCTGATTCGATAAAGTTCGATTATTTTATATATTCAAAATATTCAATGGAATTATTATATTATAAAGGTTCTTTTAACTGTAGAAATTGTCAGGAAAGGCAAGAGAATTCAATACTTACAAGGTATTAATAAACATATTCATGAAACAGACAAAATAATAAAATGTAATGTATATAAAGAGTTGATATTACAATACTGTTGACTTTTCTGACGTCACTCGTCACGTTACCAGCATCCTCTTCGACTGGAATCAAAATGGCTGCCTTAAGGAGTTGATCTGCGATGTAAATTCAGCTACGAGTTTTTTCTTCAAATAAATGTCTCCGTTGGTTATTTCCTCTCCAGTGATGTTGTTCTTGTACGATCCACGAGTTGTGGAGTGTAGTATTGTTTACCCACTGGATTTTGGTTCGGTAATAGTAGTGTTATGTCCCAAAAGGTCCCCTTCACTTGGTGTATGTTTATCTGAGTTCAATTTGGTTCTTCTGTCGTGTCTATATGTAGTGACGGTTTAATTTAATATTATTTAATTTAATTTAATGTTCAGTGATCAATATTATAGTAGTCTTCACTTTGATTTATTTTCTATTCATCTTTATATGGCTTCGTCATATATCTCGGTTAGTGTTAGTTAAAATTTCGTTAATATTTCTCTGAGAAGTCTTTTGACACGTCTATCTCGTTTGGCTTTTAACAATCGACTAACTGATTTTTGTTCCTTCATATATAAGATTTATAATATTTTGGTATCATTTCTCATTGTTCAGCCATCAGCTGTTGTCTTTGAATTCAATCTTAAATATAAAAAATGTTGACATTTTTATGTTTAAATGGTTATAAATTACTTGTTTAGTACCTTTATGAAATTTTAATTATATAACAATATTCCTGATTTTATTTTATACAATTTAATACTAAATTTTCCCTATTTTGGTTTGAATTGTGCTTCTTAATTACATTCTTTGAAATTTATCTGTAGGCCTTATCTTGACTTACAGAATTACCTATAACATGGTTTAAAATATGTTTTATGTCACAATTTATTTTTCACTCGATTCCTAATTAAATATCTGTAATTTACCTAATTTACATCTGGCTATTATTTTAAACATTTAACAAATCATTTGCATTTTACTAGTACACTTTACTGATTATGGTCTTACCTGGTACAAACACCTAATTTAAGTCAATTTTACATGTTGATTCCTCTCATTACTATTATAGGTCGTGGTTATTATTATGATAATGTATTTGTATATTGAATAGGGTAATTTACATCAAATTAGTCTAGGTTCTATTAACTTGTATTCTTTGATTAGATTTATATGGTCAAATTTGAATTTGTCTTGGTCATCAATTTCCAATTTTCCTAGCAAAGTTATTATTAATTCATCTTATTAGTTTCATATTTTTTGATCCACTATTTCTGGTTTGTTTGAACTATTAATTTGCCTTTCCTTACTTTACAAAATATAATATTAATTAACATGATTAAAATACAATAAATTCTTACATTCTTACATCTAGCATTTACTAGTATCAACATATTTTGTATGGTAATCACAAACAATAATAACATAAAATGGTAAATAATTATATAAATAAATACATTAAAACTTTATATTAATAATAGTCTTTTTGTTGTCCTTTTTGACAAATGGTTTGGGGTGTGCCCCTTAATCACATTTATTCTAAGTATAACTAATTGCTTACATTATTTTCCATTAATTGTATTGGATTCTCTTATTTGGGCTAGTCATTTCATTTAAATTGGTATATCTTATATAATTTAATTTCCCTTGAACCATTTATTTGCTGCTCTAGAGGTTTTTGTCTTTATAATAGATTTTTTGGATATCTGGATTATTAATTCCCCTTAATTCATTAGTCCTGGGATATTACTCCTTACTGTTCCCTATTTTAAAAATTGTCATTTCTATTTTATCTGTTCCAAACTATTATTCATTATTATTACATATCTTGCTAATTGTCGTGTTCATTTATTATTCCTGGGCTGTTACTCTTCACTACTCCATACCTTAAAAATTGTCATGTTAATTGATTTGTCCTGGGCTGTTACTCTTCACTACTCCATATCTTACTGGGTCTACTAATTATTATACTGTTATGATACTTTTATTATTTATTTTTCAACACTTTATGGCTATGATTTGACTACATATAATTCCTTTGAATCAACTTTTCTAGTTCTGTTAAGTTCTTTTGTTTATAATTGTAAATACTTTTCTGTTGATTTTTATTTAAGTTGATATTATTCCTTCTAGATGACTTCTTCCCTTCCTTTCATATACTATCTTATTTTGTAGAACAAGGTAAAAACTTTGTGCTACAAATGCCCCCCTATAAAAGTGGTTAGTTCAGCACATACTTTTAGTTTGGGTGAACTAATTGCTTCTGATTCTAATTCTATATTCTTTATTCTATTCTTCTTGGCTTCGTTTACCCTGATACACCTGTTTCTTTTGGTTGAGCTATAAGTTGATATGCATTTTTTTTTTTTGCTTTACTTTTATTCTACTCTTATGAGATAGTTCTTTTTAATCTGATTCATCCTTTTATTATTTAATATATCTATATTTTCCCTTCTTATTTAGTGTTTCTTCATTTATATATTTACTCCCTAACATTCCCTAACATGTGAGCTGGAACAGTTCAGAGTGGCACTTTTTCGGCTTCATTGCTCTGCTGACCAATACATCACTTCTTTGAGTTCAGAGGAATTATCATCTCTGCTCAATAATAAAAAACTGGTGGAATTATCTACATCCAGTTATTAAAAATATCAATTATAATAAGTAGTCCATTTTGATTATTAATAAATATACTTAGATTCATCACTTCATAATTATTTAATATTTCTATCCATATGGTTATTCTTACATTTCAAAGCTCATTCTGTATTACTTATCAATAGGTATTTGACATAATATCCATTTCCTCCTTTCTTTTGTGAAATTCGGCGATTTTAGTTAGTTTTTATCACAGACTGTTTCTTGTTTACATTTTGGGTAGCACCTGTTTATGTATATAGTTTTTTTTTTCATTTGTTGTTTCATTAATTAGTTTATTGCTCATGGCATAATATCTGGTTTTAATACCTTTTCCTTATCTGTTTTAGTTAACTGGTTCTCCTCTTTATTCTTCGATAAACTTATTTTTGGTTCAGGGGTTTCATCAACTTATTACATTGAAAATATATACAATATCTGGATTCTTATTTACCTTTTTACTTTAAAGTCCTGTAACATTTTTGTTTCGATGAGTATTTCATTTATATCATTGTCTTGAGTAGTCACTGTTTAGCCTTCATAGTTGTAATAACAAATTTTCTTTTGTAAAATTATTTCATTCAATTTCTTTAATGTTGTTGTACTTATTATTTTTTAAACCTTAAATATCTTCTTTCATTACTTCTCCTTATTAATTGATCCAAAACAAAGTTCTTCTGAAATATATTCTGTAAACTGTTCTTATTTATTCTAATATTGAGATAATTTATTTATTTTCCCTTCTTATTTTATTTAAAATAATTTCCTTGATATTAACAATAAGATGTCCTTATTTATTCTTAGAATTTAGATGGTATTTATTTATTCGCTTCAAAATATTTTCTCCTAGATAATCTGTAAGATGTCCTTACTCCTTTTAGAATTTTTATGATTTTTTATTTAATTCAAAATATCTTTATTATTTTCATTAGACCTCTTGTTCTGTTTCTTGATTTTTCTTATTTCTATTCTTTTTCTTCTCTTTCCAACGGTTTTTTCTGTAATCGGTTATCCTAATATCCGTCCCTTTTCTTGATGGTGTGTGATATTTAATTTAGCCGTGGTCCATAATCTCAGTTGCCCTTATTGTCCGGACTACCATTGTCTTCATAATTATTTCTTTCCTTGTGACATTTCTCGCTTCTTTCTCGTATTTCACTTTTTTTCTGTTATCCTTTCGCTTGTTTCAAATCTTATTTGTATCATTTTATTATATGGTTCATTAAACCAGGATGTCACTGGCACATCAATGATTAATGATAATACTGATGTTTTACCATATATTTCTAATTCTGCCATATTTAATTTATCTGTATTCCTTTTAAAGCGGTAACATACTGTTTTATTGTAAATTATTTTGAAATTTGTTTTGACCTGCTTCTATAATCTATGGAATTCATGATGTCTTTTTCACTGGTCATTGGTACATCCATGATTGGTGATCTCACGGATTTTTTATAATATATTTCTATTTCGGGTATATTCCTTTCGAACATCTTCATTAAGTTCCTTCTATAATTCTTCACATTAATTTCTTCTCTGTGATTGATAATTGAGAGATTATCTATATTAACTAGACCACTCCTAACCATATCCAATTCTTCCCGTGTATTTTTTAGTTTGTTGGGACGTATGATTCCTCTTTCTGTCTTTTTCTTAATTATTTGGTTCTTCTCTCCATTATCTTCTATTATTTGATTCAGATGTTCGATGTTTTTATCTTTTGGTATTTCTTCTGTTTCCGGTTTGCTATCATTTTTTGTTTCTTTGGTCCTATCATTTCTTAATTCTTCCATCCACAGTTTATTATAATTTCTTATATCATCCATTTGCTGACAAAATTTTTTACAATTATCATCCATTTTCTCCATCATCTTCTTACTCATCTGTTGGAACATTTCCATCATCTTATTCAATATTGTATCTTCTGTTGTGGTTGAATTCTCTAACTGTTTCTCCTGGAGTGCGGGCTGGTTCGGTTCCGCCGGAGGTAATGTCATCTCCAAATCTTCCACTGGAGTCACCTCCTTGTTCTCCATGACTATCTCCTCCTCGGGTTCTGCCGCCCTTTTCTTGGACGTTGATCTCTTCGGCATTTCGATCGCTTTCCTGACTTGTTAACAGCTGCCAAGCTAAAATAGGAAATTGAACAACTTGTCCTTATTATATAGGCCTACCAATTCCTATTTTAAGACCCTAAAGTTGAGCTCCAATTTGTAATAAATCCCACAATGCGTGTTAATTACAAATAATCTATAATTAGATAATAATGGTTAATAAAATTTTTTTTTAATTGGTTATTTTTCATGTCGTTAATTAATTTTAATTGGTGTAGTTGTTTTTTAATTGTTTAGGTTCAATTAATAAAATATCGGTATGGAGAACCATACATGACTTCCATATTCTAAGATTTATATTTAAAATCATTTTCAGCCAAACAGCCAGGCTGTGTCTTACCTGCCTTTTTATTGCTGTATTAAATGAAAAATATTATATTACATTGAAATGAAAAAATTATAATTTTATTGCCTGGCAACAAAATTATTTTATTTTTAACAATTACCATTGTTTCAAAAAGTTTAAATAAATTTTCAAGTACTTTACTCTTGTTAAAACGTAAAAGGTTGCAGGTAAACTACCCCTTCCCCTTAACCGATCTTCACCAAAATCGAAAGACATTGAGACCTCTACAATTCAGGGACGTATGCAAAAAATTATTTGATTCTGTTTGAATTTGCGGCTGTTATCGTTTGCCATAGAAAATACGCTTGATAAAAAAACGTTGCAGGTAAACTACCCCTTCCCCTTAACCGATCTTCACCAAAAACAACAGGTCTTGAGAACTCTACAATTTAGGGCTGTATGCAAATAATCTTTTGATTCTGTTTGAATTTGCGGCTGTTATCGTTTGCCATAGGAAATACCCTTGTTAAAACATAAAACGTTACAGGTAAACTACCCCTTTCCCTTAACCGATCTTCACCAAAATCAACAGATCTTGAGAACTCTACAATTCAGGGCTGTATGCGAAACATTATTTGATTCTGTTTGAATTTGCGGCTGTTATCGTTTGCCAAACAAACAAAATTACCCTTGCTAAAAAAAAACCGTTGCAGGTAAACTACCCCTTTCCCTCAATCGATCTTCACCAAAAACAATAGGTCGCGAGTACTCTGCAAATCAGGGCTGCATGCAACAAATTATTTGATTCTGTTTGAATTTGCGGCAGTTATCGTTTGCCATAGAAAAAAAATCTACAGACAGACAGATAGACAGACAGACAGACAGACACTTTTCGGAAAACGACTTTTTTTCATGTTTTGAGTGTAGTAGAATCAGAATCTGCAATAATCTCGAACACGATTTTTTTTGCCATCACCATACTTCCATTCCTTAAGGAATATGGAAGTAAAAAACGTTACAGGTAAACTACCCCTTTCCCTTAACCGATCTTCACCAAAAACAATAGGTCTTGAGTACTCTACAAATCAGGGCTGTATGCAAAACATTATTTGATTCTGTTTGAATTTGCGGCTGTTATCGTTTGCCATAGAAAATACCCTTGTTAAAAAAACGTTGCAGGTAAACTACCCCTTTCCCTCAACCGATCTTCACCAAAAACAATAGGTCTTGAGAACTCTACAATTTAGGGCTGTATGCAAATAATCTTTTGATTCTGTTTGAATTTGCGGCTGTTATCGTTTGCCATAGGAAATACCCTTGTTAAAACATAAAACGTTACAGGTAAACTACCCCTTTCCCTTAACCGATCTTCACCAAAAACAATAGGTCTTGAGTACTCTACAAATCAGGGCTGTATGCAAAACATTATTTGATTCTGTTTGAATTTGCGGCTGTTATCGTTTGCCATAGAAAATACCCTTGTTAAAAAAACGTTGCAGGTAAACTACCCCTTTCCCTCAACCGAACTTCATAAAAAACAATAGGTCTTGAGAACTCTACAATTTAGGGCTGCATGCAAATAATCTTTTGATTCTGTTTGAATTTGCGGCTGTTATCGTTTGCCATAGGAAATACCCTTGTTAAAACATAAAACGTTACAGGTAAACTACCCCTTTCCCTTAACCGATCTTCACCAAAATCAACAGATCTTGAGAACTCTACAATTCAGGGCTGTATGCGAAACATTATTTGATTCTGTTTGAATTTGCGGCTGTTATCGTTTGCCAAACAAACAAAATTACCCTTGCTAAAAAAAAACCGTTGCAGGTAAACTACCCCTTTCCCTCAACCGATCTTCACCAAAAACAATAGGTCGCGAGTACTCTGCAAATCAGGGCTGCATGCAACAAATTATTTGATTCTGTTTGAATTTGCGGCAGTTATCGTTTGCCATAGAAAAAAAATCTACAGACAGACAGATAGACAGACAGACAGACAGACACACACACAGACACTTTTCGGAAAACGTCTTTTTTTCATGTTTTGAGTGTAGTAGAATCAGAATCTGCAATAATCTCGAACACGATTTTTTTTGCCATCACCATACTTCCATTCCTTAAGGAATATGGAAGTAAAAAACGTTACAGGTAAACTACCCCTTTCCCTTAACCGATCTTCACCAAAAACAATAGGTCTTGAGTACTCTACAAATCAGGGCTGTATGCAAAACATTATTTGATTCTGTTTGAATTTGCGGCTGTTATCGTTTGCCATAGAAAATACCCTTGTTAAAAAAACGTTGCAGGTAAACTACCCCTTTCCCTCAACCGATCTTCACCAAAAACAATAGGTCTTGAGAACTCTACAATTTAGGGCTGTATGCAAATAATCTTTTGATTCTGTTTGAATTTGCGGCTGTTATCGTTTGCCATAGGAAATACCCTTGTTAAAACATAAAACGTTACAGGTAAACTACCCCTTTCCCTTAACCGATCTTCACCAAAAACAATAGGTCTTGAGTACTCTACAAATCAGGGCTGTATGCAAAACATTATTTGATTCTGTTTGAATTTGCGGCTGTTATCGTTTGCCATAGAAAATACCCTTGTTAAAAAAACGTTGCAGGTAAACTACCCCTTTCCCTCAACCGAACTTCATAAAAAACAATAGGTCTTGAGAACTCTACAATTTAGGGCTGCATGCAAATAATCTTTTGATTCTGTTTGAATTTGCGGCTGTTATCGTTTGCCATAGGAAATACCCTTGTTAAAACATAAAACGTTACAGGTAAACTACCCCTTTCCCTTAACCGATCTTCACCAAAATCAACAGATCTTGAGAACTCTACAATTCAGGGCTGTATGCGAAACATTATTTGATTCTGTTTGAATTTGCGGCTGTTATCGTTTGCCAAACAAACAAAATTACCCTTGCTAAAAAAAAACCGTTGCAGGTAAACTACCCCTTTCCCTCAACCGATCTTCACCAAAAACAATAGGTCGCGAGTACTCTGCAAATCAGGGCTGCATGCAAAAAATTATTTGATTCTGTTTGAATTTGCGGCAGTTATCGTTTGCCATAGAAAAAAAATCTACAGACACACACAGACACACAGACAGACAGACAGACAGACAGACAGACAGACACACACACAGACACTTTTCGGAAAACGACTTTTTTTCATGTTTTGAGTGTAGTAGAATCAGAATCTGCAATAATCTCGAACACGATTTTTTTTGCCATCACCATACTTCCATTCCTTAAGGAATATGGAAGTAAAAATATACTGTTCAATGACTGTGTGTGTTCTGATGTAAAATTATTTATTTCTTCACTTCAAATAGATTATCTAAGCCGTATCGATTGCATGTAGCAGCCAATTTAAAATCTGTTCTTCTTCTTCTTCTAGCTCGTCTACTTAAGAAGTTCACTTTTTCTCTTAAGTAATTAAGGTAATTTAATTTAAGGCTTAGCTGATCAATAAAACAGTATTAAAACAATAAATGAGTTTACTCGTCAAACAATTATTTGAATTTGCCGCAACGGCTTGAATCTGATTCGATAAAAAGTTACAGTTCGATTATTTTATATATTCAAAATATTCAATGGAATTATTATATTATAAAGGTTCTTTTAACTGTAGAAATAGTCAGGAAAGGCAAGAGAATTCAATGCTTACAAGGTATTAATAAACATATTCATGAAACAGACAAAATAATAAAGTGTAATGTATACAAAGAGTTGATATTACAATACTGTTGACTTTTCTGACGTCACTCGTCACGTTACCAGCATCCTCTTCGACTGGAAGGAATTCCCCTTAATTCATTAGTCCTGGGATATTACTCCTTACTGTTCCCTATTTTAAAAATTGTCATTTCTATTTTATCTGTTCCAAACTATTATTCATTATTATTACATATCTTGCTAATTGTCGTGTTCATTTATTATTCCTGGGCTGTTACTCTTCACTACTCCATATCTTAAAAATTGTCATGTTAATTGATTTGTCCTGGGCTGTTACTCTTCACTACTCCATATCTTACTGGGTCTACTAATTATTATACTGTTATGATACTTTTATTATTTATTTTTCAACACTTTATGGCTATGTTTTGACTACATATAATTCCTTTGACTCGACTTTTCTAGTTCTGTTAAGTTCTTTTGTTTATAATTGTAAATACTTTTCTGTTGATTTTTATTTAAGTTGATATTATTCCTTCTAGATGACTTCTTCCCTTCCTGTCATATATTATCTTATTTTGTAGAACAAGGTAAAAACTTCGTTGTGCTACAATATATATATATATATATATATATATATATATATATATATATATATATATTGCAACGATACGTTTAGCATAAGTCTCCGTATCAACCCCTGACTGAGGTATGATAACATATGAACGCACGTATGAGTCATGTAAAAGATGTAAATAATAAAAATAATGTAATAATTAAGAGTTAGGTATTAGACATAAATAAAAGAAACAAACGTATTAATTAATTTTAAATAAGTGGTGACGTCATAGCGACAGGCAACCGCGTGTGTATCAGTTTGTGTGTGTGTGTTAGTGTTAGTGTGTAAATGAAGAACAAGTTGAATTATGCATACGATTGTGGAAAATTTTACACAGTTTTTTAAGTGCTGAACGAAAACAAGAAGTCACACGAATCAGAGACATATGTAGTTAAAAAGCTGGCGCCTGGCGCTACAATTAGATACTAAGAGGTATTTGATCGTGGGAACCGTTCAGCCACCGTGTGAAATTTTGCCATAACTTCCATAGTTTACACACCTTAATGTTCATAATTTGCATAGGTTAAATTTATTAATGTACCGTACGATTTGTCAAATAATATTTATAAAAAGTGTGCGCTTCATAAAAAGACGCGTAGGTTGTAATTAGTTAATAAATCGACGCGCTGACTTGTTCAACTTTGTCCAAACAGTTTTCAACAGGAATTGAACGCCGGCAGGAGTATAAAACCCCAGCCAGCGAGCGACACACGCTTTAACAGACAGTACGTGAAATCCACGCATCTCGCAACCGCGAATTTTACAAAGTTTAAATAATGTTTTAAACGGTATTACATAAACTGAAGTGCGATGGAACCGGCAGTACGTCGGTGAAAGTAATTAGTGATACACGATTTATTTAAAAGACAATAATACTGTAAACTACGAGGAGTCGAAACGTCGTCGATAAAACTTCAAGAAGTCCACGTAGAACTTCGAGACATCCACGAGGGAAAAGACAAGGATAGGAGAGGAACCAGAGCAAAATACTATAGGACGCAGGGACAGCCACATGCAGCTACATCCAGCCGTACATCATCACGACCAGAGGTCCACATCAGAACTCAGCATCCATTAGACGGAGAGAGTAATTCCAAACGACACAGAGACAGAGAAGGTGATACCGGAAGAGGATCCAAAACTCGAGAGTCCAGGTGACGGTAACAACACAGTTAAATGGTTGCAGAAATATGCAGTTGAAGTCAGACATTTATTTAATCTTATAAATGACCCTGAGGTCTATCAAAAGAAGACTCTAGATTCCATATATAAGTTTACATAAACTTTATTATATTTTTATTTGCATAATGAACAATTAATTTATAGTTTTAAACATATATTATCGTTATGTCAAATACAAAGATCAGATTTATAGTGTTATATTTAATAATAAATAATACTTTAAGTTTTGAACAAGAACAGGCTATATTTTTTATTTGTCCGCTCAGTTCCTTTGGAGCTTCCAGCTCCAGCCAGTGTATTCACCCGGAGTTGCTTTGTGTCTACCGTACCAACGATATGTGAAAAAGGCGAATAAAACGCGGAAGTGTTTGTCATAATGAATCTGAGCGTAGGAGTTTCATACACACAGGTGTTGAACGTTATTGCAGGGCAGGTACAACGTACAACCGATCTGTCTTTCAGAAATCCGTTACTGGAAGAATCTACCATATCTAAGCACTGTTTGAGTGCAACTCAGTGTGTCCACTAACATGTCTTGCATTTGGCTAACGAGTCAGTTAATGGTAATTTCAATTCTTATTGCCATAACGGCTTAATGTCCCTTCTGGAACTGTTATTTACGTAGCTGAAAGAATTACATCTTAATACCACTAATTTTGTTCAAAACATCCGCAAATACAATAGTGCAATGGCATTCGCTTCCTCTCGGCCATGAAAAAGGATATCCCTGGTATAGGTGCGTACTGCTTTAAAATTCACGGACAGATTCTCAGGCATATTTCCGATTTGTTATCAGATTCGGGCGGTAAACGGTCAACTGTGATTCATAGATTCTTTGGCAGCAACAATTCGTACATGCTGGTCCTTCAAATAGTCATAATGAAAACAAAGAATTGCAACGATCGTTACAATCCTGACAGATATGCTGTCTAATAATCCTTACGCACTAGCTTACAAGACCGGAGCCGAGGTTATCGAACATGAAGGAACAGGACATTATGTTGCTATGAACAAACGGCGATTTTACAAACCCATCACTCGAATAAAATTGGAAGAGTGTTTCATTCTGTAGAAGGCGAACCACCTACCCATCGTCATGTTGTCGTTCACTACCGGCAAAGCGGTCCAAATTCTGTTTTGAGCCCTCACGACGACCCTACGTTACGTATTCTTCTTTACCCGTATAATGATCGAGGATAGGTCCCTCAAATGATCATAATGGTCCACGAAAACAAAGAAACCGTGAAAACTTAACCATGTTGCAACCGATTTGCAGATCGTGAAACATTTGTACACAAAGAAGCTATTTTAACAATATATCTTGATCTGTACGTTTGATTCGAAGGTGAATGATTGAGTTAAGTAAGACAGCACCCCGGAAGTCGTCACATCCAAGGTAAGAGCCTATATTTGACGGATTGTTTAGGTTGTGTGATATTTGTGGCGTGTCCGAACTGTTAGTGCATGCGAAAGGAATTGATCATGCGACCGAAGTTGAGTGCGATAGCCTGTTTACATTACAAAGCGTCAATCTACTTGTAGTTATTGTTACAACCATTCGATAATTATGTATGGCTTTTCAGTAGACTCGCTATATTGGAATGTAAACAATCATTTCTTTTGTGAATAGTTATTTACATAAAATTTGTAAACTTAGCTTTTAGAAATTATTGTTTCTATATCTAATTTGTGTCAACTTAGTGATATAGTGATGCGTTCACTGTTCCATATTAATTCACCAGTTTTATCGTTCGTTAACAAATATTATCATAATAGATCAAAATACAAAATCGTTGTTCCTTTAATCGAAGAGTGAGACATTCTGACAAACTTATAGGTTATCATCAACTCTGATGAAGTGAAAAATAAAAGTTTTAAGGACATTCTATTAAAAACATAATATTTTCACGTCTAAAAAAACATATAAATGCATTTTATTTAATTCGTTTGGTATAAAAATTAATTAGGCCTATAGCTTATGAAGGAAAAATTATGGTGTATTATGTATGGCGGTAGGCTACAAAAATTAAATGTATCTGAAGTAGTGTTTCTATGTATCTCAATTTATAGGAATTCAAACTTGTGGATTAACAGGCCAAACAATAGGGAACAGAACGAACATTTACATAATAAAAAACTAATATTTTAGTAAAATTTTAATTGTCTGTGAGGTGTGTAAAAATTGTACTCACGTAGAATCGTATTTTATTAAGAAATTATTTAGACCTACAGCTCATTTTAACACAATTAAGAATGCAACAATTGAGAATATATTTTTTTATATTTACGTATCTTAGGAAACTAAATGTTTCCGTATTTTTAAATAGACGTTAACACAAAAGAATAGGTTGTCTAAAACGCTTGATCCTAAATTTCAGCTCATGTAAATGTTTGAATTAAGAACAGATACTCACTTCAAGCCAGGAATTGGTTTTCAGTTATTAATAATTGAACAGGATAAATAAACATCCTAGAAGAGGAAATTTTAAGAAATGAATTGAGGAGTTTAAGAAATAAAACAAAGACTGTAGGGAAGAAATGAAGAAAGACAGTGAAACGATGATGAAGGGGAAAAGATGAAAAATGAAAACGTTTATAAATTAGGCCAAATCCAAAATCGGAAAAAATTATGTTATTTAATTTTATTGGTTTGAATTAGCGCGCGCGAGTGACTACACACACACGCGCGCGCACACACACACACATACACACTCACACGCACACGTTCAAAACCACTACATTGAAATAAACATATGGTACAGTTTGAGAAATCTGCGTTTGTAAAAATGATTTTCTTTATTAGGCCTATTCCTTGTATTCTATTGTCACCAGACTTCAAAAAATTTTAAAATAGACTCGTACTTAAGAGAACATGTGTTGCGATTAGCGTTACATACATAACAAACGTACACGTGTGATGCATGAAGTAAAGTATTAAAAGTAGTTCCACATTTTAAAATTTCTAAATTTTCCAGTATTTAAAATTACTTGTATAAAAGATTTTCAAATAAACACTTATCCTTAAACTCTTCGTTTTTGATACATTTAATTTTTAAGTAAGTGAAACTCAGATGATCATGAACCATCATTGACTCAAAATTGAATCAAAACTCATATTTCGTAAATAAAAATTTCCTTTCAATTATCATACATCCTTCTATAAATTATGAATTCTTATCACCTTTACAAGGTTGCACTTCAGTATTACGCTCACGATAAAATAAAACTAACGTAGGTAAATTACGGTATACGAAACGATGAAGTTGTTAAAAATGTTCACGTTGTTCAATCACAGGTTCTTCGTCGTCGACGTGGTGGATCCTCAGTGTCGCTGGAACCTAGTCTCCTGTCGGATTTGCTGGGTGCTTGCGGAAGGAACGCGGTTGATGCCGTCGTTTGTAAGGTCATCCCACGGTCTTCGATGATGTTTGTACCTGGGGGTTTGGCGGGGCCTAGGCGATCGTATTGAGCATCGTAAGTTATATTATCTTTAGCTGGCACTCACTAAATTTTATTGTGTGTAACTCGCCTAAGCGTTGTTGTGAATTTTATTTATGAGACTTTTAAATATGAGATAAATGGAATGCTTGTTATGCCAAAAACATATGAAAATTATATTAAAAATAATTTGAAACGCACAAACGAGAATGTGTAATTATTATATTGACTTCATCTTTACACTAAATGTTTTTCCCACAGCATCAGTTCTTCGGGACTGCGCCAGATTCAACTACGACGGGTTGCGGGGCCGATTCTGGGACTTCAAGATGGGGCACGACGAGACGTCATTGGAAGAAGCGAAGAAGAAGAAGAAGAAGAAGAAGAAGAAGAAGAAGAAGAAGAAGAAGAAGAAGAAGAAGAAGAAGAAGAAGAAGAAGAATGAAGGATGAAGAAAACGAAGAAAGAAGATTCGTTCTTCCGGACGTCACGTGATGGAACCTCAATGTCGCTCGAACCTAGTGTTTCGTCAGATTATCAGGACTTACGGAGGAGGCGCGGTTGATGCCGTCATTTGTAAGGTTCATCCCACGTTCTTCTATGATGTTGGATTCTGGAGGTTTGGCGAGGCCTAGGCGATCGCACTGAGTTTTGTAAGTAATACCGATTAAAATAATTTAAAATGATCACTTTTGAAATACATAAACAGGTAAGTTTAACATCATTTCAACAAGTGTTACTTTTTTGCATCCAATAGGCCTATTTCTTTGTCACAGCATCCGTTCTACGGGACTGCGTCGATTACGGCTACGTCGGGCTTTGCGCGGTGGATTCTGGTACTTCAAGGCGGGACATCATTCGACCTGAGGTGAAGAAGAAGAAGAAGAAGAAGAATCCATTCTTCGGGATTTGGACGACTTCAGCTACGTCGGGATTCTCCTATGGGTTTAAGAGTTCGACTTCAGTTTTGTGAGTTAACTTTTCCTTCAATAATGTTTTCTTCGATAAAATTTTGTTTTATTTGGAGTTGTTTTTTTTTTTTTAGTTAATAACATTGAACTCTGTTTCAACTGAACCATATAGAACATATTTAGTTGTATCAGACATTTTAAAAGAAACTTAAAAATTTGTTCGTTGTTCGTGACGTCCAATAACAGTTATTTTTTGATCTTAAAGAAGTTTATAATTTGATTCGTGTATCGTAGTTAACTAAAATAGGTAAAGAATTGCAAACTAAAATTTGTATTTACATTAACATCCATTTTATTGTTGCAGCATCCGATCTTCAGCGACTGAAGACTTCGTCCTTTTCTTCAACGGGTAGGTATTTACGTACAGTTCTTTTATGACCTATTGTATGTAGTTTATAAATTTAGTGTCATGGCCATCATAATATTATTTAATACTGAAATGCAACCTCTGTTCACTTAGTTATAAATGTGTATGTATGTTTAGTAATAATAAACTGATTTATTTTAATACAAAAGGCTTTTATTTCTTGTATCTAAATTATTTCTACTTCGTAAGTTATTTCTTTGCACTTGTCAGAAATATTACACAGTTCATCTTTAAGACGAATTACGTTCACATTACAACGTGAAAAAGGTTTTCATAAACATGGAAGTCAGATTGCAACAAAGAACAGGACAGGTTCGTTTTAGAAGATCACGTCTTTAAGAGAAAACTTATAGACATTTGATATAACCCACAGGATACTAGAGAAGAAAACCATTGGAAAACCGATTGTCGCAATATTCAAATAAAAACCAAATTACGGACAGTAAACAAACTTTGTTCACATAAGGCCCAAAACAGATGTCAAGGTGCCACAGAGGATTTATTTGCTAAACGTGTTGTTCACATTCTACACTATTCCTTAGCAAAACTGTCTTTGTGTAGCACATTCAGTTAATTCAGTGAGTCAAGGACTGAGCACTAAAAGTTTTTAGCCGACTCATTTTACTGAAAGAACCTATAAACCCACCTTTTTTGATGCTAAAAGGAATTTATTTTATTCAGACATTATTTTAATATTATTCCTGAAAATATATCCTTTCCCTACTTGGTATCCTCCCAACGCAAACCTGTGAACCCGCTCACGCCTATCGTCTATGTTTTTTCTGGAAACCTTTAACTATATTGTAACATAACAAGTCAGTTGAAAAGGTAAAAACATAAAAAAATGGGCTCGGCCCATCAACATTTTATTTAAGTTAAGAAATACGCTTTATTGAAGTTGGCGCATGTATTTTTTTTTTGTTAGGTTGGGCGATTTTCTTACATGAAATAACAGTTATACATACACAATGAACTGGCTGTTTTAGAAATTTTTTAATTCGAGTTGCTTAGCGACAGATTCCATGCTTACAACAATAGGTAGGTAGGAATTTAATAGAACTAGTTGATAAAACGTGCGAAAACCGCTAGTTTGTTAGTTTTTTGATAATATTCAAATAATTTTGCTAAAGAAAGTACAAGGTATTTGTATCATCATCAGCAAGTTTTGGATGATCCAACCTTAATTTCAAGGATCATAAACTGGGAACAAGACTTGAATCTGGAGAACTGGGAACTGGGTCTGTAGTTTGAATCTGGAGACCAAACAAGTCTTCGCAGTGGAAGAGCCCAGTATCTCAAAAAACAAAGAAGGCAGGCTAAGGCAGGAACGTGACCAAAAGTATGTTTCATCATTTTCTTTAACATTCACAGGGTTGTGAAATATGAACTAACCCTGAGGGCTAGATTATTAATGCCTAATTTCATTACAATGATGTGGAGAGAGCATTCGGTGAAAAAAGATCTTAACTGTAGAATTAAGACAATTGGGTGCTTCATCATGACTTTTACTGACTCGCAATGTATGAAACACGTCAGTTTATAGGGTGGTGCAACAGTGTGGCATACAGGGTTGGGCTAGTGTGACTTCTTCCTCTAACCGAAGATGGAGTTCAAGCTGAAGGGTCACTTCTAATGACTGAACAAGAATTGTAGATGGCACTTGGTTAACTTTGAGAACAGAATCATCTCCATCAACTATATGACATTATCAACTACAAAACTCAGAGCAATTCTTACTGCAACCAGGAACTTGCTCCGAGTCATTACTTGCTTCATTACTTGTTTAAAGTAATTTTTAAAAATCACCCCCTTCATCAACTACCGTCTCCATTTATAGATATCTCATTTACCATTTTACAGACTGACTTTATTTTCGGGGCACTTACTTATAAAAATTAAATACGTTACTCTTATCGAAACACCAAACAATACAGGTAAACTACCCCTCCCCGTTAACCGAACAATCCCATTTTTTATATTTACAGTTTTTGTGACGATTTAAATTGTAACAATAATCGTAAAATAAAAAAAAATTAAAAATTAAGTTTGCGAGCGATTAAGCCATTTTAAATCTCACTATAATACCTAAAACCCCTGTATGTACTCAGTATGAGAATAAGAAGTAATTAAGAGGTCCCAAGAAACACTAATAAAAAGGGAAATTTGTAAAAAGTTATTATTGTCATATTTAACCCTTTGCTTGTTATCATGCGGTGACCTGTTAATTCCGGACTCGACGTGTCTACCGAGTCGTCTGTAATTTAGAATAAGATAAAAAACCTTAATGTTAATAATTAAAAAATCTGAAGACACAAATAGTCGTTAAAATAATTCATTAAAATTATATATGTTTATTAAGGCATAGTTTTGTAATTAAAAAATGTTAACTTAAATAAAGATAGGGACTATATTCTCGCGGAGTAGTTGCCCCTCTCCCTTTTGTTAAGTACCAGTCGAAGCGAGCAGAAAAACGCTCTCTCGCTATGTTGACTTCACGGAGTGCAGACGTACGAGCGAAAGCTCTGACAAAATGTTGCTAATTTGTTTGTTTTAATTTAAATATAGTATACTAGATACTACTGCTAAAAGCGTGTGTCATGTATCAATAAGTATAAATATGTGATAACAAGAAGACATAATATGTAACACAAAAGACAGAAATAGTGTTAAAAAAGATGACGACTCCCTTCAAGAAGTAACTACATTTTCAACATCATTCCTGAAGATGTGATCTACAGGAACTTCATAGAGCACGAATACCAGGCATAAGACGCTGTTTAGGACATCTGAGAATCTACAATCCATACACCAAAGAAGCTCCAATCTCCTCTGTGAACATCCTAGCTTTTCTTGACAAAAAACGCGACCCGGATGATGACGCCGACTACAAGGACTCCCAAGACGGACACCCCCAGGACGAGGTTTCTACATTCCATTGTAAAGGTGACTCGATAGCCTGTCTATCGAGGGTTAATAATATATGTTACACTACAAACTTCTAAAAGAGACTTTTCAAAGACGATTAATCTTATGTAAACATTAAAAGAGAAAATCTAAGTATTTACTGTAAAATTTAATTATCATACGTTGTAACGCTTTAAATGTTAATGTAACTTATTATCGTTCCAAGTATTAGTACCATTCTTCAAATGGTTAAAGAAGTCTTGCAAGCTAATATAATGAATTGAAAATAATTAAAAGTCTTTACTACTAAAATACAGAAAGTTAACTCGGATCCGAGGTATAGCGATATAGAATCAATCTGATCCCAAAGTATTATGAAAGCATTTAAATATTTTAGTTTAATTAATGATGTCATGGGACCTGTCAGTAAACTGTTATTTAACTGTTGTTAAATAAAGAGAAGTCGTCTTGTTACACATGAAAATGAGTGCGTAAATCAGTAATATACCTTCCCTTGTTTCCTTACACAGTTAGTAAGTAATTTGTTCATATAATAGATATTTACCATTAGTATTAGTACCATTCTTCAAATGGTTAAAGAAGTCTTGCAAGCTAATATAATGAATTGAAAATAATTAAAAGTCTTTACTACTAAAATACAGAAAGTTAACTCGGATCCGAGGTATAGCGATATAGAATCAATCTGATCCCAAAGTTTTATGAAAGCATTTAAATATTTTAGTTTAATTAATGATGTCATGGGACCTGTCGGTAAATATCTATTATATTAATATAAGCGACTTGGAGACAACTAACCTAAAATGTATTAATTTGTTCAGTTAATTTGATTTGAATACAGTTCGTTACAACGTAGGCAGCCCATGTAATTGGCAGAGGTCAGTTAAGATGGGTTCCCTGAATTTGTAACGCGGCAATACGTTACATTTTATCGAGTAACAGTTTCATTATATGTAACTGTTGAGGTATCTTATCCTTCAAAATGAAGTACTTTATTCGACATCAAAAAGGTAGTTTTCGAAAAATTACCCCCTCCCCTTTCAGTTACTCATTTCATTTATAGATATTTCATCTACCTTACTACAGTGGATTAGTATGCCTTTTTTCCAGGATACTTTATTTATAAAAATGAAGTACTTCACTCTTGTTAAAACGTAAAACGTTGCAGGTAAACTACCCCTCCCCCTTAACCAACTTCACTATCAATAGGCCTTGAGTCCTCTACAACTCGGGCACATATGCAAAAAATTATTTGATTCTGTTTGAATTCACGTCAGTTATCATTTGCCATAGAAAAATTCTACATATAGACACACAGACACTTTTTGGAAAATGACTTTTCTCCATGTTTTGAGGGAAGTGCAATCAGAGTCGGCCCTTATCTCGAACACGATTTTTTTCGCTATTACCATACTTCCATGTCCTTACGGAACATGGAAATAAAACCATGTTCACGGTATCAAGCCACTATATAATATAAAAAAATTGATTTACCTCCGTCTTGTGGCTGCCTGATAATTCTTCTCAACACTTACGCGTTTCGGAACCTAAGATTCCATCATCAGAATGTAAAAGTTTTAAAAAATCGGTCTAAAAGACGTCGTTATCCAATAAAAATATATATAAATATCAGTGTGTCGCGATCGAGCGTGGAGTGCGCACTCAAAGACTCGCGTAGGCGGATGCAATTTTATTTCATTGTGTGTGTTCATGCATTTTATTTTTATATGTTTATTGGATAACAACGTCTTTTAGACCGATTTTTTAAAACTTTTACACTCTGATGATGGAATCTTAGGTTCCGAAACGCGTAAGTGTTGAGAAGAATTATCAGGCAGCCACAAGACGGAGGTAAATCAATTTATTATATGGAAGTAAAAGTTTTACACTTTACAAGTATTACTAAGTTCAAGTACAAAATATCTCTCGCGATCGCATGTGTACTACTTAGGAGCAAAACTGATAATGCTAATCGGTGTGTGCGGGGAAGATTTTATCAGATCAGATGGATCCGTCTTCATTTACATATTGCTTACAAAATCTAGATAAATGTTTTTCGTTGGTCATAAAAGTAATCTACTTTCCCCCAGTAAAGTGTACAAACAGGTGGGCGGACGGCCACAGACACATTCAGTACGGACAAGACAAGCTAATCTGATGATAAAAAATAAATTTGTAGAGCGTAAGAAAATTTCTTTGAAAAAAAAGAATGTAAATTTTATAAATTTAATGTAAATAGCAACTACATGAAATTTTGATAGATCACAGGAAGTTATAAAATAAATTTGATTTGACCAATAACTTGTATAATGGAAAATAGTGTAAGGATGTTGCGAGTTGGTATGGGAGTGAATAAATATCTGTATGGAGAACCATACATGACTTCCATGTTCTAAGCTTTATATTTAAAATAATTTTCGAAATGAAATATTTCCATAGAAACTACTTCTTTCTTCAGCCTTAACCACAGTTGTGGTCACTAACGTATACCACCTCACGTTAGCGCACTAGATTTTCACTGATGATGGCAGTCGATAGCAGTGCCGAAACGTCTGGATTTGTAGAAAACATTGGACCACGCCAAATAGCCCGGGAAGGAATTTTAACAACAAACTACTTCTTTGTTGCCGATAACGTAGTACACATGACATACAAAAATCAATAAGCCTTGAGTCCTCTACAATTCAGGGACGTATGCAAATAATTATTTGATTCTGTTTGAATGCGCGGCAGTTATCGTTCGTCATAGAAAAAATTACCCTTGTTAAAACATAAAACGTTGCAGGTAAACTACCCCTTCCCCTTAACCGATCTTCACCAAAATCAACAGGCCTTGAGTCCTCTATAATTCAGAGCTGTATGCGTAAACTTATTTGATTCTGTTTGAATTTGCGGCTGTTATCGTTTGCCATAGAAAAAATTCTACACACAGACACACAGACGCTTTTCGAAAAATTACTTTTCTTCATGTTTTGAGGGTAGTACAATCAATAAGTACAAGCCCTTATCTCGAACACGATTTTTTTCGCCCTCACCATTTCCTTATGGAACATGGAAGTAAAAACGAGAAATTATCTTCTTTCTCGTTATGGACGATATTGAACACGTGCAACACGGACCTGTGTTAACACGAATGAGTATTAAAGCATACGAATGGATTTTAATAAATTAGATACCAATATTTCAGCGGAAGATCTGCATAAAAAAATTACAAGTATTATTTGAGTCTTAAAGGAGAAAAGTTTACAAAAATTTAAGACTTAAAGTGCCCGAGGTCGCCCTGATTGGTAGGGGCGAAAATCTGAACATCAGGGCATATATTTGTTCAGTTCAAGATTACATGTGAGTTTTCAATCAGACGGGATCCTTTTTCGTTACTACAAGGATATAATAATAAAATTAATAAATCAGTGTAGGCAATAAGGATGTAGAACAGTAGGCTGAATGTGAAACTATTCCAACGTGACCTGCATCGACTGGAGACAGGAGTGCAAGGCACCGACCTTGTTTTCTATAATTTATTGTATATGTTAGTAAATTTTTGTGGAAGTTCACGACAATATGACACGACACGCAAGCAGAGCATTTTTATAATTTCTTATCATAAATACATTCATGCCATCCACGTTACTCGACAGAACAGACACTGTGCAGCTCGTTCTCCAGTACGTGTGTATGTTTAAGCTGTTACATAAACAAATATCTGTTAAATTTTAAAAACATGGTTTTTGAAATATTTACTTAGGAATTCATAAACAGGTCAGTAAAATTATTTATATTTATCTACTCTACACACTTTCTCAGTATTACTGTACCTCAGGCGATCACAGAAAAGAATTGAAATTTCGATAACTGTTAATAAATATAATCTCTAAATGTATGTTAAAAGTTGATTTTATCTACTGTCCGTTAAGTTAAAACTTTCTCGTTACGAGAATTAAGCAAGTCATCACCAATAAGGAAAACACAATAAATAAAATTTTTGTGATTGTGTTTCAGGTAAATCACTACAATATTTACATAAATTAAAATTCCTTATAGTTATTGATTAAAAATCTAATAAAAAGTAAATAATTTATATTTCAATAACTTTAATTATTCTTTGAATTACACTATTCTCATCAAATGGCTGTTTTTATGTCTAAAGACAATGTCATAAGTTACTTTACTATAGAGAAGTCTTTTTTTACAGTAAAACGAAGTCAGATTCCCCGTTATTGAAAACTTTTTGCCCGCGAATTTATCTCAATCCCTTAAAAACGTGATAAAATTAATACACATACATGAAAACAAATAAAACTCCTTGTATTATTCATAGAATTTTTATTTAATTTAAAAAAATGTTATTTTATGTCACTCGTATTGGTCATATAATTAATTATATCATATATATATATATATAAAATTGTGTTTTACATTAATACAATAATATATTCCTTCTGCATGGAAGTTTTATTATACACATATACGTAAGACTCGCGCAAACACCGTACTTCATCAGAGGCTAATAGGCTAATATATACATAATTGTATATTATATTATATATTTATAATTATATACATTATAAATCACATTTATATATTATAAACCTCTGGGATAAACATGTCTCATGATGACTTTTGACTCCATTAACCGATACTCGTAAAACCTGGCACGTAAAACTTTATCCTACATAGCCTTATTGTTTTGAGGTTGCTCCACCGATATATACTAGGGCAGACGACAAAAATATCAGGGGTCAGAATTTTTTTTTAATCGCGAAATCCATGTGGGGAATTACGTTAAAGAGAATTTTAACCACAATATGAATACAGTGTTGAGTTTCTTAAAATTTACCAATTTTGGGAAATCAGCCCTAAAAAATGAACCAAAGGTTTGAAAAATTTGCAGAAATTAATGCCAAAAAAGAATCAGGCTAAAAGGAATTTTAACTCAACTCCCATTGTAGTATTTACACTTAGAGTTTTTAACTTTACACACAGTTTACACATTGTATTTTTTAACTTTAGAGGCATCCCGCGTCAAAAATTCAAGTCAATAAATTGACAGTCTTGAAAAATGGTGTGCTATAAATCTATGTGAAGACCAAATTCTTAGGAATTTTATTAAAAATACACATTTGGCGTCTTTAATATCTGTAAACATTTTTTGCAAACTTTGGACGGCTTTCAAAAAATTTGCAAGCTATGTTTCCGAAAATGTTTACGTATTGTTATCAATTACATATACGTATATGTAAAAAGTATTCCAATAGGTATGTATATGTCTACGGAAACTTACATAACTTAAAATCTAGGACTAAATTATACTATCTTCCTTGTGCGTCGTAAGGCGGTAGTTCGTAGACTGCCTAGGCTCCTGTTATATATTATACATAAGTAAATAAGTACATAAATAAAAAAATAATACTTTATGGACTACTTAATGGGCGGCCGAAGCGTCGTACTAACTACACTATCTTCCTTGTACATCGTAAGGCGGTAGTTCCTAACTGCTTAATGGGGGGCCGAAGCGCCATAGTAGCTACAGTATCTTCCTTGTACGTCGTATGGCGGTAGTTCCTAGACTGCTTATAGGGCGGCCGAAGCGCCATACTAGCTACACAAAATTCCTTGTAAGTAGGAAGGCAGTAGTTCCTAGACTGCTTAATGTGTGGATAAGCGCCGTACTAGCTACAGTATCTTCCTTGTACGTCGTAAGGCGGTAGTTCCTAGACCGCTTAATTGGTGGCTAAGCGGCGTACTAGCTACAGTATCTTCCTTGTACGTCGTAAGGCGTAGTTCCTAGACCGCTTAATGGGTGGCTAAGCGGCGTACTAGCTACAGTATCTTCCTTGTACGTCGTAAGGCGGTAGTTCCTAGACTGCGTATAGAGCGGCCGAAACGGCGTACTAGTACAGTATCTTCCTTGTACGTTGTAAGGCGGTTGTTCCTAGACTGCTTATAGAGCGGCCGAAACGGCGTACTAGTACAGTATCTTCCTTGTACGTCGTAAGGCGGTAGTTCCTAGACTGCGTATAGAGCGGCCGAAACGGCGTACTAGTACAGTATCTTCCTTGTACGTTGTAAGGCGGTAGTTCCTAGTCTGCTTTACACTGTCTCCTTGTACGTAGGTAGGCAGTAGTTCTACGACTAAGTAGTTCTAGACTGCTTAATGGGTGGCTAAACGCCGCACTAGCTACACTATCTTCCTTGTACGTGGTAAAGCGGTAGTTCCTAGACTGTTTAATGGGTGGCTAAGCGCCGTACTAGCTACAGTATCTTCCTTGTAGGTAGGAAGGCGGTAGTTCATAGACTGCTTAATGGGTGGCTAAGCGCCGTACAAGCTACACAAGATTCCTTGTACGTAGGAATACGGTAGTTCCTAGACTGCTTAATGGGCGGCCGAAGTGCTATACTATCATCCTTGTATGTCAGAAGGCGGTAGTTCGTAGACTGCCTAGGCTCCTGTTATATATTATACATAAATAAATAAGTACATAAATAAAAAATAATACTTTATATAAATAAATTGTATTATTATTATGAATTTCATTATAGATTATACTTTATATTCTGAAGATCTTATTATGTTTCCTGATACTTTCTGCTAAACGAACATAAGATACAAAATAAAATACAGTTTTTTGGCAAAAAAATTTATTATTGTGCTATATTTAGAGATCATACAGTTACTAAAACAAACAAGAGGAATACGCACACACATGTAACGTGCTATATGTATACATATTGTACTTTCTAGATTTTCATTTTAAGACAGTAATATATTTACATTTGTGGATACGGATTAGCAAGGTCACTTTAAGGCATCCTGGATAATTGTTAGTAGACCGTAAGCGAGTAATGTATATTATCTTTACTCATAAATTAGACGTTGTGTTATTTTTGTTATAATAGAAACAGACTGCACAGTTAAAATAAGTAAACAATGGTGTATAGTTTTTCAGTATAATCTCAGTTAAAGTTATTTTAAAGTGCTGGATTATTTAATGTATTCGTGTTTGACTAATATAATCCATAGCTCTATGTTTAAATATATACTATATTTAAAATAAAATTCAAAATAGAACTAATCAAGACTTTAAAGTCTTTTTTGTTTTATTGTATGCCAATTAAAATTACAAAATTTATATTTCATAATTTGAAAAAAGTAAGTTTAGCTTTCGTGTTGACATGTTAACCTAGCAACTTGATGCACTCAAGGTGATCATGTGGTAAGCCGATTCCGGAGGAAACCTATAGTATTAATGAGTTACTAAGAGCAAAATATTCTACTTTAAATTACTCTTCAATGTTTCTCTATCTGAGGTGCACAATAATACATTATTCTTGGTCAACTATTAGAGAATTTTTTACAGGCTTATATCATATTTACTGGATACAGGCTACTCAAATACTTAGGTCTATGTATCGTATAGGCCTACTCATACTCTCATACTCAGTACTCATATCTTAAGAAGAATACTCACTTTCTGATTACGATTAAATTAACAACTTAATTTTCTTTCAAAATTGAGGTTTTTTAATCAGGAATGAAGAATTTGTTTTATGAAGCTAAAATTTACAACGTGGAATTTAAGCAAGTAGAAGGTGACAAGGTTCCTTAATCTCATCGTGCACTCTGAAAACTTAATGTCTAATACACCGAATGCAGTTTTTTATTTTAATTTAATACTGGCTGTTCAAGATTAATCTCTACTATTTACTTGTCACATCAATCCACGTCGTCGTGCGTACAACGCATAGTAGTGTTTCACCGCTAACTTATTAAGCGTTAATCTAATGACATGAAACAAAAGAATATTAAAAATTTTCCTTAAGAAAAGTTATTTGGAATATTCGTAATTTATAAGAATGATTAAAAGTTTATGCTAGCACGATAGTTGGTGAAATCGATATTCCCAGCTGGTGCGGCGGACGGGTGACTGTGTGTACTCAGTTACGACTGGATTTACGTAATTGTATTAATATCAAAGCAATTAAATTAAAAACTGCATTCGGTGTATTAGCCATTAAGTTTTCAGGACGCAGGATGAGAGTCAGGAACCTTCTCACCTTCAACTTGCTTAAATTTCACGTTGTAAATTTCAGCTTCATAAAACAAATTATGAACACGCTTCATGGTGATAGCGTGTTGTTCTCCAGTATTACCGTTTAATATTATTAGAAATGCTTCTTTGTCAGAAAACCTATAATGTCATACAACACAATATAGATTTGATAAATTCTGAAGAATTTTTGTGGTAGAAAATAGGCATTTCTATGTAGAAAAGTATTAATGGAAAAAGTTAAATTTTACAAAACAACTGGCTTTAAATTTTACAAAATTTACCAATATTTTAAATATTCAGTTACCCTTAATATTTTTTAATTTCTCGAGAATTAACGGAAACCGGTTATAATACTTACGTTTCGTTTAATTACAAAACTAGAAAAATTTGTTGAAATTCAACAATAAATGATACAATTTTAAAATTTAACTGGTTTACTCCACTTAAACCGTGTCATAACACAATTTCATAACAAAATTTCAGCGTTGCTGTTTGCATATGTTTTGAAACAGTATTTCATTTTTTTAATTAAATTTTGTGAATTACTAGTATTACAGCGACTTTACTGAAGCACAAACTGGAGTAATCTTATCGAAAGGAGCTCGAGTAGGTAAACTATTATAATGTGGAATAAATCGTGGGGTAAAAATACAAATTTAATTACAAAACTTCACGCTTAACAAACAATTAAAAATGAAACTTAAAACTTCTTGTACAAAGAAACAGTGATATTTCAGTTTTTAAAATTCATTTCTTGGTAAGTTTTTTTTTATTGAAAGTAAGCATTATTTTGTAATGACTACAAACCAACAGCGTAGTAAATTCTATGGGGGGGTGTCATTTCTGTGTTAAAAAAGTGTGAGTATAAAAAGTAAAATTTTACAAAACAACTAACTTGAAACTACACAAAAATTAAATTCTACAAATACGGCTGATACTCGGATCAAGAGCCCATGCAAGACTGAAAACGTTCGTGAGGAAATATTTTTGAATCTAATTTGTAAGAATTTTATCCTTCCTCATATAATGAGAAGTTAATGTGTAGTGAACATATTATATCGTCGGTGTTCTGTAAAAAGGGCGAATCCAACAAATGTAAGATTTTCTGATTTTCACCTTTTTAGAATCCCAATATCAACAGCTATCGATATATAAAAACGGATACGTAAAAAAGGCAAATCTCTCACTCTAATAGTGTCATAGAAAATACCATGTGAGAAAAAGGCGAATACAACTTTACTTTTGTAATAAAGGGCAAATGTAACTGTCTAAAAACGGTTTAGTTAAAATGGCGAACCTGCTGTGTCAAAAGGACAAATATGCATTTCGCCCTTTTAAAAGATTAAATTCAGGGTAGTAAAAACACGTTTTATTACCGTGAAAATTTTATAAGCCTAAAATGAAAATTTAGTCAAAATAAAGAACAACAAAAGGAATTCACAACCTTAAAGGCTCTAGAAGGTTCAACAAGCGAATATGATGGGTGAAACTTTGAGCTGATGTTTGAAGATCAAAGTGAAATATCAAATAATCTTTCTGCATCGACATCACAACTAATAGATGTGTGTTTAGCTGATGAAAATCTGATAATTTATTATAGTATTAGCCTAATAACAATCATTTCAGATTATGGATTTTTAGATAGCTCTAAGTCTGATAAAGCTGCTGCTGAAGACAATCTTAACACTAACATCATTCCTAAAAACGGGTTTATGTGTTTTCATTTTTATTTGGTTTTTCAAACAAAAAGGATGCGAGAAATCATGGAAACTGAAGTAAGTTCAGAAGATGAATTAAGGGGTGCTGATAATAATGTGCAAACAATGTCACCAACCGAAAGAGAAAAAAATGAGGCGAAGGTGACAATCTTTAAAAAAAGAAGTAAAAGGAAAGATTTAAGAATATATGGTAAGGAAAACACAAGTTTCAAAGTAAACAGAATTGAAGAATGGAAAAGAAAAGAATATACTTGTTCTAACTGTCCGTTTAAATGTAGTACTAATTTTTCTAACGAAAAAAGTGATCATTTTTAGTTTTTGGAAAATGGGAGAAGAGGATAAAAGCCAAGAGAGACAGAAACAGTATTTAGTTCATCATATAGAATAGGGTGAGCCGGAGTGACATTTTGTAAATCCAAATCAATCACGAAAAAACGTACACTGAAGTATTATTTAGATAAAAGAAATGAGCGTATCCATGTATGTCGTCTATTTTTTGTATCTGTCTTTGACATTACAGAGAAGTTTGTCAGAGTGTGTTTTATGAAAAAGAATGCTTCAGGAATTGTATCACCTGATAAAAGAGGAGTCCTGACATCCGAGAAAAACTCCTGAGTGGATTCAGAAAAATCCCCGTCATCATATCTTATCCATTCCAAAAGTGGAATAACATTATTGCAGGAAGTCTAGCAATAAACTCTACCTCTCTTCACAACTTAACTTAGAACAATTATATTGTCTTTACTTGGAAAAGTGCAAAGAAGATAATTGGAAAATAGCAGAAAAGACAGCAAGTCAACTTCTGATGATTAGAAACCACTTATAATGCCTGTCTCTAAATCTGTTTACATGCACTTGTAAAATGGAAATTCATGATTCCATCAGCCGAAAAAGGACCAATGGAAGCGCTACATTTACCTGTAAACGCTATGAGAAACTAACTAAGATGAGAAGAAAGCAGTAAAAGAGCATGATAAACATTTATACAACAAAAATAGAGCACGAGAATTGAAAAATGAAGAAATAAAAAAGTCCAAAGAAGGTGATGTAAAGAAAACTGTGTTAAACTTTGCTCTTAAAGCTGCTGTGGAGTGTCCTAAGGGACAGAGTTCATCGATATTTAACAAAAGAAAACTAACAGTCTACAACTTGGCAATTTTTGACATTATTTTGAAAGAAGGTACTTGTTGCCTATGGGTAGAAACAGAAGGGAATCGAGGATCAACTGAGACTGCATCATGTCTATTTAATTATGTAAAGAACCACTCTGAGAGTGAGGAGTTCTTCATGATGTGGGGGGTAAAACGTGAATCAGTATATACTACCTTAGAAGTATTTATGTTACGTTCTTCACCTGCTTATGAAGAACTGTGTGGAATGTGAAGATTATTAACAGATGGTTACGTATATCTACTGTTTTTGCATTTCTTGTTAGAAAGTGTGAAGTGATCAATGAACCGAGATAGTGAAAGTTGGTAATTGCTTTGAAACAATATCCTCCCTGTTATCGCCACGCATCTGCCTACTGCTTTCAACCCGTCTTTTTCTTAATTCCTTCGTACACATGCAGTCAGGCTTTCGTGATTCTTTTTAAAGGCTATTGATTTTAGTTATTTCTACCTAATATTAGCTTAAATTAGTGAAATTATGAAATTAATTAAATTAAAAAAAAATTAATTCATTGTATATAATAAATACTGTATAAGTAAATTATATTCTTGGATTTCGTTGGCCATGACGTGTCCGTTAATTAAATCGGTAATGATTTAATTATATTTAATAAATTATATTATCTTCAGTAGTCTGAAGTTCTTTGAAGGAGGGAGAGAAGAGTCTTCTCTATTTCTCAGTACAGCGAATTGTAGTCATCCGATTGAGAAGATCTGTTTTAGAATAATGTTAAATATTCTGCTTCTTCAATCCAAGATCGCACATCTCACAGGTCTTAATTGAACGATCGAAGCAAGTTCTCAGTTTTAAATCTACCGTTTCGTGTTTGTCTGTCTGTCTCTCTGTTTGGGGTGTCTCACGAACAGAGAACTTCGTTTGAACGCATCAGCCGATTTTCGTAAAACTTTGCGTGCGTTCCATACTTTTCCCTATAGAACACCATTGTTTTTGAGATTGATCCCCAAAAATAGAGAGCGGAAGGCAAAAATGGTAGGAGTCAAATAGTGAAATAGTGAATTATTTTTTCAAATAGTGAAAAAAATCGCAAAAGCCCATGAGGGGTTTCAAATTAAAGGAAATTTTAACCACAATAAGAATTTAGTGTTCGTTTTTGAAAATAAAATAGATTTGGACTTCAAGTGGGTAAAAATTTTATAAAATCGCAAAATCTGTGTGGGTATCAGATTAAAGGGAATTTTACTTAAACCCGAATTCAGTGTTTGGTTTTGGAAATTTCAAAGTTTTGGGACGCCAGGAACCAAAAAGGGATCAAACATTTTGTTTAATTGCAAAAATCCATTGGGGTGTCAGACTAAGTTAAATTTTAACACAAATCCTAATGTTGAGAATTTTTATTGTTTTTAGTATGACTGTCAGCACTTGTTATTTTACTAAAAAATTAGTAGTGTATTCGGGATTTTTGTAATTATTCTGATAACTGAAGAATATTTATTTTTTAAATTTATCTAATAATATACTAATAATATTATTAGTATAATATTATTATTATATTTTATTTATATAATAATAATAATATATTTATGGGGAATATCCATTACCTCCATAACTGTTCCAACTGTTAACCATGTAGGTTACGCGAAGCATTTTTATCAGTTAGTTATAGAGTTCTGTTATGACGTGCTCAGATCTGCTTGATTCGTCGTTGACATTGTTATTACAGCGTTGTTGTCCACAGTAACAGTCCCCGTTTCAGGTATGGGCGTGAAATCTGTAATGTAACATAAACAATGTATTCCAATATATACAGCTGCACGCACGAGATGAAAATGCCGATGTTTGACAACTTACACAGAAACGCCCGGGGTTAGATAATGTTTTGATATGGTGCTCGTTGTCTTGATATTTAAATTTTAATGGTGCATGTAACTCACACGGTGAACCTCCATTACAGCTAACTAAAACGGATTTTCTCGATGAGAAATTGCGTTGTTCACTCATCGATCAAGCTCCCAAACTTCTTATCCGACTCGCCTTCGATAAACAGGAACGTTCTGAATATGTCTCTATTATCAGATGATCTTATTTTCTATTGTGTCGACATATATGGTCTATCCGGATGGTATTCGAACTGCGTTCTACATAGTCAAACAGAACGACAACTAAGAATCTGACTGACATGCTGTTGCTACTAGTTTATGTTAACTTGTTATCAAACCGGAAAAAACATGAAAAATGCTTAGCCGATGTTAACTATGCTTCGACTATGTTTTCACGTCGAAGCTACGCAGTATCTGCTACAAAATATGCTTAGCCGATGTTAACAGCTTTCACGTCGAAGCTACCCAATATCTGCAACAAACTGTGCTTAGCCGATGTTAACAGCTTTCACGTCGAAGCTACCCAATATCTGCAATAAACTGTGCTTAGCCGATGTTAACAGCTTTCACGTCGAAGTTACCCAATATCTGCAACAAACTGTGCTTAGCCGATGTTAATACTTTTCACGTCGAAGCTACCCAATATCTGCTAAAACTGTGCTTAGCTATGTGAACAGCTGTCATGTCGAAGCCACCCAGTATCTGCTACAAAAGCCGGGTAATTAACTATTTCGTCATTGCAGTGGGCTATTGAAGACGGATACCGGAGTAGTAGATGAATATCTGTTTTAAGATCAAATTAGGGTATATAGACCAGCGTTTCTCAGCGCGACCCACTACTGTGTCCCGGGGGTCGTGAAGTCGGTCTCCAAAATTTATTATGTTTTAAGCTGTCTGCTGTCTTTAAAATCTATTCCATTTAAATTACTACGCCATATTGTTTTAACCAGTTAAATTTAACCCATTTTGTACACAGTCTAAACTCTTACATTTCTCTTACTCGCGCTCTACTATTCCATTTCATCTCTCTGATGTTTAGCTCAAGGAATCGGATGTCTGTCGTTTCGGTCACAGCAATGAGTTCATGCGTGTCGCTTGATATTTCCATCTATCTGTGTGTGTATGTGCGTGTGCGTGTGTGCGCGTGCGCGTGCGTGTGAGATTGCCATCTGTCATCATTTCACATTGCTATCGAGATTGCTTGGATTACAAATATAGTCGTCTATAAACAAATGAATTGTGGCGGTTTTAAGAGTTCACTTACTTTTCCATTGGCGCTTTTCCCTCGTAAAAGTGCGCTACAGCTATGATGTTCGGTGTCGGGACGACAACAATCACACAAAGTCTTCGATTGTATGCGCACCAATCAGTTTTTCTTTATTAACCAATGGTATTCTAGGATTCAATAATGACATTTAGTTGTTTCGGCGGTGTGCGCCGATAATACTTTAGTAGGTTTGTTGTACCGAATGACCCAGTCGTTCGATGTTGAACGAATTGTCTGTCTTAAGTTCTAGCCGTGGCTAAAATTGGGGACATTGAAAAGTAAAGCACAAGTGAGTGAAACTCGTAGTTCCGGGAGTGATGATGAATCAAGACTTTGAAGTAATATATGTACTGCAGAAGTAATTTGATGTCAGATTAATACTATCAAATTTAAAACTAATAGGCTACTATAAAAAAGCGTGCTTTAATTTAGCAAACTTTTTCAAAATATTAAGAACCATCCAAAAGAATTGAGCAAATTAAATTATTTTTTAAGTAGACTTTAACTAAGCTTACTCAGAAATTTAACATAAAAAATTCTTTTTTATTGTCTAGGTATAACACATTAAATTTTTACTTGTAATTTTTATAAAATTAAAAAATAGGTCTAGATTTTTTTTATTCTTTGACTAAAGGTACAACAAGCTAATGGTAAACTAATATTCAGTGACTATGTAGCTCAATGGAATTAAGTCGGGGAAAGCATACATTAAAAATGTTGCGGGAAAATTTATAAATTTTAAAAAGAAAACTATAGAAAATTGTTTTTAAGTAACGTAGGCTACGTTTTTATATTTTAGGAAAAGATATAAACACTTTTCTCAGTTATAAGTGGTTTATATGTACAAACCTTTATTAAAAGCTTATAAATGTAATTCAGAATGAAATATGACTATACTATACGACTGGATACGATCTAGGTATGACTAAAACTAAATATGACCAAATCTAAGAAAAGTGTTCTCTTATTTAAAGTTTAATTAAAACATACATAAGATTTTTTGAAAGCAAGTCTCTAAAAAAACAAACAAACAAACGACTAATAAACTGACTTGAATAAGGATTTGACAATAATTTATTACACATCAATATTTTGTGTTCTTTGAGATGAAACCTCTTTAATTAAGTCATCAAAGTCTCAGTCTAAGAGCTCAGCGTAGCAACAAAACTAGCTAAACTAGACAGCCTTGAGTCTGAACTTGGATTAAATAAGAACTGTCTTCCATTAAAAATTGATCATTTAATTTTAAAAAATCATACTTAAATAAATCAAAGTGCCTCCTACTTTTACAAAAATATTTCTGTTAAAAATATATATATATGTAGCTTGCGGCCCCCTCTGAGCCCGCGGCTAGTCGTAAATCTAGCACTGTACCAGGACTTTCACTTGCGAGGGAAACCGTGAAATTCACAAACTAAATAATAATTGTTCGAAGCGAAGATTTACTGTGATACCGTCGTCACTGTGATACGAAAATCTACTGCATCAACATCTTCAATAATATTCGCCATATAACATACGGTGTGGCCTTATGCAGGGTGTAAGCGGTAGAAAAATCAACACTTTCTTGTAAACATTTGGCTGGTTAACAATTTGAGTCATTTGCGTGGTTAACCTAAGTCGTAAATATGTTAGAGCGTAAAGTCTATTTCTGTACTTGTTTTCACTTGAATCAGAATATGAAACCTGCCACGTAGCGTGCGTACGAACACTGTCTTTTGTGTATGTGTGGGGGGGGGGTAAATGCTACCCCTGTCTTTGTGTTTGTTTTGTGAAGTGAGTGTAAATAATGATAAATTCACTTTTATAGTTGATTATCGAAACGTAAGAAACCTATACAGAAGCGGTTAGTAACGGTTATACGCGTATGTTAGTAAACGGTTATATGTTATAACATATAACCAGTATTCATCAACTGGTCAATCGTAACCAGAAAACAATATTGTCGAAACGTTAAACGTTCCTGTTCGTTTTTCATACCTTGAATTTGCGTTCCATGATTGAATAGATTAAGTCCAGAGCACGTCCTTTTTTAGTCTTGAAAATCGTCAACGTTAAATTGTACCGTCACAATTTATGCTTACAATATTTCGACCTGCATGTTTCATATTCAACGGCCCTTGTGAAACCCTCCTGTTTTCATGACAAAAACAATTTCCTCTAATGGCAGTATGGTACCATATTACAGTAGTTCTCATACTGTCGGCGCAGAAACTATGTGCACTCGAGTTTCAGTCTTAATTCCTAGTTAACCGATACACTAATCAAATTACACAAATTTTTAGCTTACTCCATTCTGTGTTGATTGGTAGTAATCAAACATTTTTTCATATTTTTTTATCAGAGTTGCGTTCGTCTGAATAAAAAAGTGCCTTTTTTTCCTAATCTAGAGAAACCTCAGTTTTAAAATAAATATACTTAAAGACGCGACCTCCGACTGCAGTTATAAATATTAACGCATTATAGAATAGAACGTTTTTAATACATTTATAAAGTTAGAAATTGTTATCTGTGTTAGAAAAAAAGTTAATATTAATTTTGTAAAACGTCTTTTTCCCATTACCGAATTATCGGAATAAATCATGCTTGGGTCGTTTTAAAGGCCGTAAGTTTAAAGGCTGTATCAAATCATTAACTACAAAACCGTAAATTGATAATTATATTTTAAAATGATTTTTATTTGATAGTGAGGTAGTATACGCTCGACTCAGCCCTTGAAATCAATGAGCGTCCGCGTGGGGTAGTACAGACAGGGCAGGTAATGCCGATGTGCCTGGCCGCTTCTGGGACCCCTCTGAATCACAAGGATGTGTCATGAATCACCACTGTTCTAATACCCTCTTACAGTGACTAATTTAGTTATTAGTATCATTGCGCTTAGCATAGTGTTAAGTGTATATTGCTTTCATAATGCCTCCGAGATCACCATTTTCAAAGTGTGAAATCCGTGTGTTTTTAACTGCAATTTTTTTTTTACTAAGGGAGATGACAAGCGGTATCCTGTGTACCAAGAAGTGTGTACCTTGGAGTTAGCTTCGATCTGTAACAAAACTTAAAATGGAAAACGCGCTGAGAATGCAAGTGAGGAATCCAACAGGATGTCCAAAAATTCAAGTCGACCAGTTTACAATCGGAGTCATTCACAGGTCTATCCATGACTATTTTTTTAGCAAAGGTATTTCCTACTATTGCGACACTTAAAAATAAAATTGGAATATTTTTTTAACATGCCGGATTTCCCAGCTATATAAAATATGAAATTTCGCCAGCTGGTTAAGGCTATTGAATTTCCATTCAAGAAACTGAATCAGCGACCAGTACTTATGGAATCTGTGGCTCCTGCTGTTTCACGGCATGTATTTTTAAGGAGAATACGGCATCCAAGAAAAAACGGATTCAAAATCTTTTACACCAGTAGTTCTCAACCTTATTAACTCAGGGACCCACCTCGAAGGATATTACATTTCATGGGACCCATAAGCATGCTCGCCGGCAGAATTACTTCGGAAATCATACTTGCGAATTACTTCGGAAATGTATTTTTGCTAACATTGAGTACTTTAAGCCCTTTTTTACGCTTAAACAAATTATACATATTTAATTCTAGAAAAGTCAATATGTAATTCAAAATACTAATTTACTCCAATAAACACATGCTGAAATTGAAAACAAAACATTTTTTACTCACCGAACTAATGTGACGTTTGGGGCTGCCTTTTTCACATAACCTGGGAGATGTTGGGTTCAAGCGTGGTTAACCTAAGTCGTAAATATGTTAGAGCGTAAAGTCTGTTTCTGTACTTGTTTTCACTTGAATCAGATATGAAAAATTCATTTTAACACAAATATGAGGTAGAAAACGGCATGCCTGTAACGCCTCATCTGAAAGGTCAGGATATTTATCTATAGAAACCAACAATTATGTTGCCTACGACGGAGGCTTAATAAAATTGGACGAGCTTGAAGAAGCCCTTGGAATTGAAAAACAACAGGACAGGATGAATTGAACACATAATTGTTCAAGTATGTGAGTATCTTGGTTAAACTGTAACCCCCTTTTTTTTTTTTTTTTTTTTTTTTTTAAGGCCTAGAAGAAGCATAAAGTGTGCTGGGTCCAGTGAGACGGGACTTGCAATTAAAACTCAGTAATAACAAACAAGATAACAACCAAGATAACAAATTATTTCTTAATTCCCATAGTTCATATTATATATATTGTAATCTAACAGTGTTTTTACGGGTTTATTATTTTTAAACGTGTCGCTTTCAATTCGTTTATCGTGAGGAGTTATTTAGTGTAATTTGATTCCACTTGTGTAAAAACGGATTTGTTGCCGCAATCGATTGTGTCTTTGAGCGCTCACTCTCCTGGTGACTTGCCTGTAATTGTCCTGTAAATTCTCTAATTTTCTACAATGACAACTCTTTCCAGTCAAAATAACAATATTTATTTTTGTTTAACTTATTCAGAAAAAGGAACAGTCGACTTGTGTCGAAACAAAATATTGGTTGAGTCGACTGTACTGCTCAATTCGACTATGACACTAATAACCTTCAATAAACAAATTAATTATAATAATTATATTAAATCTCAGGGTTTATGGGTTCTTTGAGACTTATTGAATTCAGAGAATGCACACAAAAATACAATACATTACAAAAGGTAAGTAAAATTTAAAATCTTAATACTGTACTATGTTCTATTAATCGTTGCTAAGCAACGACTGTCGTTTCGTGTTTATAGCTGGCAGCGGTAATTCGGCACAAAATGGCCGCTCACACATCTAACCTTGAGCTGTTCCAAATTATTTTAAAATAAATGTTTTAGTGTTCACAGTTTTAGTTTTTAAGCTTTTCTTGCAATCAATGATCACTGGTGTCTGTTCTGTTAGTGTAGATAGTGTCTACGATAGTGTTGTGTAATCGTATCTGTAGTGTGGCTATGAATTAAGTTTGGCCTCACTCACATAAGTTACAAACGTGCGTTCGTTTTAGGTAGTAGGGATTTTCTGAGTTTCTGCATTTAGTTTTAGTTTTAAGTTAATTATTTCTGTCTTCTGGTCTTCCACAGTGTTTACCGCTTCTGTTGGTAATTATTATTGACTGCCAACGGTCCAAAAAACATTACTTACATTTAAATAAAATTTGCTTCATCAGAGCACATCTGCCCTCTGCAATGGTTAACAATACAATTATAAAATTCTTGCTTCTTCATCAACGGTCTCCTGACCTTACAATACTGGCCTGTTATTGGTCAAAACTAAGAGTTCATTAGGTCACATGGTCAGTTTACAAAAATCAAATGTTCATTTACCTATAAGAAAAATACTCCTTTTTTATTTTTAAGTTTCCTTAAATTTAAATTACATCATGTTTTTCTTTATATAATTATGAGCATTTTGATACCTTATTTACATAAGTTGGTTATTATAAAGGGTGATTTCCCACCTTACAAAATTTCTAACTTTGGGCCTACACTTTGGTTTCCTGACATTTATTTACTAATCTATTTGTTTCTGACATTATTCCTTTTATACTAAATTTGTGGCTTAGGCCATTAGTGGTTTTCTAATACTATTTTATAATTTACATTTATTATTACTTAAACTCTGATTCTGAGCCCTTTTTTCTGATTTTAACTATTTACTAAACGAGTCTGGACCCTTAACATTGTTTAACAAATGGTTACAATAAAATCCTTTAACATATCATTCAATATACTGCCTCTATGGCCTATTCTACAATTATTAATTGACAAACAATATAATTAGTATTAATACAATAACTTGATAAGAACAGAATCATCCGGCATGCTATGTTTTAGGCATGGCCTACATAGTTAAATCTTGTATTTTACAATTAGCCACAATCATTAGTTAACTGGCATACTATTCAGCCATCCCACTAATCTTAACCAGTACTACTAATCAGTGATTAGATTATTGTTCATGGGTTTTTGGTTCCTAATGCATCACCTTCTGATTCTGCTCATAGGCTCCAACTATTTCTAACAATATGGTTCATGAATGTTACCCATAAGCTTTGGCATAAAACACAAACATAACTAGTTATGCCAAAACCTTTATAAACATCTTAACCTAATCTAAAACCCCCATCACAACTCTCTATTAACATGGTCCATGGGTTTTCTTTATATAAAAGTATTTAACCCACACTTCTGCCATTACCCCCTCACTGACACTTTTTGTGTTTGGGAATATCACTGGTGTTGCACTGATACTTTATTAATTGGGTGTTTGTTTGTTTGCACTATCTAATATCAGGGATCACTAGCTTTATCCCACACTCTTTCACATAAACATAATTACAAAAGGTTTGTATGTTATTTTATATTTATAATACATTTTGATTGGTTTTTTAACTATCTGCATTGTATTTTTCTTTTATTATTTATATTAGACAGTCTTTCTTTTATATAACTAAAGGTTTTCTATTTTTTATTGGTATTGTTGATAGCATAGGCGACTCTGCCTACTATCATTCCTACTGAATTGAGCAGTTCTAGCTTTGGGACAGGGTTACTATTATGTCGCATTACAATATATATATTAATAACAATTCAAAATTTACCATTACTTATTTCATGTATCATAATTCATAAAAAATTTCAATATCACAACTTCCCAAATATTTCAAATATCATAACATGTAGATTATCATTCCTTCACATAACACTTAACACAAAGATAACATATAATTCACAAGGATAACAAATATAAATAACCAATACAACTATAAATTTAAGCCTCTTGGGGACCGCCTGTATATTTTGTAAAAGCACAATGTATAACTTTAAATGCTTGCAAACCTCCTGGATAGTTTCATAGAAGTTCGATTTGTGAATTTAAAATAAACCGGCTTGGCCATAATAACAAGAAAGTATAAGTTATAACATTGAAGACTGCCAGTAAGCAGCCGGTATGGTTTTATGAAAAGCACATCTATAAATTTCAAGAAATTAAACTGAATCGGCCAGCATAACCAGAAAATACAATTACAAAATTTAAATTGCCTGTAAGAAGCCTGTATAGTTTTGTCAAATTACAATTTATAATTTTAAGAAAAATCTGGCTATAATAGCCAGAAAATGCAAGTTACAAATTTTAAGTGCCAGTTAACAGCCTGTATAGTTTCGTCAAATTACAATTTATAATTTTAAGAAAAATCTGGTTTGACCCGGCCGCTGACTTGTTCCAGAGCGTGACCCGACATAAGGTAACAAGTCCTGGGGCTTGCATAGATCTGCACCAACAGGTGACTACCCCAGGTTAAAATGTGAGAACAGGCCTAATGCAAAATAAAAAAACCCCAACCCTTCTATGACATAAGAAAATGATAATGTGCCAAAAAAACAAAAAAAAACGTGATTGTAATAGATACCAGACCAGCCTGTTACAAACTGCACCCACCTACATAACTAAAATACCGGTCCCCCATAAACTTCTACGAACCCCATTCAGTATGTGTAGCATAAAATTAATGGGCACTGGACACATGCCCGCGACCAGGCCTACAATTAATTTGGAGCGTAATTACATTATGATCACAATTTTACTGAAAGTTTGCAGCCAAAATTCTGTCCAGCTGGACATGAGCACATGAAGTATAACTTGAGTTTTTTATGGATTGTTAACTGCACAAAACATGATGTTTCCTGTAGAGGCCTAGTGTAAGTAAAATTGGTTAAATTTCACCTCATTTTTGTCCAGATGATAGGGGTTTACAGAGGCATGCTCATCTTGCTTCTCCTTCCGGCAGGTGAGGACGAGAGCTTGTGTGTGTGTTCAGGACCAGATGAAAGGTGGAATTTCCATGCTTGTATCAAATCCTCGACTACCTCGGGAGCCCGAAGGTCGGGGCAAGTCTATCCAGCTATGAAGAACAGAATATACAACAATTAAAGAAAACTCAGCTCTGCCGGAAGAACAGCTGATCGCTTAGAAGAACAACAGGCGACTGAACAAGCTTGCAGTCCGCGTGCTAGATCCGAGAAGCCTATTACCGGTTTAGCCAACAGATGTCGCAGGCATGCCTCAACTCCGCGGTAACACACGGTAAACACAGAACGACGCTGAATGAATAAATCGCAATTATATTATATTAATAAATTCACTTTTTATACATACGCCCGATTTCCTTGAGAAATCGCGGCACACCCCCACCCCAAAAGGGCAACATAGTTGCCAAACACTAGAAACTCGGGTACCCTGCATAGTACCCCTAATCTTCTATACCACAGAGTTTCCTCAGTAAGTCTCAATAAAATTCGCACTTAGGAGAACAGAGGCTCAGAAGGAAAACGAAAGAGATGGAAAGAAGAAGTGTAGTGGGTATACTTGTGTGCATGTAAGTACTTGTGTAAGTGTGCGGGCACTGCACGCTGACTTGATCAGGGCCAGCATACAGCCAGAAGGGACAGTAGAAGAAAAGAAGAAAGAGAAGTTCGGGAGCTCCCTGAGTTCTGACTTCCTAAGTCCTCCCCACTTACGTTTTGAGACACCGAACTTACCAACTTTAACAGGGCCTTCTGCCCTATAGTTACGGGGGGGGTGGAGCTAACCAACAACAAAACAACTCCATACTATCGATTCTCAAGGCAGGGGGAAAATGATGGCCTCCATGAGTCTACAATCTAAGGGTATGCCAAAACATATAGAGTTGATGAAGTTCACAACAGACCTCGTCAACTCCATAGGTTCCACTCCTCTCTCTAACTCCATTTTTTTTAAATTCTTTTTCTAATTTTTTTTGAATTTTTTTGATATTTTATGTTTTTGTAAGGGGAGGGTTAGGAAAATCGGGAAGATGAAAAGGGCAAGGATCATTGAAAAGTCAAGAGCTAGGACTAAAGGAATGGACATGGCTTCCTCCGGAAATAAGGATGAATGGAGAAAGCCAAGGCTCGCGCAGGCAGGGGCGCGTCCCTGAAGTAGACGAACACCACTGAGGCTGTGGGGAACATCTACCCGCTACCCGATACCCGCTTCTTCTCACTTTTCCATGACATACTTTATGTACTTGTTCCTTCCGGACATTACTCACTGAGAAATTATCTCGTATTGAGCTGTACTGATTTGTTTCTTCTGAATCAGAATCACGGCAACTTACATCACTACTTTCACTCCGCTTTGGATTATCCTCATCATCTAAATCCTCTGCTTCTGCCTCCCCTGCTTCTCTTTCTTCCAACCCTTCCTCTTCTTCTTCCTCTATTCCTTCTTCCTTATAGCCCTCTTCTTCCTCTTCCACTTCTTCCTCCTCCTCCTCTTTCTTTTCCACCATTTCCCCTTCTTCACTCCCATAATCCAAATCACCATCACAACACTGCGCAACCTCACCCTCCTCCAGTTGCTCATCTGATCCATCTTCACCAGCATCTTCACCAACTTCTTCTTCACCTAGCTCCTCACCACCCTCGTCACCTTTTCATCACCACCTTCACAAACCTTTTCATCAACACATTCATCATCATAATTTAAATTTTCTTCAGCATCAACATCATCGCCATCACGTCCACTACCACCATCATAATACTGTACATCTTCATCATCCTCTAGTTGCTCATCTGGTCCACATGAAACTTCTTTCCGTTCATCAGAATTTTCAGCACTACATACAGAAGCTGGTTGCAAATCTGCACACACTACATCATTCTCACAAGCACACTCCACAACGCTGCCACCAAATTCATCCTCAACTTCTACCTCATCTCCTTCAACCACACTTGCAGTATGGACAACCCCGTATCCATCCGCAAACTCAGAAACTTCAGTCTCCCTAACACCTATAACTATACTTCCCTGTGCAGCATCTGCAGACCGCTTCTCCGCATCTTCCTCTTCACCTTCACGATTACCCGGTTTAGCCAACAGATGTCGCAGGCATGCCTCAACTCCGCGGTAACACACGGTAAACACAGAACGACGCTGAATGAATAAATCGCAATTATATTAATAAATTCACTTTTTATACATACGCCCGATTTCCTTGAGAAATCGCGGCACAAAACTTAGATTATTACATTTCAATAATACGTGTTGGAAAAGACAACAGGTCCCACATGATTGGTTAACTGCTCCGGGTGGTGTATATTTTTAAGAAAGGAAAACGGAATGACTGCAATAACTACAGAGGAATATGTTTGGTTGATACTGGATACAAAATGTATGCAAGGATCATAAACCACCGTCTGCATCTCATTTCCGAGCACCTTATTTTGGAAGAACAAAAAGGGTTGGCGGTAAGGTGCCAAGGAAGAGCAGATCTTGTACAGACTGTTATTACACAAATCATCACGGAGATCTACATTACAGACTTTTCATTTTGTATAGACTTTCATTACACAGATCTTTACATACTTTTATTATTACACAAATTGTTGAGAAGCATCGTGAGTTCAATAAAGAAACGTATTTCGTTAACTTTGAGAAGGCCTTTGATAGAGTAGATAGAAATTTCCTGTGACAAATATTACAAGAACAGGGATACTCACAACAACTTATAAGAACTTACAAGACCTTACAACTTACAAGACAAGAACTTACAACGGAACAAGAACAGCTGTTGAAAATTATTGTAGGATATCTCAAAAAATGTCTGTCAATCAAGGAGTTAGACAAGGGTGCACTAATCATCTACTCTTTTAAGATTTGTATTGACGATCTGGTAAGGAAATGGATCCTGGAAATGGACGATCTAGTGAACCTGGTATTAACTTATCACGACACAGATATTTGAGTGTGCTGTTGTTTGCTGAATGTCCTTGTACTTCAAAATACAGAATCTGTTTTGCAAAAATCTGTTTTTAAGCTTCATATTTGTAAACAATACAATATGAAAAGCTCCACTATAAAAACAGTGGTAATTCCATTTCGAGACAAAGAACTAATAAGAACAAAAATAATTATTAATGATCGAATACTAGAACAGGTGAGCCATTTTAATTACTGTATTTAGGAAATGGCTATGATAAGAATTATGATATTGATGTTAACTTAGGTAAGTTCCAGATAATCAGTAAGACAATCAACTATATTTTTTAAAACTATGTATGTCGAGATACAAAATTAAAGTTCTACAAAGTTATAGCAGTCCCTGTACTGTCATATGTGTTTGAATTATGGACAACAACCAAGAAACAAGACAGTAAAATACAGGTCTCGAAAATGGTAAGATTTGTAACACTATCACAGATGTACTCAACGAATAAATGGCGCAACATAAAAAAACTTTAATAATATTGATGTAATTATTCCGAAAAGTAAAAGCGGAGAATTTAGAATTTAGGTTGTTCATTTCACATAGGTGGATATATTTTTTCGAATGCCTTTTTCACTTATCATACAAATAACCAGTCGAGAAACGGTAAATTTGCTGAAACGAAAAAAATATTGTAGCCACAAATAAAACAAGAATACAGAGAGAACAAGAACGGTAAAATTTGACCGTATACAGAATGAGGCCATAAGAGAAGAGTTACAAGATTTTAACTTAAACGAAAAATTAAAAGATTGTGAACAACAGTGGAAAGAACACTTAGAAAGAATGTCAGATTCCAGACTGGTCAAACAAGTCTGGAAATACAGTACAAACCTATAGGACACAGGTATGTGAGTAAACCCAGTAAGGTTTTTGAAGACGGAACAGGCAGTACCTTACTATGTCGTGTTGTGAAGACGATGATGATGATGATGATGATGACATTGCACAAATATTTTATTCACGGTCCAGATATAGTACCACCAGCTTTGTCAGTTATCCACTGTCAGTCAGTTGCCCACAAGAAACGCAAGAAGCGCATAACAAAAACTTTAAAAAATACCGACAGCAATATTAGAGAAAATACAGACATGAAAAAAATGTTCAACATGTTTTCAATTAATTTTAAAAGAAAACATTTGACCTTGCCGGAAGAGAATTAGACTTTATTAGAGTTATCACCGTTAACATCCTTTATAAGAAGTCGTTGAAGGCTATGGCGATGTCGATGATGATAAAGATGTGTATTCACAACCCGATGACGATGAATTATGTTAGATTTTATAATCAACATTCAATCAGTTATTATCAAATTCATTATTTTTGTTTTTAAACATTAATGTAAATAATTAAGACTATTTTTAAAGAAAATAAAGATCTTGTATGAATTTTTTCCGACCTTTAATGTAGTTTTGTGTTATTGAAGAAACATTCATTTTGGGCACCACTCATAGTGTGTGTGATTTACTGCCAACTTCGAAAACACGTTACCCTAGTGTGCGTTGTGTTTAGTCACACCCGCTGATGAGACCAATTAATTGGCCCAAATAAAAACTTCCTTCTTTTGACTCAACTTCAGTATGGTATTGCGAATTCTGCCTGAAACTTTTTTCAGATTTTAACATTGAAAATGTTTATAAGGACGTGTCGCACATTTGCAGCCGATCGCTGGTGCGTTATCGGAAATGGGAACCGGTGAGTTTCCATAGAAACTACTTCTTTGTTGTCAATAACGTAGTACAGATATAAAACTTCGCTTATGAATGCGACTACATTTAACTTATAATCTGTACATTGGTAAATGAAGAATGAATTCATTGATTGGTGAATGAACATAAATATATATATATATATATATATATATTTCACTCACTTTCTGCTACAGTCCGTTTCTTGATGTATATAATACTATAATACCTATAACTAATTTACCTCAAGATATATTTTTTCCTTCAGGAACATGTTTCGGGAGATCCTGTTCTCCCATCTTCAGCCTTCGCCATCTTGCTTCTGGTGCAGTATTTGTGTGTTGGCTTCTGGATGTTATTAAGGTGGTTTGTTGGTCTTTGGTTCTTCAATGTTGCATTATTGTGTGTGGTTGTGGTATCTGTTTTTGTATTTTGTGTATTTTCGATGTTGAGTGCTTTGAATTATGTTTATGATTTTGTTATGACACCATTATCAAGCATAATAGCAGAAATATTCCTACAACATATAGACACCAAAATACAAAATATCATAAAAACACATGACCCAGATGGCATATGGATAAGATATGTAGATGATGGACTATATGTATCAAATAACAAAAACACAAATGCAGAGAACATACTGAAACAAATCAATAACATACATCCCAAAATACAATTCACAGAAGAAAAAGAAAAACATAACAAAATCAACTATTTAGACATAACCATCACAAGATACAACAAACACATACAATATGCAATATATAGAAAACCAACTTCCACTAACATCATTATACCTAACCATTCTGACCACCCACCACAACATAAAATGGCAGCATTTTATTCGTTATTTAACAGAGTGTACAAAATACCCCTAAACAAACAAGAAACTGACAAAGAAAGAAATATAATATACCAAATTGGTTATGCAAATGGATACAATAAAAATACTATGATCAAAATAGAAAATAAAATCAAATACAAAATAAAAACTGAACAATTAAGAATTAATCAAACTGAACAACACATAAATAATAACAACAACAAAAAATGGGCCACATTCACATATATAAATAATAAAATGACAAAACTAACAAAACTATTTGAAAACACAGATATAAAAATAGCATACAAAACTAATAAAAATAAATTACAAAATCTAAATAGCTCACACAACAAAGATAATACAACAACCAACGGTATATACAAAATTGAATGCCAAGATTGCAATAAATGTTATATAGGACAAACAAAAAAACAGATGAAAAAACGTTATTTTGAACACCTAAATGCATACAAAAAACCAAATATATATAAATCCAATTTAGCCACACATGCAATAAACACAGGACATGAATTCCCAGACATAACCAATGTAACACTAATAAAACATATACCACACAAAGGCACCATAATGAACATTTGGGAAAATTTACAGATTTACAAACACAAAACACAAAACAAATTAATACCAGAACAAATACAAATCAATACAAAACATGACACAATATTCAAAGCACTCAACATCGAAAATACACAAAATACAAAAACAGATACCACAACCACACACAATAATGCAACATTGAAGAACCAAAGACCAACAAACCACCTTAATAACATCCAGAAGCCAACACACAAATACTGCACCAGAAGCAAGATGGCGAAGGCTGAAGATGGGAGAACAGGATCTCCCGAAACATGTTCCTGAAGGAAAAAATATATCTTGAGGTAAATTAGTTATAGGTATTATAGTAATATATATATATATATATATATATATATATATATATATATATATATATATTAGATTTATTGAAGCATTTTCAATGCCCTTCTCTGTGCATTGCATTTGTGTAATGCCTGTAAATTTTTCTAAATAGTCTTTAAAAGAACGGTTAATAACATCCCCTAAGTTATAACATACAAGGTACGTTTTCAGTGTCAGCCTTGCGGGATCAGATTCATTAGTCTTTCAAAACGTGCCCCATGCATTACAGAGTCAAAATAGCATGACTGAAAGAAATCACATGGGCTTGATAATGCTTCTCTTCATTATTTTTATGATAAAGTACCACTTGCCAGTCTAAATGAAAGCTCTTCATATCCATGTGAAAAACCACTGAACACCGGATAGCGTGTCTACGAAATATAAGTGACAGTACTTGTTTGATATATCGTTCAGGTTCCGGTAGTCTACGCATCAACTATCTCGTCATCCTTCTTTGCTAACGTCACTACTGGAAAAGACCAAGTACTTGACGAAGTCAACGCGCCAACTTTTGTTAAACCTTTGTCAACATGTCCTATAGCAACCAGGCAAAACTTTTCTTCCTGCTTAGGAATTGGTGGGAGTATTAGGTACCGGTATCGGAGGGAGTTGTCGAGTATCAAAGTTGGATCTCCAATATTAATGCGATGTGAAACAAGAGGTGCTTCTTCCAAAAACATTTTGAGTACTTTGTTTTTCTAAAAAGTATTAATTGCTGAATACCCTAAACGCAGCTCAACCAAATGATGTTAAGTACTATTTCTTTTATGATTAAAGAAACAACGATAAAACGCGTGCACAACATACACAATAATAGTGTTTGGCAAACATCAGAACACTTTTCTTGTAATGTAGCTTTGACCTGTCTGTACGCATATTTTGTAGACTGTTCGCACATCCTGTAGGTTACAGATCTTAGTTCATAAGTTCTAGTTTATAAACTATTTTAGGTAAAAAAACTGTATTGATGTATAAGCCTAAATTATGATTTTTGTGTGTCTTTGCAAAATGTTGCGTCTACATTTACACAGGCAGACGCTTCGGACTGTTCCGACGGACACACAGCCGAACAGTCTTACACAGACTGTAAGACTTCTTCCATTTTTCTCCCGTAAATGTATAGTTCAATTTACGGTATTGTTTATACTTACCGTAGCAGAGATACCATAATAGTACTGTGTGTTAATTAGAAACGTGCTTCGGTTTTCCTGATTTCTGATAGAAGAAAGTTTACTTTAAAAAGTTACTATTTGTAGATGTGATTCCTTAAAATATTTTGTGCCTACCGTTTACCTACATAATTTAATGGGAGTCACTGAGGTTTGGGTGCTCACCAATTGTTCAAAAAAGGCATTTTCCAGTCAAATTTAAACGTACGCAGTTTGTTGCTTAGCGAAGTGAAGTCAATAGCACACTTTCAGATTAAACGACTTCGTGTTAAAACCTACACACACATTACACGCCATTATTATTTCTGTAGCTAAATGTCAAATAACGTTGACACCGTGTGGTTTTCTTTTAGGATTTTATGTTTCTCTCCAACATGCTCAATATCTGGCTCCAGTGTCATATGGAATAGAGTTGTTCGTCCTGACACAGAATGGAAAAACCTGAACCTGACCCAAGGTTAGAATTCCTAGGAAATTACATCTACAAAACGTTAAAGCTGAAACCTGAGAAATGGGGGCGTCTTCTCGCGACAGAAGAACTAAGAACGGTTGTCATGGATTTCCTTGATAAGCCGGAACCGATGTTACTCATTGTCATGCAGGTAATGTTTTAGTAATATCTATAAAGTTACTGCTTAATATTATAGAACGGTGCACCTAAAAAGTTTCTTTTTTATACAATTTCTTTCAAATTGTATAGCATAATGTGATAATTACTACCAGTTTTATACAACTGGCGATTAAACACAGTAATTTGGTAATTAAAACAAATGAAAAATAGACGTATTTTTATGCTTTTATTTAAAATATTTCATTAAAATCTTATATGTAATTATACAGACTATGATATAATGACACAATAAAATTCATAAATAAGCAAATTTTATAGGTTTCTTAGTCGTTTTTGAGTTCATTAATAATAATAATAATTATTATTATTATTATTATATTATTATATAATATATTATTATATCAATATTACTATACTTTAGTTTTTAAATATTTTAAAAACTAAATTACGCCTAAATTTCACACAAGCGTTTAAACGGGATGTTTTATAACTTTACATATTATGTAGAATGTGAGGAGTGTGCGGGAAGAACGATGAAGGTGCTCAAAACGTGAAACTGAGAAAACGCAAATTTAAACTTTAAAACAAAATAGTTTCAAAACCTTCACAATAACTATAAAATTTTTTTTTTATTTCAAGGTTGTAGGTTCTAGTGTATGCATTTTATAAGTTTTAATAATCAATTTGTTATTATATTAGGTAGTTATAAAAAAAAATGTGTATATATGTACCATTATTCTGGGGAAAAACGGTGAATGTATGTGATTTGAGGAAACAACGATGATCGTTATGTCATCGTGTTTCCTTAAAATGCCTATAAGGTGTTGTTATCATAAATAGCGAAAGATTTTAGACAGCTCTATCTAATAAGCAGCCATTTAATTAATGTGTTATTGGTTTAAATATGATTTAAACAAAATTTGGCACAGTTTAGATTTTTGTGCGTTTGCAAAATTTTCTTAAACAAACACGAACTACCCATTGTTTTGAACTTAGAACATTTATTTTACAAAACAATATTATATAAATCATGATATACAATGTTTTACATAAAAAGGTATGAATGTATTAACTATCTTCTTTGACCAATTACTTAGTCTTCGTCTGGAGCATCAGTGTGTGGCAGTTGCCGGTAGAACTCCTTTGCCTCTTCGGATTGTAAAAAAGGTGTCAAATCCTGAAACCAGAGAAGCTGGTTTTTTATTTTTTATAAAAATGAAAAAAACTCGCCCATCAAAACCTTCCTTTTTTTAAGACAGGGTATCTAGTTTACCACAGACACACACACATACACACACGCGCGTGAACAAACACCCAAAGACTTACTAGAACATTTTACAAATATATTTTAAAAACAATATTAAAGTTACCTGTAAATCTTTCCATTTAGCACGTGGAACTGGAATACGTCCTTGGTAAGCTTCATCTGGGTAGAAAAATTCTCCTGGCTGCAGTCCTTGTGAAGATTCTCTTTCAGTAATAACACTTGATTGCCAATGTCCATTGTAAGTAGTGCGAAGAGATATTGTTCTAGGATGTATCTCTTCAATCTTCAGCTCCTTTATTGGCCTTATTGGTACAGGTAGTTTTTTCTTGTAATACCCAACTGTGTTAAAAAATTTGGTCCAGTCTTTAAACATTGATTGTTCACACTCGATCACCATGAATGGACTCGGTTTAGCTCTTGCACCTCTTATGGCTTCATACCAATCTTGTGGCAACTCAGCAGCCTTTCTCTTGGGAATAAGAGCCATATTTCTGTCACATTCCATGTAGGAATGTCCACGTTCGGGGAATGTGACAGTGATGGAATAAAGACGTTTGATTTTATGCACAACATAGTGCAGGTATCTTATAAGCGTGTTGTTCTTGTTCTGTCCTCCACAAGAGTCACAGAATACATACAAGAACTTTACTTCAGGAGACAAAAAGTTTAATATATATTCATGAAGCATGGAAGTAACATCATTTGCACCCTTTTTGGCAACTGTTTGGTCATAACTAAAGAAATATGAATCACCAGTACTTAAAACATGAATATTAAACAATTGAACAGTGAGCTGGCGCTTGTAATATACTACATTTGTTGAAATATTCGATACTGGTAAATTTTTCTGATAGTCCATTGTAACGGCTTCATGATCTACCTTTTTGGAGCATAACTGGTGACAAGAACGCTTACGCTCATAAAATGTTGCAGCTTTTCTTTGATGAAACTCGAGTTCAGTTTCCAAGGTTTTGAGTTGTTTACCTAACTCTTGTAACTTCTCAGGAGTTGAAGTTTTTGACAACTCAAGACTCAAAATTTGTTTCTTTGCCTTAAATTCATCACACTTACTGCACGTGTCCGAACGTGGGTAACCAAATCCAAAGTTATATTCGCTTTCAAATATTTTTAGAAAACTATGGTAAGATACAGGATTTTCAGGATTTTTTTCCGTGTAAAGTTCATGTAGTTTTTTTACATTGAGCTCCTCTGGCAAGTAAATTTTGTCTGATTTTCCTAATGAATAATGTGATTTCCTCCCCCTGAGAGATTGCAGATATTCGTGTATTTTACTTTTTGTATTATCAGTCAATGCATGTGGCCTATTTGAATGTTTTCCTCGTAGGTCAGGTAACACCTTACCATGATGAGCGAGTTGCTCTTGAATTGTTTGAAGTCGCCTACCCGTTATGCCGTGTAAGGGTAAAAACGCTTTGTAGCAAACTTGTTGTTCGTGCAAATGATCATTGCGAGTTACTCTTACTTTATATTTATAACAATACGAATGCAGCCTTGAGTCCTCATTTTCGTTTCTTTTGTATCTTTGCTTAACTAGACTGCTCTCAATCAAACCACTCAGATGTAAATTTTGAGTGTCTCTATCAGGAAGATTGTTAAAGTGTGAAATTATTTGCCATCTCTCACATTGGGTAATATTACTAAAACATTTGAGTTTGGAACACTTACAGTTATCTCCTGTTTCATGGGCTTGGGCCCTCATTTTCTTTGATGCATCACTTATGCGTCCGTAACACTTTCTTTTCTTTGAACTCTTTCCTTGCTCAGAAACTACACTCACATCACTCTCCATTTCAATTAATTGTTAAACATAATCACAAAAACACTAAAACAGTAAGAGTTCACTCCCATGAAAAACTAAACAATGCACCAACTCATTATAATAAAATTACAAGGCAGCGCTAAAACGTAGGAACAGTCTAGATCGCGTATAGATTTAGAACTAAACAATATTATTGAAGAACAAAGGCAAGAGTAGAGCAAGTATGGACATGAAAACATAGTAGGAAATGGCTGTAGCAGCCATGGGGGGAATTGGTTACTACAGATTCAGCGTTACTCCCGCTAAAGTCGATCACCTTCATCATTCTTTGCGCAAAGCCTATATCTGTTTTATTCATTTTCTCAGGAGTCTTACCGTTATTCCCTAAAACAAATATACTACAAAATAATATTGGATTTAATGCATCAAGTGACACTGTCAGTTGAAAATAGTCAAAAAATTGACCTCATCGTTTTTCCCGCACACTCTTCATGTTTTAAGTATATAGAATTACATACTAATTCTTATCCATTTTTTCAAGCCAAAAACCTGTCTTATGAAGTTAATGATTACCGTTTATGTGAAGAACTAACGTTCTTGGCACTCGCAACTAGACTTGCAATCAATTTTGGATAGTGTGTTAAAATTTTTGAGACCATGATAAGTCTCCAAATTAACCTGTAGACTCTATAATCTTAGACCAATTAGTCGTCAGATGTTACGTGTCTACTTCACAGTACATCTGTTCTTGCTGAATACGGTTCTGTCTTAACTAATTACTGAAATGTAAAGTAGGAAAAATCGTAGTAAACAAACATTAATAATATAATTTAGATATTTCAATAAATGCCGCTTGACAATTCCACTTGAAAACTGAACAACGCAAAGTTAGAATGGAACGTATTCATGTGATAGTCATACATGCATATGAGAAAAGCAAGAGTCTTTAAATTTGAGTGAATTTATGTCACTATTCCCTGTCGCCTTGTTATAAAGTTGTTTGTCTTAGGCGAAATAATATTTAGCTGGTTTTGTAATTGCCAGATAACAAACATAAAGTTTAATATTTACAGAATAACGCCGCCCAGCTCATTCCTACTAACAGTTATCCTACAAACTTGAAAACAAAAGCTATCTATTTCGTGAAGAAAGCCAAACTGATTGTGCCGAAGGAAAATATAAGCAAATCCATCATACTGGGTGACCTGAGTCCTAAGCCTGTCGAACAGTTAGCGGCGCTCGTTGACGAGGTGACATGCCAGTTATTGTGTTATTCTGTTACTGAATGTTTATATTGTAAGTTTTGATAAGATGAATACAAAAATTTTGATCTGGTTATTCTGACTGTTTGTGATTTCTCTATTATACCTTTAGCTCCAGTGGCGGCTCGTGACTCCGATGACAGACGAAGCAAAATCGTTGGCACCCCCCCCCCAAAGTGAAAATCTTTCCCCCTGTTTAGAAATTATGAATGGAGACAAGATAAAAGTGTGTTAATAATATTCACTAATATAATCGAAGTTAAAATATCGGTATGGAGAACCATACATGACTTCCATGTTCTAAGATTTATATTTAAAAACATTTACGAAAGGAAATGTTTCAATAGAAACCACTTCTTTCCACTTATTGCTTCAGCCTTAACCACAGTACTGTGGTCACTAACGTATACCACCTCACGTCATCGCACTCGATTTTCACTGATGATGGCAGTCGACGGCACTGCCGAAACGTCTGGTTTTGCAGAAAACATTGGACTACGGCCAAACAGCCCGGGAAGGAATTTTAACAACAAACTACTACTTTGTTGCCGATAACGTAGTACACATATACAAATTATCCCCTCCCTCTTCAACTATAATTTTCATTTATAGAAAATTACCCCCACCCCGTTCAGTTCAACTAGCTTCTTCATTTATAGAGATTTCATCTACGTTTCTACAGTGAATTATTAAGATCTTCTTATCAGGATACTTAATTTATCATAATTAAGTACTTTATTCTTCTTACAACAAAAAATGTTTCTGGTAAACTACCCTTTCCCCGTTACCGATCTTCACCAAAATCAATAGGCCTTGAGTCTTCTACAACTCAGGCATATATGTAAAAAATTATTTGATTCTGTTTGTATTTACGGCAGTTATCGTTCGTCATGAAAAAATTTCTCTTATTACAACATAAAATGTTGCAGGTAAACTACCCCTTTCACTTAACCGATCTTCACCAAAATCAACAGACCTTGAGCAACATTTAGGGATGCATGCAAAATATTATTTGATTCTGCTTGAATGTGCGGCAGTTATCATTCGTCATAGAAACAATTAATCTTGTTAAAACATTAAAGGTGGCAGGTAAACTACCCCTTTCCCTTAACCGATCTTCACCAAAATCAATAGGCCTTCAGTCCTTTACATTTCAGGAGCGTACGCAAAAACCTATGCGATAATGTTTGAACTTTCGGCTGTTATCGTTTGCCAAAAAAAAATTACCCTTGATAAAAAACATTGCTGGTAAACTACCCCTTTCCTTTAACCGATCTTCACACAAAACAACAGATCTGGAGTACTATACAATTCAGGGCTGGATGCAAAAAATTATTTGATTCTGTTTGAATTTACGGGTCTTATCGTTTGCCATAGACAATACCCTCGTTAAAATATAAAACGTTGCAAGTAAACTACCCCTTTCCCTTAACCGATCTTCACCAAAACCAACAGACCTTCAGTCTATTACAATTGAGGAACGTATACAGAAACATATTTGATTCTGTTTGAATGTGCGGCAGTTATCGTTCGTCATAGAAAAAATTACCGTTGTTAAAACATAAAATGTTGCAGATAAACTACCCCTTTCGCTTAACCGAACTTCACCAAAATCAACAAACATTGAGATCCCTACAATTGAGAGCAGTATGCAAATAATTATTTGATTCTGTTTGAATATGCGGCTGTTATCGTTGCCATAATTAATACCCTTGTTAAAAAAACAAAAAAAATTATCGTTTGTCAAAAAAAATGTCGTTATGGAGAACCATACATGACTTATTCCAAGATTTATTTTTAAAATCATTTTCGAAATGAAATATTGCCGTAGAAACTACTTCTTTCTACTTACTGCTTCAGCCTTAACCACAGTACTGTGGTCACTAACATATACCACCTCACGTTATCGCACTCGATTTTCACTGATGATGGAAGTCAATGGCATTGCCGAAACGTCTGGTTTTGTAGAAAACATTGGACTACGGCCAAATATCCCGGGAAGGAATTTTAACAAAAACTACTTCTTTGTTGCCGATAACGTTGTACACATATATATAAAAAATATGCATAAAATTAATGGCTTGTATAAGTTAATGATTGATCTCCATTAAGTAGTGCTCAAGTTTCCAAAGTTTTAATATTATGATGTCCGTAATTAAAACATCAGAGCAGGTTTAGTGTGTATGAGGGTTCACCGTGGACAAAAATTTTCAACATTTCCTATTGAGCGTTGCTTAGAATAAAGCTGCGAATCTACAGTGTACGTTTCACAGAACAAACACGCGGAAAAGAAGGAGCGCTCCGAAGTCACTCATGGACCCTCAGCATCTTGCAGAGGGTTCATTCCCTAAAGACGAAAAGTCTGTCTATGAATCATTCCTCTGTAAACACGTGCAGTTACAATGCCCAGCGATCCACAGGAAGCAAATCGCTATCCACGCTGGACACTTTTTCGGCTTGCATGCGTTATGTTGGTATGGGTTTGGCACTTTCCATTTAAAAACCGTGCAAATGTAAGAAAATAAACATGAATGAGGCCAGAAATAACGCGAATTGTGTGTGTGTGTCTTCCCTGCCTTTTTATTGCGGTAGTGATAATAATAAAATGGAAACGTAAACAGTACATAACTGAGATATGCTTGCCTGCCACGCACGATATATTTTCTCTTACACATGACTAGCAGAATACCCGTGCTTCGCTACGGAGTTTCACGTTGTACGTAATGAAAATGTTAGTTTAATTAATAAAGTTTAATTAAAGTAGGCTTCTTAAAAATAAATAGCTGTTGCCCACAACTTCGTTCGCGTGGTCTTCAATTTAATGCGATAATATATTTAGAACAGAATCTATTCTATTGGGTTGCCATAGTAACCAGATCTAATAGTTTTTTAAGACCGCAAAGGACCCCCCAGAGGATCGTATCGAAAAAAACACCTGTCCTATGTTGGTTCTCCCGTTGCGTAAAATATTTGTGCCAAGTTTGGTTGAAATCGGTCCAATGGTTTAGGTGGAGACGTGGAAGACCCCAAAGGACCCCCCAAAGGATCGTATCGAAAAAAACACTTGTCCTATGTTGGGTCTCCCTTTGCGTAAAATATTTGTGCCAAGTTTGGATGAAAACCGATCTTTACCAAAATCAACAGATCTTGAGAACTCTACAATTCAGGGCTGTATGCGAAACATTATTTGATTCTGTTTGAATTTGCGGCTGTTATCGTTTGCCAAACAAACAAAATTACCCTTGATAAAAAAAAACCGTTGCTGGTAAACTACCCCCTTCCATCAACCGATCTTCACCAAAAACAATAGGTCGTGAGTACTCTACAAATCAGGGCTGTATGCAAAAAATTATTTGATTCTGTTTGAATTTGCGGCTGTTATCGTTTGCCATAGACAAAAAAATCTACAGACACTCAGATAGAGAGACAGACAGACACACACACACACACACACACACACACACACACACTTTTCGAAAAACAACTTTTTTCATGGTTTGAGGTAGGCATGCAAAGGTATGCAGAAGAGTAGTTGATTCAGTTTTAATGTACGGCAGTTATCGTTCGTCATAAAAAAGTTACCCTTGATAAAATATAATAACTTGCAGGTAAACTACCCTATTCCCTTAACCGATCTTCACCAAAACCAACAGGTCTTGAGAACTCTACATTTCAGGGCTGTATGCATAATATTATATGATTCTGTTTGAATTTGCGGCTGTTATCGTTTGCCATATAAAATACCCTTGATAAAACAAAAAACGTGGCTGGTAAACTACTCCTTTCCCTTAACCGATCTTCACCAAAAACAGCAAGTCTTTAGAACTCAACAAATCAGGGCTGTATGCAAAACGTTATTTGATTCTGTTTGAATTTGCGGCTCTTATCGTTTGCCATAGAAAATACACTTTTAAAACATAAAACGTTGCCGGTAAACTACCCCTTTCCCTTAACCAATCTTCACCAACACCAATAGGTATTGAGAACTGTACAATACAGGGCTGTATGCAAAACATCATTTGATTCTGTTTGAATTTGCGGCTGTTATCATTTACCATAGAGAAAATTACCCTTGATAAAAAACCGTTGCTGGTAAACTACCCCTTTCCCTTAAACGATCATCACCAAAACCGTTAGGTCTTTAGTACTCAAGAAATCAGGGCTGTATGAAAAAAATTATTTGATTCTGTTTGAATTTGCGGCTGTTATCGTTGCCATAGGAAAAAAATCTATAGACAGACAGACAGATAGATAGAAAGACAGACAGACACACACACACACACACACACACACTCTTTTCGAAAAACGACTTTTTTCATGTTTTGAGTGTAGTACAATCAGAATCTGCAATAATCTAGAACACGATTTTTTTGCCATCACCATACATCCATTTCCTTAAGGAACATGGAAGTTAAATATCGGTATGGAGAACCATACATGACTTCCATATTCTAAGATTTATATTTAAAATCATTTTCACCCAAACAGCCAGGCTGTGTCTTACCTGCCTTTTTATTGCTGTATTAAATGAAAAATATTATATTACATTAAAATGAAAAAATTATAATTTTATTGCCTGGCAACAAAATTTTTTTATTTTTAACAATTACCATTGTTTCAAAAAGTTTAAATACATTTTCAAGTACTTTACTCTTGTTAAAACGTAAAAGGTTGCAGGTAAACTACCCCTTCCCCTTAACCGATCTTCACCAAAATCGAAAGTCATTGAGACCTCTACAATTCAGGGACGTATGCAAACAATTATTTGATTCTGTTTGAATTTGCGGCTGTTATCGTTTGCCATAGAAAATACCCTTGTTAAAAAAACGTTGCAGGTAAACTACCCCTTTCCCTCAACCGATCTTCACCGAAAACAATAGGTCTTGAGAACTCTACAATCTAGGGCTGTATGCAAATAATCTTTTGATTCTGTTTGAATTTGCGGCTGTTATCGTTTGCCATAGGAAATACCCTTGTTAAAACATAAAACGTTACAGGTAAACTACCCCTTTTCCTTAACCGATCTTCACCAAAAACAACAGGTCTTGAGTACTCTACACATCAGGGCTCTATGCAAAACATTATTTGATTCTGTTTGAATTTGCGGCTGTTATCGTTTGCCAAACAAACAAAATTACCCTTGCTAAAAAAAACCGATGCAGGTAAACTACCCCTTTCCCTCAACCGATCTTCACCAAAAACAATAGGTCTTGAGAACTCTACAATTTAGGGCTGTATGCAAATAATCTTTTGATTCTGTTTGAAATTGCGGCTGTTATCGTTTGCCATAGGAAAAAAATCTACAGACACACAGACAGACAGACACACACACAGACACTTTTCGGAAAACGACTTTTTTTCATGTTTTGAGTGTAGTAGAATCAGAATCTGCAATAATCTCGAACACGATTTTTTTTGCCATCACCATACTTCCATTCCTTAAGGAATATGGAAGTAATATCGGTATGGAGAACCATACATGACTTCCATATTCTAAGATTTATATTTAAAATCATTTTCAGCCAAACAGCCAGGCTGTGTCTTACCTGCCTTTTTATTGCTGTATTAAATGAAAAATATTATATTACATTAAAATGAAAAAATTATAATTTTATTGCCTGGCAACAAAATTATTTTATTTTTAACAATTACCATTGTTTCAAAAAGTTTAAATAAATTTTCAAGTACTTTACTCTTATTAAAACGTAAAAGGTTGCAGGTAAACTACCCCTTCCCCTTAACCGATCTTCACCAAAATCGAAAGTCATTGAGACCTCTACAATTCAGGAAAGTATGCAAAACATTATTTGATTCTGTTTGCATTTGCGGCTGTTATCGTTTGCCATAGAAAATACGCTTGATAAAAAAACGTTGCAGGTAAACTACCCCTTCTCCTTAACCGATCTTCACCAAAAACAACAAGTCTTGAGTACTCTACAAATCAGGGCTGTATGCAAAACGTTATTTGATTCTGTTTGAATTTGCGGCTGTTATCGTTTGCCATAGAAAATACCCTTGTTAAAAAAACGTTGCAGGTAAACTACCCCTTTCCCTCAACCGATCTTCACCAAAAACAACAGGTCTTGAGAACTCTACAATTTAGGGCTGTATGCAAATAATCTTTTGATTCTGTTTGAATTTGCGGCTGTTATCGTTTGCCATAGGAAATACCCTTGTTAAAACATAAAACGTTACAGGTAAACTACCCCTTTCCCTTAACCGATCTTCACCAAAAACAATAGGTCTTGAGTACTCAACACATCAGGGCTCTATGCAAAACATTATTTGATTCTGTTTGAATTTGCGGCTGTTATCGTTTGCCATAGAAAATACCCTTGTTAAAAAAACGTTGCAGGTAAACTACCCCTTTCCCTCAACCGAACTTCACCAAAAACAATAGGTCTTGAGAATTCTACAATTTAGGGCTGTATGCAAATAATCTTTTGATTCTGTTTGAATTTGCGGCTGTTATCGTTTGCCATAGGAAATACCCTTGTTAAAACATAAAACGTTACAGGTAAACTACCCCTTTCCCTTAACCGATCTTTACCAAAATCAGCAGATCTTGAGAACTCTACAATTCAGGGCTGTATGCGAAACATTACTTGATTCTGTTTGAATTTGCGGCTGTTATCGTTTGCCAAACAAACAAAATTACCCTTACTAAAAAAAAACCGTTGCAGGTAAACTACCCCTTTCCCTCAACCGATCTTCACCAAAAACAATAGGTCGCGAGTACTCTGCAAATCAGGCCTGTATGCAAAAAATTATTTGTTTCTGTTTGAATTTGCGGCAGTTATCGTTTGCCATAGAAAAAAAATCTACAGACAGACAGACAGACAGACAGACACACAGACACACAGACACACACACAGACACTTTTCGGAAAACGACTTTTTTTCATGTTTTGAGTGTAGTAGAATCAGAATCTGCAATAATCTCGAAAACGATTTTTTTTGCCATCACCATACTTCCATTCCTTAAGGAATATGGAAGTAAAAATTACCCTTGATAAAAAACCGTTGCAGGTAAACTACCCCTTTGCCTTAACCGATCTTCACCAAATCGAAAGGTCTTGAGAACTCTACAATTCAGGGCTGTATGCAAAATATTATATGATTTTGTTTGAATTTGCGGCTGTTATCGTTTGCCATACAAAATACCCTTGATAAAACAAAAAACGTGGCTGGTAAACTAACTCTTTCCCTTAATCGAACTTTACCAAAAACAATAGGTCTTTAGTATTCAAGAAATGAGGTCTGTATGCAAAAACGTATTTGATTCTGTTTGAATTTGCGGCTCTTATCGTTTGCCATAAAAAATACCCTTTTAAAACATAAAACGTTGCAGGTAAACTACCACTTTCCCTTAACCGATCTTCACCAAAACAGAAGGTCTTGAGAACACTACAATTCAGGGCCGTATACAAAACATTATTTGATTATGTTTGAATTTGCGGCTGTTATCGTTTGCCATAGAAAATACCCTTTATAAAACATAAAACGCTTCTGGGAAACTACCCCTTTCCCTTAACCGATCTTTACCAAAATCAACAGATCTTGAGAAATCTACAATTCAGGGCTGTATGCGAAACGTTATTTGATCCTGTTTGAATTTGCGGCTGTTATCGTTTGCCAAAGAAACAAAATTACCCTTGATAAAAAAAACCGTTGCTGGTAAACTACCCCCTTCCCTCAACCGATCTTCACCAAAAACAATAGGTCGCGAGTACTCTACAAATCAGGGCTGTATGCAAAAAATTATTTGATTCTGTTCGAATTTGCGGCTGTTATCGTTTGCCATAGACAAAAAAATCTACAGAAACTAGATAGACAGACACACACACACACACACACACACACACACACACACACACACACACATTTCGAAAAACGACTTTTTTTCATGTTTTCAGTGTAGTACAATCAGAATCTGCAATAATCTCGAACACGATTTTTTTTTGTCATCACCATACTTCCATTTCCTTGAGGAACATGGAAGGAAATACTTCCATTCCTTAAGGAATATGGAAGTAAAAAGACTTTTACTTCCATGTTCCTTAAGGAAATGGAAGTATGGTGATGGCAAAAAAAATCGTGTTCGAGATTATTGCAGATTCTGATTGTACTACACTCAAAACATGAAAAAAAGTCGTTTTTCGAAAAGTGTCTGTGTGTGTGTCTGTGTGTCTGTCTGTCTGTCTATCTGTCCATCTGTAGGTTTTTTTCTATGGCAAACAATAACAGCCGCAAATTCAATCTGAATCAAATCATTTTTTGCATACAGCCCTGATTTGTAGAGTACTCACGACCTGTTGTTTTTGGTGAAGATCGGTTGAGGGAAAGGGGTAGTTTACCTGTAACGGTTTTTTTTTAATCAAGGGTAATTGTATTATATGGCAAACGATAACAGCCGCAAATTCAAACTGAATCAAATAATTTTTTGCATACAGCCCTGACTTGTAGAGTACTCACGACCTATTGTTTTTGGTGAAGATCGGTTAAGGGAAAGGGGTAGTTTACCGGCAACGTTTTATGTTTTAACAAGGGTATTTTATACGGCAAACGATAACAGCTGCAAATTCAAACAGAATCAAATGATTATTTGCAAACTGCCCTAAATTGTAGAGTACTGAATGTCTATTGATTTTGGTGAAGATCGGTTAAGAGAAAGGGGTAGTTTACCAGCAACGTTTTATGTTTTAACAAGAGTAAAGTACTTAATTTTGATAAACAATGTATCCTAATAAGAAGCTCATAATAATCCACTGTAGAAACGTAGATGAAATATCTATAAATTAAGAGGTTAGGTGAACGGGGTGGGGGTAATTTTCTATTAATGAAAATTATAGTTGATTGGGGAGGGGAGAATTTTTATATGTGTACTACATTATCGGCATCAAATAATCAAATAATTTTTCGCATGTCGCCGTGATTTGTAGAGTACTCAAGATCTGTTGATTTTGGTGAAGATCGGTTAAGGGAAAGGGGTAGTTTACCTGCAACGGTTTTTTTTTAAACAAGTGTAAATTTTTCTATGGCAAACGATAACAGCAGCAAATTCAAACAGAATCAACTAGTCTTTTGCATACAGCCCTGAATTGTAGAGTTCTCAAAACCTAGTGGTTTTGGTGAAGATCGGTTAAGGGGAAGGGGTAGTTTACCGGCAACGTTTTTTTATCGGGGATACTTTTTTCTATGGCAAACGATAACAGCCGCAAATTCAAACAGAATCAAATGTTTTGCATACAGCCCTGAACTGTAGAGTTCTCAAGTTCTATTGGTGTTGGTGAAGATCGGTTAAGGGAAAGGGGTAGTTTACCTGCTACGTTTTATGTATTAAAAGGGTATTTTATATGGCAAACAATAACAGCCGCAAATTCAAACAGAATCAAATGATTATTTGCATACAGCCCTAAGTTGTAGAGTTCTCAAGACCTGTTGATTTTGGTGAAGATCGGTTAAGGGAAAGGGGTAGTTTACCAGCAACATTTTATGTTTTAAGAAGGGTAATTTCTTTTTGCGAAAGATAACTGCCGCAAATTCAAACAGAATCAAATAGTGTCCTGCATACACCCCTGAATTGTAGAGTTCGCAAGATCTGTTGTTTTTGGTGAAGATCGGTTAACGGAGAGGAGTAGTTTACCTGCAACGTTTTATGTTTTAACAAGGGTAATTGTTTATATGACGAACGATAACTGTCGCACATTCAAACAGAACCAAATATTTTTTTGCATGCATCCCTGAATTGTAGAGTACTGAATGTCTATTGATTTTGGTGAATATCGGTTAAGAGAAAGGGGTAGTTTACCAGCAACGTTTTATGTTTTAACAAGAGTAAAGTACTTAATTTTGATAAATAATGTATCCTAATAAGAAGCTCATAATAATCCACTGTAGAAACGTAGATGAAATATCTATAAATGAAGAGGTTAGGTGAACGGGGTGGGGGTAATTTTCTATTAATGAAAATTATAGTTGATTGGGGAGGGGAGAATTTTTTATATGTGTACTACATTATCGGCACCAAAGAAGTAGTTATTTGTTAAAATTCCTTCCCGGGCTGTTTAGCCGTAGTCCAATGTTTTCTGCAAAACCAGACTTTAGCACACACACAGACACTTTTCGAAAAATGACTTTTTTTCATGTTTTGAGTGTAGTACAATCAGAATCTGCAAAAATCTCGAACACGATTTTTTTTGCCATCACCATACTTCCATTCCTTAAGGAACATGGAAGTAAAAAGTCATTTTTCGAAAAGTTTCTGTGTGTGTGTCTGTGTGTCTGTCTGTCTTTGATTTTTTTTTTCTATGGCAAACGATAACAGCCGCAAATTCAAACAGAATCGAATAATTTCTTGCATACAGCCCTGATTTGTGGAGTACTCACGACCTTTTGTTTTTGGTGAAGATCGGTTGAGGGAAAGGGGTAGTTTACCAGCAACGGTTTTTTTTTATCAAGGGTAATTTTGTTTGTTTGGCAAACGATAACAGCCGCAAATTCAAACAGAATCAAATAGTGTTTCGCATACAGCCCTGAATTGTAGAGTTCTCAAGATCTGTTGATTTTGATAAAGATCGGTTAAGGGAAAGGGGTAGTTTATCGGCAACGTTTTATGTTTTAACAAGGGTATTTTCTATGGCAAACGATAAGAGCCGCAAATTTAAACAGAATCAAATAAGTTTCTGCATACAGGCCTGATTTGTTGAGTACTACAGACCTACGGTTTTTGGTGAAGATCGGTTAAGGGAAAGGGGTAGTTTACCGGCCACGTTTTTTGTTTTATCAAGGGTATTTTGTATGGCAAACGATAACAGCCGCAAATTCAAACAGAATCAAATAATTTTTTACGTATGTGCCTGGCTTGTAGAAGACTCAAGGCCTATTGATTTTGGTGAAGATCGGTTACGGGGAAAGGGTAGTTTACGGGAAACATTTTTTGTTGTAACAAGAGTAAAGTACTTAATTTTGATAAATAAAGTATCCTGATAAGAAGATCTTAATAATCCACTGTAGAAACGTAGATGAAATATCTATAAATGAAGAAGCTAGTTGAACGTGGTTGGGGTAATTTTCTATAAATGAAAATTATAGTTGTTGGAGGAGGGGATAATTTTTATACGTGTACTACGTTTCGGCAACAAAGTAGTAGTTTGTTGTTAAAATTCCTTCCCGGGCTGTGTGGCCGTAGTCCAATGTTTTCTGCAAAAGCAGACGTTTCGGCAGTGCCGTCGACTGCCATCATCAGTGAAAATCGAGTGCGATAACGTGTGGTGGTATATGTTAGTGACCATAGTATTGTGGTTACGGCTGAAGCAATAAGTGGAAAGAAGTAGTTTCTATGGAAACATTTCATGGCGAAAATGATTTCATGTATGGTTCTCCATACCGATATTTACTTCCATGTTCAATAAGGAAATGGAAGTATGGTGATGGCAAAAAAAAATCGTGTTCGAGAATATTGCAGATTCTGATTGTACTACCTTCAAAGCATGAAATAAAGTAATTTTACTTCCATGTTCCTTAAGGAATGGAAGTATGGTGATGTCAAAAAAAATCGTGTTCGAGATTATTGCAGATTCTGGTTGTACTACACTCAAAACATGAAAAAAGTCATTTTTCGAAAAGTGTGTGTGTGTGTGTGTAGATTTTTTTCTATGGCAAACGATAACAGCCGCAAATTCAAACAGAATCAAATAATTTTTTGCATACAGCCCTGATTTGTGGAGTACTCACGACGTATTGTTTTTGGTGAAGATCGGTTGAGGGAAAGGGGTAGTTTACCGGCAACGGTTTTTTTTTATCAACGGTAATTTTGTTTGTTTGGCAAACGATAACATCCGCAAATTAAAACAGAATCAAATGATGTTTTGCATACAGCCCTGTATTGTAGAGTTCTCAATACCTGTTGGTGTTGGTGAAGATCGGTTAAGAGAAAGGGGTAGTTTACCTGCAACGTTTTATGTTTTAACAAGGGTATTTTCTATGCCAAACCATAAGAGCCTCAAATTCAAACAGAATAAAATAAGTTTTTGCATACAGCCCTGCTTTGTTGAGTACTAAAGACCTATTGTTTTTGGTGAAGATCGGTTAAGGGGAAGGGGTAGTTTACCGGCCACGTTTTTGGTTTTATGAAGGGTATTTTCTATGGCAAACGATAACAGCCGCAAATTCAAACAGAATCATATAATATTTTGCATACAGCCCTGAATTGTAGAGTTCTCAAGACCTGTTGGTTTTGTTGAAGATCGGTTAAGGGAATAGGGTAGTTTACCAGCAACATTTTATGTTTTAACAAGGGTAATTTTTTATGACGAACGATAACTGCCGTACATTAAAACAGAATCAACTACTCTTCAGCATACGTTTTTGAATTATACAGAACTCAAGGTCTGTTGATTTTGTTGAAGATCGGTTAAGGGAAAGGGGTAGTTTACCAGCAACGTTTTATTTTTAACAAGGGTAATTTTTTCTATGACGAACGATAACTGCCGTAAATTCAAAGAGAATCAAATAATGTTTTGCATACAGTCCTGAATTGTAGAGTTCTCAAGACCTATTGTTTTGGTGAAGATCGGTTAATGGAATAGGGTAGTTTACCAGCAACGTTTTATGTTTTATCAAGGGTGTTTTCTATGGCAAACGATAAGAGCCACAAATTCAAACAGAATCAAATAATTTTTTGCATACCGGCCTGAAATGTAGAGTACTCAAGACCTGTCGTTTTTGGTGAAGATCGGTTAAGGGAAAGGGGTAGTTTACCGGCCACGTTTTTGGTTTTATCAAGGGTATTTTGTATGGCAAACGATAACAGCCGCAAATTCAAACAGAATCATATAATATTTTGCATACAGCCCTGAATTGTAGAGTTCTCACGACTTATCGTTTTTGGTGAAGATCGGTTAAGGGAAAGGGGTAGTTTACCAGCAACGGTTTTTTATCAAGGGTTTTTTTTCTATGGTAAACGATAACAGCCGCAAATTCAAACAGAATCAAATGATGTTTTGCATACAGCCCTGTATTGTAGAGTTCTTAATACCTGTTGGTGTTGGTGAAGATCGGTTAAGAGAAAGGAGTAGTTTATCTGCAACGTTTTATGTTTTAAAAGGGTATTTTCTATGCCAAACGATAAGAGCCGCAAATTCAAACAGAATCAAATAATTTTTTACGTATGTGCCTGGCTTGTAGAAGACTCAAGGCCTATTGATTTTGGTGAAGATCGGTTACGGGGAAAGGGTAGTTTACGGGAAACATTTTTTGTTGTAACAAGAGTAAAGTACTTAATTTTGATAAATAAAGTATCCTGATAAGAAGATCTTAATAATCCACTGTAGAAACGTAGATGAAATATCTATAAATGAAGAAGCTAGTTGAACGTGGTTGGGGTAATTTTCTATAAATGAAAATTATAGTTGTTGGAGGAGGGGATAATTTTTATACGTGTACTACGTTTCGGCAACAAAGTAGTAGTTTGTTGTTAAAATTCCTTCCCGGGCTGTGTGGCCGTAGTCCAATGTTTTCTGCAAAAGCAGACGTTTCGGCAGTGCCGTCGACTGCCATCATCAGTGAAAATCGAGTGCGATAACGTGTGGTGGTATATGTTAGTGACCATAGTATTGTGGTTACGGCTGAAGCAATAAGTGGAAAGAAGTAGTTTCTATGGAAACATTTCATGGCGAAAATGATTTCATGTATGGTTCTCCATACCGATATTTACTTCCATGTTCAATAAGGAAATGGAAGTATGGTGATGGCAAAAAAAAATCGTGTTCGAGAATATTGCAGATTCTGATTGTACTACTTTCAAAGCATGAAATAAAGTAATTTTACTTCCATGTTCCTTAAGGAATGGAAGTATGGTGATGTCAAAAAAAATCGTGTTCGAGATTATTGCAGATTCTGGTTGTACTACACTCAAAACATGAAAAAGTCATTTTTCGAAAAGTGTGTGTGTGTGTGTGTAGATTTTTTTCTATGGCAAACGATAACAGCCGCAAATTCAAACAGAATCAAATAATTTTTTGCATACAGCCCTGATTTGTGGAGTACTCACGACGTATTGTTTTTGGTGAAGATCGGTTGAGGGAAAGGGGTAGTTTACCGGCAACGGTTTTTTTTTATCAACGGTAATTTTGTTTGTTTGGCAAACGATAACATCCGCAAATTAAAACAGAATCAAATGATGTTTTGCATACAGCCCTGTATTGTAGAGTTCTCAATACCTGTTGGTGTTGGTGAAGATCGGTTAAGAGAAAGGGGTAGTTTACCTGCAACGTTTTATGTTTTAACAAGGGTATTTTCTATGCCAAACCATAAGAGCCGCAAATTCAAACAGAATAAAATAAGTTTTTGCATACAGCCCTGCTTTGTTGAGTACTAAAGACCTATTGTTTTTGGTGAAGATCGGTTAAGGGAAAGGGGTAGTTTACCGGCCACGTTTTTGGTTTTATGAAGGGTATTTTCTATGGCAAACGATAACAGCCGCAAATTCAAACAGAATCATATAATATTTTGCATACAGCCCTGAATTGTAGAGTTCTCAAGACCTGTTGGTTTTGTTGAAGATCGGTTAAGGGAATAGGGTAGTTTACCAGCAACATTTTATGTTTTAACAAGGGTAATTTTTTATGACGAACGATAACTGCCGTACATTAAAACAGAATCAACTACTCTTCAGCATACGTTTTTGAATTATACAGAACTCAAGGTCTGTTGATTTTGTTGAAGATCGGTTAAGGGAAAGGGGTAGTTTACCAGCAACGTTTTATTTTTAACAAGGGTAATTTTTTCTATGACGAACGATAACTGCCGTAAATTCAAAGAGAATCAAATAATGTTTTGCATACAGTCCTGAATTGTAGAGTTCTCAAGACCTATTGTTTTGGTGAAGATCGGTTAATGGAATAGGGTAGTTTACCAGCAACGTTTTATGTTTTATCAAGGGTGTTTTCTATGGCAAACGATAAGAGCCACAAATTCAAACAGAATCAAATAATTTTTTGCATACCGGCCTGAAATGTAGAGTACTCAAGACCTGTCGTTTTTGGTGAAGATCGGTTAAGGGAAAGGGGTAGTTTACCGGCCACGTTTTTGGTTTTATCAAGGGTATTTTCTATGGCAAACGATAACAGCCGCAAATTCAAACAGAATCATATAATATTTTGCATACAACCCTGTATTGTAGAGTTCTCAATATCTGTTGGTGTTGGTGAAGATCGGTTAAGGGAAAGGGGTAGTTTACCTGCAACATTTTATGTTTTAACAAAGGTAATTTTTTATATGACGTTGGTTAACTGCCGTAAATTCAAACAGAATCAACTAGGTTTTTGCATACCTTTTTGAACTAAAGAGAACTCAATGTCTGTTGATTTTGTTAAAGATCGGTTTTGTTAAAGGGGTAGTTTATCAGCAACGTTTTATGTTTTAAAAAGGGTAATTTTTTTATGACGAACGATAGCTGCCGAAAATTCAAAGAGAATCAAATAATTTTTTGCACACTTTCCTGACTTGCAGAGAGCTCAAGGTCTGTTGATTTTGGTGAAGATCGGTTAAGAGAAAGGGGTAGTTTACCAGAAACGTTTTATGATTTAACAAGAGTAAAGTACTTAATTTTTATAAATAAAGTATCCTGATAAGAAGCTCATAATAATCCACTGTAGAAACGTAGATGAAATATCTATAAATGAAGAGGTTAGGTGAACGGGGTGTGGGTAATTTTCTATATTTAAAAATTATAGTTGAAGGTGGAGGGGAGAATTTTTTATATGTGTACTACGTTATCGGCAACAAATAATTAGTTTTTTGTTAAAATTGCTTCCCGGGCTGTTTAGCCGTAGTCCAATTTTTTCTGCAAAACCAGACTTTTCGGCAGTGCCATCGACCGCCATCATCAGTGAAAATCGAGTGCGAAAACGTGAGGTGGTATACGTTAGTGACCACAGTACTGTGGTTAATGCTGAAGCAATAAGTAGAAATACGTAGTTTCTATGGAAATATTTCATTTCGAATATGATTTTAAATATAAATCTTAGAACATGAAGTCATGTATGGTTCTCCATACCGATATTTTTCTATGGCAAACGATAACAGTCGCAAATTCAAACTGAAACAAATAAATTTTTGCATAGAGCCCTGATTTGTAGAGTACTCAAGATCTATTGTTTTTGGTAAAAATCGGTTAAGGGAAAAGGGTAGTTTACCGGCAACATTTTTTTTTAATCAAGGGTAATTTGTTTCTATGTCAACAAATAACAGCTGCAAATTCAAACACAATCAAATAATATTTTGCACACAGCCCTGAATTGTAGGGTTCTCACGACCTATTGATTTTGGTAGAGATCTGTTAAGGAAAAGGGGTAGTTTACCAGCAACATTTTATGTTTTAACAAGGGTATTTTCTATGGCAAAAAATAACAGCCGCAAATTCAAACACAATCAAATAATATTTTGTATACAGCCCTGAATTGTAGGGTTCTCACGACCTATTGATTTTGGTAGAGATCTGTTAAGGGAAAGGGGTAGTTTACCAGCAACGTTTTATGTTCTAACAAGGGTATTTTCTATGGCAAACGATAACAGCCTCAAATTAAAACAGAATCAAATGATTATCTGCATACAGCCCTAAATTGTAGAGTTCTCAAGGTCTGTTGATTTTGTTGAAGATCGGTTAAGGGAAAGGGGTAGTTTACGGCAACATTTTATGTTTTAACAAAGGCAAACGATAACTGCCGCAAATTCAAACAGAATCAAATAATTTTTTGCATACAGCCCTGATTTGTAGAGTACTCAAGATCTATTGTTTTTGGTGAAGATCGGTTAAGGGAAAGGGGTAGTTTACCAGCAACGGTTTTTTATCAAGGGTAATTTTTTTGGGCAAACGATAACAGCCGCAAATTCAAACAGAATCAAATGATGTTTTGCATACAGCCCTGTATTGTAGAGTTCTCAAGACCTGTTGGTGTTGGTGAAGATCGGTTAACGGAAAGGGGTAGTTTACCAGCAACATTTTATGTTTTAACAAGGGTTATTTTGTATATGATAACGATAACTGCCGTAAATTCAAACATAATCAACTACGTTTTTGCATACCTTTTTGAACTAAAGAGAACTCAAGGTCTGTTGATTTTGTTGAAGATCGGTTAAGGGAAAGGGGTAGTTTATCACCAAAATTTTATGTTTTAAAAAGGGTAATTTTTTATTATGACGAACGATAACTGCCGAAAATCAAATAATTTTTTGCACACTTGCCTGAGTTGTAGAGAGCTCAAAGTCTGTTGATTTTGGTGAAGATCGGTTAAGGGAAAGGGGAAGTTTACCTGCAACATTTTAAGTGGTAACAAGAGAAATGTTTCCATGACGAACGATAACTGCCGCACATTCAAACAGAATCAAATATTTTTTTTGCATGCATCCCTGAATTGTAGAGGACTGAAGGTCTATTGTTTTTGGAGAAGTTCGGTTAAGGGAAAGGGGTAGTTTACCAGCAACGTTTTTTTTTAAGGCTAATATTTCTTCTATGGCAAACGATAACAGCCGCAAATTCAAACAGAACTAAATAATGTTTTGCATACAGCCATAAACTGTAGAGAACTGAAGGTCTTTTGATTTTGGTGAAGATCAGTTTAGAGAAAGGGGTAGTTTACCTGCAACGTTTTATGTTTTAACAAGAGTAGTTTTTTCTATGACGAACGATAACTGCCGTAAATTCAAAGAAAATCAAATATTTTTTTTGCATACCTTCCTAAATAGTAGAGAGCTCAAGGCCTGTTGATTTTGGTGAAGATCGGTAAAGGGAAAGGGGTAGTTTACCTGAAACATGTTATGTTGTAACAAGAGAAATGTTTTCATGACGAACGATAACTGCCGCAATAAGAAACAGAATTAAATATTTTTTGCATGCATCCCTGCATTGTAGAGGACTGAAGGTCTATTGATTTTGGTGAAGATCGGTTTAGAGAAACGGGTAGTTTACCTGCATGCAACGTTTTATGTTTAACAAGAGTAAAGTACTTAATTTTTATAAATAAAGTATCCTGATAAGAAGCTCATAATAATCCACTGTAGAAACATAGATGAAATATCTATATTCTTCGTATTGTTTAAATTAGCAGCCATCCTTACTATTTCTTTTATGAATTTGCTAACTGCTATAATTTTTTATTGTTCGACTAAGCTTTTCGTCATTACTGACATCTTCAGGTCTTAAACAAACCAATTAAATGGTTTGTTTAAGACCTGAAGATGTCAGTAATGACGAAAAGCTTAGTCGAACAATAAAAAATTATAGCAGTTAGCAAATTCATAAAAGAAATAGAAATATCTATAAATGAAGAGGTTAGGTGAACGGGGTGGGGGTAATTTTCTATTATTAAAAATTATAGTTGATGGTGGAGAGGAGAATTTTTTATACGTGTACTACGTTATCGGCAACAAATAATTAGTTTTTTGTTACAATTGCTTCCCGGGCTTTTTAGCCGTAGACCAATGTTTTCTGTAAAACCAATCTTTTCGGCAGTGCCATCGACTGACATCATCAGTGAAAATCGAGTGCGAAAACGTGAGGTGGTATACGTTAGTGACCACAGTACTGTGGTTAATGCTGAAACAATGAGTAGAAAGACGTAGTTTCTATGGAAATATTTCATTTCAATAAAATCATATTTAAAATATGATTTTAAATATATATCTTAGAACATGGAAGTCATGTATGGTTCTCCATACCGATATATTTCATGTTTTGAGTGTAGTACAATCAGAATCTGAAATAATCTCGAACACGATTTTTTTTGCCATCACCATACTTCCATTTCCTTAAGGAACATGGAAGTAAAAATTACTCTTGATTAAAAAAAACCCCCGTTGCTGGTAAACTACACCTTCCCCTTAACCGATCTTCACCAAAAACAATAGGTCTTGAGTACTCTACAAATCAGGGATGCATGCAAAAAATTATTTGATTCTGTTTGAATTTGCGACTGTTATCGTTTGCCATAGAAAAATATCGGTATGGAGATCCATACATGACTTCCATGTTCTAAGATTTATATTTAAAATCATATTCGAAATGAAATATTTCCATAGAAACCTGTGGCCACTAACGTATACCACCTCACGTTTTCGCACTCGATTTTCACTGATGATGGCAGTCGATGGCATTGCTGAAACGTCTGGTTTTGCAGAAAACATTGGACTACGGCTAAACAGCCCGGGAAGGAATTTTAACAAAAAACTACTTCTTTGTTGCCGATAACGTAGTACACATATAAAAAATTCTCCCCTGCCTTTTCAACTATAATTTTCATTAAAAGAAAATTACCCCCACCCCGTTCAACTAGCCTCTTCATTTATAGATATTTCATGTACGTTTCTACAGTGGATTATTATGAGCTTCTTATCAGGATACTTTGTTTATCAAAATTAAGTACTTTACTCTTGTTAAAACATAAAATGTTGCAGGTAAATTTCCCCTTTCTCTTAACCGATCTTCACCAAAAACAATAGGTCGTGAGTACTCTACAAATCAGGGCTGTACGCAAAAAATTATTTGATTCTGTTTGAATTTGCGGCAGTTATCGTTTGCCATAGAAAAAAAAATCTACAGATAGACACACAGACACTTTTTGAAAAATGACTTTTTTTTCATTTTTTTGAGTGTAGTACAATCAGAATCTGCAATAATCTCGAACACGATTTTTTTTGCCATCACCATACTTCCATTTCCTTAAGGAACATGGAAGTAAAAATCTACACACACACACACACACACACACACACACACACACACACACACACACACACACATGTCGAAAAATGACTTTTTTTCATATTTTGAGTGTAGTACAACCAGAATCTGCTATAATCTCGAACACAATTTTTTTTGCCATCACCTTAAGGAATTTTTCCATTTCCTTAAGGAGCATAGAAGTAAAATAGTAAGTACTTACAGAGTTGCATTTTATTTCTTGAACGCAAGATCAGTTCTCCTCTCTTTCAAATTGCAACTTATCGATGTTGTCATAATAAATTCGTTGTCATAAATTGATTAATTCGTTTAATAGTTACTATTCATACAAATTGTTGATAAGTTAGTAAACCTGTCCGCTGTCATTGTATTGCGCAGGTAGGCCTATGTTATTATTCTTTTTAAACAATAAAAACTGCGTTATGTAGAAAAAAAGCAGTTTTTAAGCTTCTTAAGGGAATTCGCTACTGGAACATATGAAAATCTTTAATAATTGGAATATTCACTTGATTTTTTTTGTACGATTGTATTAGTCCAACTTAAACAAACATATTTTTTAAATTTTTTTTTATATTATATATATGTACAAAATTTTTTTTGTTGAAAAATGTTATCGTTACTTAATTTGACATTCCTAAAAAACTATAGGTCCAATTTTGGTAAACTTGGTCTTGAATGAAAGCTAAAGAGATGCTCTAAAATCTCTTGTATAACCTCATATATACATAAAGGGGATCTATGACAAAAAGTTATGTAAATAAAAATGTTCGCAAATTAAAAATATTTATTAAAATAATTTGTTTTTTCCACAGACAATATTTTGTTGAAATCACTTCAAAATACATGAATATTTAAATAATACTATAGAGAACAACCACAAAAAAATCAGCATCCTGGGACTCCTACTTCTGGAGTTATATCAAATTGTGTACCTGAAAACACACAAATTCATTACTTTCGGGAAATGGCCGCCAAAGTTTTACAACAGTTCTAAAGCAGAATAACTTCATAACCAAACAACTCTCCACGTTTCTTAGTAACAACTCTGTTTTATATGAATAAATAATTATTTGCTGTTGAACTTGGCCATGAAAAAGTTGTAAAAATTATATCTGATTGCAAATATAAGTCTATGATAACTATTGCATGTATTACTGTAGTATGCAAGAAACGAATATTTACATTTAGGCCTACCTCTTTTAAAATTCTCCGGGTGCATAAATAATTCCTTCTTTTTCTTTCCTTCTTTCTTCTTCTTGTAGTACTGCAATCTTTTTCTTTTTCAGAAATAGTTGATATTTTTTGTCCCTCTTTTTCTCTGCAATCCGCAACCTAATTTTGTCAAATCTATTGGCTATTTTTGTTTTGTTAGTTCTTGGACTTGTAATAAGGCCACAGGCTTGTTGAGTTTCATAAATTGGTTTTAAATAACCAGTATTTTACTCACAAATCCCTTCACTTATTCTCATTGTGAGGGTACTTTTAAATACGAATAAGGTTTTGGGGCACTTAGATCAAATTAGACTGTGCAGAGCTTCGTTAGTGTTCTGAGTTTTTCCTTCCACACACCTTGACAACAAGGAGTCTGATCCCAATCTTTGGTATATAGGCACAATATTGGAAACAACATTTGGCCTTAGAGGAGTTTTGATGGCCACTGTATGAGAAAGAGGCTTTTCATTTTTTGCTGAAAATGAATTTCAAGAAATCCGCTAAAAATGTAATAATTGAAAGAATACTCAAGAACTATTGTATTTATAGCAATATATGTAATAACATTTCTTTTAGATAAATAGCTGTTGTTTAAAATGAGACCAATTTAATCAAAATCTGATCATTGGTTTCTGAGATATGCGACTTTATAAAATCGGCTGAGCGGCCATATTGATGACGTCACTGCTCGTGACGTAATCATTTTTGAGGTTGTCTCCCGGCTGATTTGGTATGTATTTAGTTAGCCCCCAAAGTTTGATGCTGGTTTCCGGAAGTGAAATATTTTTACGCTTGTTCCACACACTATAAAAGAGGTATGTGCTGTCAGCTATAAGTTCCATAATATTTTATGGTTCCATTCATCTGTACTTCTCATCCTCATTAATAAGCTGTAAATCAGTTTCAGTCACTGGAAATCAGTAAAGAAATTGGAGTAGGATACCTTCAAGTTACTTAATAAATTTCTTAATAAAGTTATCTTCTGTGGTAAATTGTTCAGAATACACTACGGACTAAGAAGTATCCATTCATGTAACAAACTGAAGCTTTTCGAGATCTTGAAACGTGTGGTTATCTGTAATGAACGTGAGGTTATCTAACAGCTGAAACTGTTGTTTTCAAAGCAGCTAAATCGAAAATTTTCGTAAACACATCCTCAGTTCTTTTGCTGTTTATGAGTTTATGCATATTTCTAATTTGCGAGGTACAGAAATAATGTAAAATGACTTCTTTTGTAGCACACTGAAGAGAACATCCGTGGCTTCAAAAATAACTAATTGGCTTTACTTTGCCTAATTGATTCTTGATCGTAATTTGAATCTTCACAACTTTAGCGGATACTGATTTTAATGAATCCAGTTCGTTATATACAGCAATACAAAATTTTGAATTAGACGTGCATCGCGTAATAACGGAAGTAGATGTTCATCATAAGACCATTTAATTCCCTTGACAAGCCGCCACTGAGTAGTTCATAGAGAAAGAATAGATTTCCGTCCGTGCTATTTATTTGTGGACCAATGACCCACACACAGCCGACTATTCAGTTACTTAAACGTTGTTTACTTCATGTACATTTTTTAGTACTCAGTACATTATTTATTAAAATAAATTAAAGAAATGTTGTAACAAGACATATGACCACGATATTTTGGACATCATAACAAACACAACATGTCACAATAATTGAGTGGAACAAGATCCATTAAATTCTTGGATTTCGTTGTCCATGACGTGTCCGTTACTTAACTAAATATCACTATAGTATTGACGACTCGGAACACTAAACGTAAACTTTACATTTTTACTTATAAAAAACTTAGTGTTCCGAGTCGTCAATACTATAGTGATATTTAGATAAGATCCATTAAGTATTCACAATGAGTATACCAAGCATTAAAACTATATAAATAAATAATAATTGAAGAATGAACTCACAACTAAAAAGTTAAAACAGTTATGGTAGGCCTAATAATAATAAGAAAGAAAATATATTAAATAGTGATTTACCCAATAGATACAATAACCCAATAGATTCAGTCAGTGAGAAACCAAGAAACACTGAAGAACACATACTAAAGAATAAAATGAAATCATAATAATAATGTCAATCAATATAGTGCCACAAGAAGAAACAAGGTGACTGACACTAACTATTAGATAAGAAAGCCAACTGTGAAATAAATTACCAACGACAAGTGAAGTACAGAGTGAGAGACAATGACAGACAGCCAAAACACTAACTGACTACATTAGATGACCTGAATATGACCACTAATCTAGTAAATGAGTAGGGCATCCAATAATAGCCAGGAGAGTGACAGTAATAAGTACTGTATGTTAGTATAATAAGAAGCTGTAAACAACGGTATGATTATATGTCTAGTATTAATGTAAGTTAATAGAGAACCAAGATTGTCAGATAACAGTAATAACACCAATACAGTTAAAAATGAAATAAAAATTGTAAATGAAAATAAACTCAGTCAACCCATTGTTGCATTAGAGTGGGGAGACACATAACCTAACTACATGTACTTTCCACTTATATTAATAAGAATTAATAACTAAAACATACTTAAACTAAAATCTATTGGACAAAAAATCAAGTAGATATTGTAAGGGTAATACCAATACCAAGATGAACTACCTAGAGTAGTATTTATATTGTAATTGATGTAAACAAATTGACCAAAAACAGACAGAATGGGATCACCATGTAAAGTTTAGCTAAAACATGTAACATTAATCAGAAACCAAAAGGGTGATATCTGTATAGCAAGAAAGATGGTACATTACTAGCATTATATTTTAGAATAATCATTAACACTAACTTAAGGCACAAATATAATAATTAAAAACATCTGTCATGTGACACCAGATGTAAGAGCTATTGTGACACTGACAGCAAAAGGGAATATCCCAATGCACACAATAAGTGTAATAATTGGTAATAGACTGATAAGCATAATTTTAGAGAAACAAAATTCGTACTCTGTGGTCAATACCACACTAAAGGGATCATGACTTTCTATATGATAAATGACATTCTTGATTAGAATTAAGCAATTTATTATAAAAAATAAATGACTTTATAATTATTCATCACGAAATGGTTACCGGTATATTCACAACAGTAATGTTGTTTTTTAATATTAAACATACATTGTCGAATGGACAATAAAAAACATTTTATAATTTAATGGTAACTAACCCATTTCAGAGGGAAAGAATTGCGAGTATTTTTACTTCCATATTCCTTAAGGAAATGGAAGTATGGTGATGGCAAAAAAAATCGTGTTCGAGATTATTGCAGATTCTGATTGTACTACACTCAAAACATGAAAAAAGTCGTTTTCCGAAAAGTGTCCGTGTGTGTGTCTGTCTGTGTGTCTGTGTAGATTTTTTTTCTATGGCAAACGATAACTGCCGCAAATTCAAACAGAATCAAATAATTTTTTGCATACAGCCCTGATTTGTAGAGTACTCACGACCTATTGTTTTTGGTGAAGATCGGTTGAGGGAAATGGGTAGTTTACCTGCAACGGTTTTTTTTTATCAAGGGAATTTTTTTTTTTGCAAACGATAACAGCCGCAAATTCAAACAGAATCAAATAATGTTTCGCATACAGCCCTGAATTGTAGAGTTCTCAAGACCTATTGTTTTTGGTGAGGATCGGTTAAGGAAAAGGGGTAGTTTACCTGTAACGTTTTATGTTTTAACAAGGGTATTTCCTATGGCAAACGATAACAGCCGCAAATTCAAACAGAATCAAAAATTCAAACAGAATCAAAAGATTATTTGCATACAGCTCTAAATTGTAGAGTTCTCAAGACCTATTGTTTTTGGTGAAGATCGGTTGAGGGAAAGGGGTTGTTTACCTGCAACGGTTTTTTTTTATCAAGGGAAATTTTTTTTTGCAAACGATAACAGCCGCAAATTCAAACAGAATCAAATAATGTTTCGCATACAGCCCTGAATTGTAGAGTTCTCAAGACCTATTGTTTTTGGTGAGGATCGGTTAAGGGAAAGGGGTAGTTTACCTGTAACGTTTTATGTTTTAACAAGGGTATTTCCTATGGCAAACGATAGCCGCAAATTCAAACAGAAACAAAAATTCAAACAAAATCAAAAGATTATTTGCATACAGCTCTAAATTGTATAGTTCTCAAGACCTATTGTTTTTGGTGAAGATCGGTTAAGGGAAAGGGGTAGTTTACCTGTAACGTTTTTTTAACAAGGGTATTTTCTATGGCAAACGATAACAGCCGCAAATTCAAACTGAATCAAATAATGTTTTGCATACACCCCTGATTTGTAGAGTACTCAAGACCTATTGTTTTTGGTGAAGATCGGTTAAGGGGAAGGGGTAGTTTACCTGCAACGTTTTTTTATCAAGCGAATTTTCTATGGCAAACGATAACAGCCGCAAATTCAAACAGAATCAAATAATTTTTTGCATACTTCCCTGAATTGTAGAGGTCTCAAGGACTTCGATTTTGGTGAAGATCAGTTAAGGGGAAGGGGTAGTTTACCTGCAACCTTTTACGTTTTAACAACAGTAAAGTACTTGAAAATTCATTTAAACTTTTTCAAATAATGGTAATTGTTAAAAATAAAATAATTTTGTTGCCAGGCAATAAAATTATAATTTTTTCATTTTAATGTAAATTATGTATGAGTTAATATCTTTATATATATATAATTCTTCTGTACGTGTGTATGTCACTGAACTCCTCCATGTATAAAATAATATATCGTTCGTGGCAGGTAAGCATATCTCAGTTATGTAATGTTTACGTTTCCATTTTATTATTATGCCTACAGCAATAAAAAGGCAGGTAAGACACACACACACACACACACACACACACACACACACACACACACACACACACACACACACAATTCACGTTATTTCTGGCCTCACTCATGTTTATTTTCTTACATTTGCACGCTTTTTAAATGGAAAGTGCCGAAACCCACACCAACATAACGCGTGCAAGCCGAAAAAATAGACATCAATTTGCTTCCTGTGGATCGCTAGGCAATGTAACTGCACGTGTTTACAGAGGAACGATTCATAGACAGACTTTTCGTCTTTAGGGAATGAACCCTCTGCAAGATGCTGAGGGTCCATGAGTGACTTCGGAGCGCTCCTTCTTTTTCGCGTGTTTGTTCTGTGAAACATACACTGTAGATTCGCAGCTTTACTCTAAGCAACGCTCAATAGGAAATGTTGAAAATTTTTGTCCACAGTGTACCCTCATTCACACTAAACCTGCTCTGATGTTTTAATTACGGACATCGTAATATTTCTACTTAATGGAGATCAATCATTAACTTATACAAGCCATTAATTTTATGCATATATTTTATTATATGTGTACAACGTTATCGGCAACAAAGAAGTAGTTTTTGTTAAAATTCCTTCCCGGGATATTTGGCCGTAGTCCAATGTTTTCTACAAAACCAGACGTTTCGGCAATGCCATCGACTTCCATCATCAGTGAAAATCGAGTGCGATAACGTGAGGTGGTATACGTTAGTGACCACAGTACTGTGGTTAAGGCTGAAGCAGTAAGTAGAAAGAAGTAGTTTCTATGGTAATGTTTCATTTCGAAAATGATTTTAAATATAAATCTTAGAATATGGAAGTCATGTATGGTTCTCCATACCGATATTTATAATTCCTTAAGTGAATTAGCGAACATTAACGTAACTCTAATGTCAATCAATGCATAGTGGACTTTTAAGAAATGTTGAACACTAAGAAATATAATTTAACATGTTTTATTTTAGGGTTATATTTGGACTGAAACCAGAGTTATTTTTAGAATTACCTATGTTAGTTAAAAACAAAAGGAAAAACGATTTACCTTATTGATGTAATCCAGTGTTAAAAAAGATGGATCATTGTACATAATTAACTAATAAACTCCACCATATTTTATAAATTATTGCAATTATGCTAACGTTTTTATTAGTAGTTTAAGTTAATAATATTCCTATAATATTGACGACTCGGAACACTAAGTTTTTTATAAGTAAAAACGTAAAGTTTTACCTTACAGCCTAAACCGGCTTTCACCTATAGAAGGCTTCATCAGTGGCCTCTGATGAAGCCTTCTATAGGTGAAAGCCGGTTTAGGCTTTAAGGTAAAACTTTACGTTTTTACTTATAAAAAACTTAGTGTTCCGAGTCGTCAATATTATAGTGATATTTAGTTAAGTAACGGACACGTCATGGACAACGAAATCTAATAATATTCATTGTTTACAATCGCTAGAAATAACCTCCAATCTGAGCATCAACGTCAATTGATGAAATTTATGTTAACAAATAAGTTTTAATGTTATTATGTGAGCACTCTCCTGTCACTTAAGTGCAGTAGTATGATACATCTTCCCGTTTGTTTCTTGTAAACTCAAAGAACCTACAGTGTTAAATGAATTAAATAATCAAACACCTAGGCCTATGTTGAATGGTGAATCTCAGAAATCAGATTAGCAACCCTGGGAATAAGAAAGAGTATTGTAATTTCTCCAGTATATGTAAAATGAATTATTTAAAAGTAACAATTATTGAAATTGACCTTCACAACCCATTAGTGGTGAATAAATAATAATAAATCGTAAATATCGGTATGGAGAACCATACATGACTTCCATATTCTAAGATTTATATTTAAAATCATTTTCAGCCAAACAGCCAGGGAAGGAATTTTAACAAAAAAATACTTCTTTGTTGCCAATAACGTAGTACACATATAAAAAAAAATTATCCCCTCCCCCTTCAACTATAATTTTGATTTATAGAAAATTACCCCCAGCCCGTTCAACTAGCCTCTACATTTATAGATATTTCATCTATGTTTCTACAGTGGATTATTAAGATCTTATCAGGATACTTTATCAAAATTAAGTACTTTACTCATGTTACAACAAAAAATGTTTCAGGTAAACTGCCCTTTCCCCGTAACCGATCTTCACCAAAATCAACAGACATTGAGTTCTCTATAGCTCAGGCACATATGTAAAAAATTATTTGATTCTGTTTGAATTTACGGCAGTTATGGTTCGTCATATAAAAAATTACCCATGTTAAAACATACAACATGAGATTTATAAAACATATCTAAGATTTATATTTAAAATCATTTTTGAAATAAAATATTTTCATAGAACCTACTAACGCTGGGGAAATCTGAGGAGCCAATCAGAGTTGGGCCTACCTGTCACTCTGCTGAATTTGGTGGAAAGCCCTGTCACTGTCGTCAAAGTATCAGCCTTGACAGGGTCCTCTTTTTCTGCAAAATGGGAGAGGCTTGAGATGGAGTGAGTGACATGGTCCCCACCTCAATGAAGAACCCATTGTTTTATAAAAATATATTTAAATTTTGAAAACTGAAAATTCTTTTCTTGTTGTAAATATTTATATTTTATAATCAAAATGACTTTATTTTTGTTACCTGGCAACAAAATTATTTTATTTTAAACAATTACCATTGTTTCAAAAAGTTTAAATAAATTTTCAAGTACTTTACTCTTGTTAAAACGTAAAAGGTTGCAGGTAAACTACCCCTTTCCCTTAACCGATCTTCACCAAAATCGAAAGTCCTTGAGATCTCTACAATTCAGGGATGTATGCAAAACATTATTTGATTCTGTTTGAATTTGCGGCAGTTATCGTTTGCCATAGAAAAAAAAACGTTGCAGGTAAACTACCCCTTCCCCTCAACCGATCTTCACCAAAAACAATAGGTCTTGAGTACTCTACAAATCAGGGCTGTATGCAGAAAATTATTTGATTCTGTTTGAACTTGCGGCTGTTATCGTTTTCCATAGAAAATACACTTGTTAAAAAAAACGTTGTAGGTAAACTACCCCTTTCCCTTAACCGATCTTCACCAAAAACAATAGGTCTTGAGAACTCTACAATTTAGGGCTGTATGCAAATAATCTTTTGATTCTGTTTGAATTTGCGGCTGTTATCGTTTGCCATAGGAAATACCCTTGTTAAAACATAAAACGTTACAGGTAAACTACCCCTTTCCCTTAACCGATCTTCACCAAAAACAATAGGTCTTGAGAACTCTACAATTCAGGGCTGTATGCGAAACATTATTTGATTCTGTTTGAATTTGCGGCTGTTATCGTTTGCCAAAAAAAAAAATTTCCCTTGATAAAAAAAAACCGTTGCAGGTAAACTACCCCTTTCCCTCAACCGATCTTCACCAAAAACAATAAGTCTTGAGTACTCTACAAATCAGGGCTGTATGCAAAAAATTATTTGATTCTGTTTGAATTTGCGGCAGTTATCGTTTCCCATAGAAAAAAAATCTATAGACAGACAGATAGACACACAGACACACACACAGACACTTTTCGGAAAACGACTTTTTTTCATGTTTTGAGTGTAGTAGAATCAGAATCTGCAATAATCTCGAACACGATTTTTTTTGCCATCACCATACTTCCATTCCTTAAGGAATATGGAAGTAAAAAGGAGTTGACTAAATTTATTTTACTAGACTAGACAATTTCAGGTTAGAGAGACGGCTAGCAATAGTTGGCAACAATCTTAGCGGCAATTGAGACGATTTGAACAGTTTCAAATGTAAATTGTCATATCAAATCAGTCTGGAACGCAGAACTTCACTTCATGTAAGTAAGTCGATAACCATAAACCATGTCATTTTCAGTGAGAAGTCAACCTCAACCGATTTGTCTCAAAAATAATAATAGTTAATCGAACTTTTGAAATTTTACACAAAACGAAATAAATAATTTCTATTACAATCAAATTAAAAAATAATCAGGTCACTACAAGGTCTTATACATATTGACGCAACCAACGTGTGGCTGTCAACCCGTACGACTCCGTATATATAGGCTACATATTAGCGCACCAACGTGCAAGGCTCGAATTAGACCGAAATTAATTCGAAATCAACAATAAATACATTTTTTAAATAGCCTAATTTCCAGCGGCAGTTACAAAACAAAAACGGAAGATGCATCGGAGAGCGACGTCAAAGAAACTTGTGGCGGACGCGGAACAAGAAATTAATATGGACGAAAAGGAGGCGACGCCGGTGGAAGACATCGAAGCGATATTACCTCCCATGGAACCGAACCGACCCACACAATCAGGGGACACAAACCTCGTAGAAATGATGAAGGCTATGATGGAAGAGAATAGAAAAAATAATGAAAAATTAAATAATAAAATGGATGAGAATATGGAAACATTAAAAGACGAGTTAAAACAAGATAACCAGAAGAACAGGGAAGCCCTGAATGAGAAAATAGAGGAGGAGATAACTGAATTTAGAAAAGAAATTTCCGAAATAAACGAAAAATGGAAACAAACCAGCCATGAACTGTAACAAGCCAAGGAAGACATCAATACCCGAATTAACAACATGGCGAAAGATAGTCAAATCAGACTCGAATCGGTACGACAGGAGACGCAAGATGAGATGTTACGACTGCGATCGAACATCGGAGAGAGATGCGTAGGCATCGAAACAACCGTGAACGAAGTACGGACACAAGTCAACAACAACTAAGAGAAAATTGAAGAAATACAACGCCGGGAAAGTCCAAAAATAAGAGAGGAACTCAGACCATCGGTAACCGACCAACGATCGTATCACACCTCCAACATGCGGACAATCGGGAAGCCATGAACTTCAAGGCGTACAAGAGGAACCCGATGGAGTTTCTAGCACGAGTAGACGTTAACCAAACACCGAGAGACCAGATGGCCAGTCATCCGAGGAAATATAGACGAGTATTTTAAGGAAGTAAATGATAACTGGTGGACGGCGACGCGTTACGATATACAGAGCTACGCCGAATTCAAAGAACTATTTAAGGCCAAGTATTGGTCAGAGAGCACCCAGAACATTGTGAGAGACAACACCTGCTACGGGAGGTAGAGGCAAATCGAGGAACGACACTGACAGCGTACTTCCTCGGGAAAGTCTGCTTAGCAAGGAACCTCGAACCAAGGATTCCGGAAGAAAGTCTCGTAACCAAACTGGCATTCTACTATGAAGGAGGCATAGCAAGAGCACGACTCAGCGGCCAAGTGAAGACGATACAAGCGATGGCAGCACTGCTCGAGGGGTACGAACATGAAGGCTATTATCGTAGGAGTCGCCAAGGAAACGATCGGTACGCGGACCACGCCAATCCAAATAACAATAGCTACGGAAATTACCGACCCAATTTTAATAATCGGAACAACAATAATAATAACGAACCGTATAATAGGGCAAACAATAATCACCATAACGATGGTAATATAAATCATAATCGGCCAAACGGCCCAAATAACCAGTTTAACCGAGCAAATGGCCCAAATAATCAGGCTAATCGGCCAAACAATCAGAATTATAACAACGAGAACTACAACCAACAAAACCGACCATACCGTAGAGTTAACTACGTGCGAACCGGGAACAATGGTGGGAGAAGACGTTACTACCAACGACGATCGAATTTCTGCAGTAGCCCACACCGAATTGAATAAGATACAAGAAAACGAAATAAATAATTTCTATTACAATCAAATTAAAAAATAATCAGGACACTACAAGGTCTTATACATATTGAGGCAACCAACGTGTGGCTGTCAACCCATACGACTCCGTATATATACAATGTAACCATTTGCGTGTGTATGAAATGTATCTATTATTCATTGCTTCATTTTATAAATGTGGAAGCTCCTCATGGTCCGACCAACCTAATAGATCTGTAGTCTCATTACCTTCTATGTCCTCCAAATTCATAGGCTTACACTAAGAGAGGACGTGACTTTCCTCTGAAAACATGAATGAGCAATATCGGCTAATATATTTCATTAAATTAATAACGTGCAAGAATTTGTTATGTTATGTTTTGGGAGAAAGTGAATCCTTCTGATGTGTCCAAGTTGTTAGGAAAACGTAAGTTTCCGTTGCTTGTTTGCATTTAGTTTTGTGTTAATTTTTATCTCCATAGTGACTGTGAAATAACTTAGCCTACGTATTAACAGTGTGACTGATTTTGATTTTAAACAGTCTTGTTTCTAGAGAAAAGCTTCTCGACATTTTAAATTCTTAGATTTTGTTGTCCATGACGTGTCCGTTGATTAACTAATTTATAACACTACCGACTCGGAACACGAAGTTTTTTATTGGTAAAAATGTAAAATTTTTACCTTATAGCCTGAACCAGTTTTCGTTTATTATAAGCTTATAATCTTATAAACGTTTCTGACGAAGCTTATAATTAGCGAAAACTGGTTCAGGCTATAAGAATAGAATAAAAAACTCTTGGATTTCGTTATCCATGACGTGTCCGTTACTTAACTAAATATAATTATTTCACTACGACTCGGGACACAAAACTTTTTATGGGTAAAAACGGAAAAGTTTTACCTTATAACCTGAACCGGTTTTCTGGTTAGATTCCGGAAAACCGGTTCAGGTTATAAGGTAAAACTTTTCCGTTTTTACCCATAAAACGTTTTGTGAAATAATTATATTTAATAAAAAACTTTGTGTTCCGAGTCGGTAGTGTTATACTTACGTATAATACGACCTTTTAAGATCTATGATCCAGTTTAAACAGTTTAATGAACCTATACCTAAAAATTCACATGAACAAAGACAACTAAAATTTCACGCGCGCGCGCGCGCGTGTTATTAGGTATACGTCAAACATTAAATCAAACCTCAGTATTATTTTATTGTGCTTATATTTTTTAACAAATGTTGTTTACAGCAATTAAAAGTAGCGACAAAATTAATTGTTTTTAAAGTATATTTTAAACAAATTAATTTTTAAACGTTTACAAATATTATAACACTCTCCGATTGGGGGTTCTTATTTTAAAATTGTTATGTTTATTATTATAATCGAATTTACGTTACGTTTAAATTAACTTGAAACAAAATATTAAAAGAGTGGTTGTTGTTTAAATTTAAACTCGTGGTTAAAGTATTAAAAGTCTCATTAAAACAAAAGTCATCTATGGGTGAAGTGTTCCTTGGAGATAACTCAATGTTGAGAATGGTTGTTTCTACTTGAAGGTGACCAATGTAGTAAAATATTTTACCATACAACATTCAAGTTACTCACAGTGTTTACAATGGTTTAAATACTCTTGTTTTTAAAGAATTCCCTTGTATTAAACAAAAAATAATAAAGTTGATTATATTTAAATGTTAGATTATCTTAAATTAAAACATGAAGTATGGCAGTTGATTGCTTGATAGTAGATCTCGTCTGGTTGAAACTGGTTGTAGAAACTTCTTCTGATTACAGGTAGTCTGAGTAAGTCAAGTCCTGTAAAGTCTGGACAATATCATAAACAAACATATACTTTTACGTACCTGATTGCGTTTACTTGAAGCTCACTAAACTGTCAACTCAGCTTACATTCATCAACTCCCTTTAGTTGCAAGGTTATGTCACCTTGTTTATTAAATTAATGGGCGCCACACGGATTTATTCAGGGAAAATCCCGTGTAAAACCCGTTCATAAAAATTAATAGATGAATTGAAAATTTAAAATAGTTGAGTACCACTTTTTGGCAATGCTATTCCAATATGTCAAACACAACAGAAGGTTGTTTAAGTTTATTAAAAGAAACTATTTAATTATTCAGAAAAAATAAAATAAATCAAATCAGGTGATGCTGTTAATAATGGGTTTATTTGCACCCTTCTAGAGAATTCAAAAAATACACATAATGCAACATATAAAGTTGTACAATGAAAACTTAATTATTATATACCTCATACGGCTTGCTCAGAACATGAGTTATAAATCTGGTTAAGTCCAGATACTATTTATTGTAATATAAAATTATTATAATTATTAATATTAGTATTATTGTTATTATTATCGATATTATTATCTCAGTTGTGAATTCTTTGAGACACGAAAGAAAACAATTATGCCTACACAGTATCCAATGATACAATTGATCAAAAAATTTGAAGTTACTTTGACCAAGTAATTAAAATAAATAAAAAACGATCTATTGTAAGATCGTGCGTTTCATTAACGCTTGCTTTTCTAATGACAATATTATTCAATTGAGGACCCTTACAACTAACATATAGCTTACTTACTAATAACAAATTTGAATAATAAATCGAAACGTGGTGTCATCTTAAATACTGTTTTTGTGTTTTGCGTCAGTACAGGTTATGGTAGCAAAATACAAGTTATTGCGCTCAGATCAAGAATAATAATGATTGCACTTTTACCTTCGTGGTTTTAATTATTTTAATTAAAACCTTTTATCACTTAAGTAATCGGATTATAGAGATTACTTTCTTTCAGCACTAATTCGCACAAGAACAGAAATTCGATCCTCTTCTGATAAAAATGGATCGTGAATACTGACAATAAATTATTTTCTGTTCGTTATTCCCGCACAAAATTAAAATAAACTGCACTTGAACACTGTAGTTGATTGATGATGCACTTGAAGTAAAGTTTCTCGTTGTTAACTATTGGTTCCAGAGTACAAGGTAGCTGACGCTATGTGTTATAAGAAGAAACGTGACGGAGACGAGCGTACGTCTGTTTAGCTCGTTAGTTAGTAAAGGTCTCCTCTCAAAATTCGCCGGTCTGTCTTTTTATACCCACCTTTTGGATTGGGCTTAGGTAAAATTATCATTTTATAACTAATTTTCCTATTGGTCCAGACAGGTGAGACGAAGATGACGTATCACTTTTTGGCGGTTGGTAACGGTTTTTCTAACCGTCGAATGTTGAGATGATTGACAGGTCGCTTCTGCTGTCATTGTTATTATTATTGGTACTCAGATTCCTGATATACATTTATAAAATGATGCTAACAGTTGTCATACACTTAATACCGTCACGATTGAGTTGATATTATTATCAAATTAAAGATTGTTTTGTTTCCTTTAAATTGATATCACTCGATCTCGGATTATCTTCACCTTAACCGACATTGTTAGAAAATCAATGTTCGGGTACACTATTCTTACTGTCGTCTGCTCTTTATGAGTCGCCGATTTTACACTTTTTAGTTAACCTTTCTCGTATCCACATAACATTTTATTAAACAAATGTTTATGTGCAGACTCCATTAATACTGTACTGACGTTTTTTTCACTGAACTTTACTTTTACACCTTAATCCTATACATAGTAATAAATTATCCTACTGACTAATGACATTTTGTTTACTGTTAGTTAGTTTTGAGCTACTATTTACAAATAAAATCGTGGCTAAACCTATCGTTTTAATATCATTTTTCGTTATGTTAATGCATAACCATTGTTCTGGTGCATTTAATTTGCACTGGTGATAATTATTGATAGTCATTTTATTGACTAATGTTTGGTCTAAGTTTGTTAAGTGTAGAATATCGCCTACACTGAAATTTGGCCTTTATAATGCCTATGGGTTCTCAATTCGGTAAATTACAGAGACATCTTATTGGTATAAGGTTCTCTTATATAGTTAGCTCTCTTTTCTGACAGGTACATGTGATGCAGAAATACATCTTAGTTCCTACAATATAGCCATTGTTAACATTGGTTTTGGCATTCATTATCTACTTGTTCATAGTCACATTTATTATCAGAAAAATTCTGATTTTGCTTCCACAGTATTTAACTGCTAATTCGTCTGTTTTTTGTTTATAAATGACATTCGGTTTACATTAACCATTTACTGAATTGACAGTTGAATTTAAATCTATTCTGTCCATTAGTTCGTTTTAGTCTCAGTCTAGTTGTAGTGTCAAACAGCTATTGCGTTACTGTTTCCCATGGCACTTCTGCTTTATTCTTCTCTCTTGGTTTCTTCTTTCTTGTTTATTTTGACTATTCTATACCTATTTACATGGTTATTCTGTTTTATGAAATCTAATAACATACACTTAGGTTAGGTGACATCTTGTGATGTTACATAATACACCCTCTTTAAAATTGATCATTTGAAAAATTTATATTTTGTAAAATTATCAATTCATGTCAGTTTCTTAGTATACTTCAATAACAATTTTCTCTTATATTCCTAGATTTTTTAAACATATTATTGGTGTATTACTCTAGGTTGGCTCTTTATACAATAGTACAATTCTTAATTTACTAGTAATTTCAAGCTGCTTACTCTCTAAATCATTTAACTATAATGGATCTTGTTTCTCAAGTTAATTATTCCCTGTTTTATTTACATTCTACTTTCTCACTACATATCTTTGCATTCGTGATCTTTTGATGGTTATAATAATTTATACCTCACAGATTCTTTCATAATATTCCTTGATATAATAAAACAATATAATTCCCTAACTGTAGTAGAGGTTCTGGAATCAGGGTGGCTCACTATGGCTAACATCCTCTGCCGTTCCTCCCTACACATTCTCAGATTCAGAGGCATTACTCTTCTCTGTCTGAGTAAAAATAAACATTGCACCTGGCAATAGTTGCACTATCACAACTCAAAAAAAATATCACATATCATTCGTATTCAATAATATAATATATTCCCTATAATATACAAGGTATCAGAGGTTTTCATTTAGATCACATTTCTATCTTTATACTTGCTAACATACTTTCTTTTTTACAGGTAATTACTTCCTTTAGACTTGGTGTTTTTTAGTTATGCTTTTATCAGCTATATAGTTACTTATTTACTAGTTAACAATTTGTTGTGGTTCATTTAAATATTTTTAAGATTATACACTTGTTTAGATGCTTATAATACTTATGCATTTGTTTGTTCTATCTAGAGTTCACAATATATTTCTGTTTTCACTATAGTCTATTAAATCTTTCTTAACGAGTTATATTCCTCCTGAATTATCAGGCTTACATTGTTTGTATACTAAATGGTTTTCTTTTTTTTTCTGATGTTCTCTGACATATTCTTATGATGTATCAAATTTGATAATTGACAAACATTGTTCTTTCCTTTCATTTCATTATAACAATAGTTATTCTTACAATTAATACTCTTTGTTATTTTTCTTCTCTACTCCTTCAAGTGATGGTGGTTTTCACTTATTCTGGATGATTTTATACACTATATACTATGCTGTAATTACAATTTCATTTAACAATATACTAATATCTAATATCTAATTTCATAGACATGCTTGGGGTTTTCATGGTTTGTTTCACAAATATTAATTTTTCTTTCCTTACATTCCATAATAATGTCCTTCTTTTTATTTTACACACTTTGTTATACTGCCTCTCTACTCCTTCAAAGGTTAGTTGGGTGAACCTTTATTCTGGACGATTTTATACACTATATACTATACTGTAATTACAATTTCATTTAACCATATACTAACATCTATTTCATAGACATTCTTGGGGTTTTCATGGTTTGTTTCACAAACATTAATTTTTTCTTTCCTTTCATTCCATAATAATGTCCTTCTTTTTATTTTACACACTTTGTTATACTGCCTCTCTACTCCTTCAAAGGTTAGTTGGGTGAACCTTTATTCTGGACGATTTTAACTTAACATTTGAGTTTTATGAGAGGTATACTATAATCATTTTATAAACATTATGTCACATAGAATATTCATCTGGATACATATTTTTTTCTAGGTATAGTACAGTAATTGCATTATCTTATTAAATCATTTGATTGACCTTATCTAATATTCTATCCCCTGGGGTAATAGGTTTGGTACATTTTCATCATTAACAAATGGTTTGGTTTACATCTTAAATCTACACACTTTTGTAACTTGGTAAGGTAGATTGACTAGTTATAGCTAATTGGTTACCTTCAATATTTTTGGTAGTTTAACAACAAATGAGTTTGTTTATATAGTAGTGGTTTTTTTTTTTTTTTCTTCAATATATACATTTTACTTTTTTTATATCATAAACGTTTGGGTGAGGAATGTTGCTTCCTATTACATATTATCTCTCCTTAATATTAATCATTTCTTATTCGTCGATATTCATGGGGTTATTTGTGCTCTTCCACTCTATTGGGTCTATAATTGGGATATCTGACATATGTTCCGTACTAGTGGTTTTGGAGATACCTTACTATCAAGCGGTTCTTCCACTTAGCGGCTACTAGATAGTCGTTGGCTGCCCGTTTCCTTGCCTTCTTCCTCTCATCATCTTTGGTATTATTGTGTTCATTGTACTCCGGGCCTTGGCTATTATTGATGTCTGGCCCATCTTCTAATCCGGGTTGATCTTTGCTCTCCTGGTGAGACTCTTCCATCGCTTGGTCCCTCTTCTTCCGCATTTCCCTTATCCTTTGGGCGTACCCTTCAATGAGCTGGTCCAGTTGTTCCTGGTACCTTTTTCTTTTCTTGGAACACCTCCGTTTCCTTTTAAGAATATCTGCTTTAAGTTCTTTGCTGGTCCTAATTTTCTTGGTGGTAACACATTTCTGCTCTTTGGTCACTCCCATGATGCCCCTTCGATACTCCTTTCTGTAGACTCCTTCTCCATGGTTGTTGCCTGGGACATGAACCATATTAACTAGACCACTTTGAGTCATTTCGGTTAATTCTTTGGTCACCCTAGTCTTCTTTGGGCGTAGTATCCTTCTTATCTTCCCCTCCTTTTCTTCCGTTTTCTTAATTATTTTGTTCCCTTTTTCCGGAATATTAATTTTCGAATTCACTTGTTTGGTAGCTATATTTCCGGGTAATTCCCTTGTCTTCACGTGATCGTCATACATTGGCAAATTATTTTGTCCTAATTCCTCATTCTCTGCTACTAACTCTTCCGTTTCTTCAATTACCTGAGTGTTCTCATTCCTCTCGGTACCGATCTCCTTATACCGAATACCTCCCTGTTGTCCGTCAAGCTCGTTTTCAGATAATAATGTATTTATGTCCTGCTGTTTTCTTGTTGGTTCATCATTAGTTCCCATTTCTTCCCTCCATTGTTGGATGATTTCTTCTCTCCATGATCTGATATCGTTCATCATTTCCTCCCTTGCCTTCTCAAAGCTATTCTCTACGTGGTGGGGGAACTGTTTCTCCCTACATTCCATCATCATCCTTTGGAAACTCAACAGCTCTGTCGATGCTATTTCCTTAGGTTGGCTTTTTATGGTGTCACTTGCCATTACTTCCCTATCTTCTGGTTTTTTGATTATATTTGTATATTCGACGCTCACGGTCGGTGCGTTATCGCTTACCATCCCTTGGACTGCTTCATCATTCTCTTCCGTCGTGTCATTATCTTTACTCTCTTCTTGGTGGGGGGTTTTTATTTCCTCGTTAGTTATTTCACTGGGTTCACTTGGAGATTCATATAGCTCAGTCTGGTCCTTACTTGTTATTGTTTCGGTCTCTAGGTCATCTATTAATATTTCCTCCTCTTTTACACCATCATTGACGTCTTGTTCTGGGACGTTTTTAGTCATATTTTCTTGTGGTGGTTCCTGGGATTCCTTCTGGTTATGGTCTTCTTCGATTTTGTCGTTGGTATTTTTCCCATTCTTCATTAAGTCTTCACCTATCTGTCTCTGTTCGTTTCTTAATTTCTTGGCATTCCTCAATTCTTCTTCGAATGCTTCCCTCCGTTTACGCTCTTCTTCTCGTCTCTCATTCTGGCGTCTTATCTCCTCTTCCATTTTGCGATTTAATTCTTCACCATCAATTTTCAATATTCTGTATATTTGGTCCCAGTCTCTTTCCTGGTTATAATAGTCCATTTCCCTCTCCCTTTTCGCTCTATATTTTGTGTTGTATCGACGTGTGCGTGGCATGTTAATTTTTTCGTGTCTACCGGGCTAATATAAAATATAAAAAATATATTTATTTAATATTTTTTAAGCCACACTAGTTGGTGCGCCAATTTATAACCAAACGATTATTAGTGGTTGTGTTTAAACTGATTATGTTTATTTGTTTACAGTAATTGTATTATAGTAATAGTTAAATTCCGTTTAAAGCCACACTGGTGGTCTACTCTATTTGTAATAAAATGAAAACGTGTGTTTACAATTAACTTGAAGTAAAATAAATAAAAGAGTGGTTGTTGTTTAAATTTAAACTCGTGGTTAAAGTATTAAAAGTCTCATTAAAACAAAAGTCATCTATGGGTGAAGTGTTCCTTGGAGATAACTCAATGTTGAGAATGGTTGTTTCTACTTGAAGGTGACCAATGTAGTAAAATATTTTACCATACAACATTCAAGTTACTCACAGTGTTTACAATGGTTTAAATACTCTTGTTTTTAAAGAATTCCCTTGTATTAAACAAAAAATAATAAAGTTGATTATATTTAAATGTTAGATTATCTTAAATTAAAACATGAAGTATGGCAGTTGATTGCTTGATAGTAGATCTCGTCTGGTTGAAACTGGTTGTAGAAACTTCTTCTGATTACAGGTAGTCTGAGTAAGTCAAGTCCTGTAAAGTCTGGACAATATCATAAACAAACATATACTTTTACGTACCTGATTGCGTTTACTTGAAGCTCACTAAACTGTCAACTCAGCTTACATTCATCAACTCCCTTTAGTTGCAAGGTTATGTCACCTTGTTTATTAAATTAATGGGCGCCACACGGATTTATTCAGGGAAAATCCCGTGTAAAACCCGTTCATAAAAATTAATAGATGAATTGAAAATTTAAAATAGTTGAGTACCACTTTTTGGCAATGCTATTCCAATATGTCAAACACAACAGAAGGTTGTTTAAGTTTATTAAAAGAAACTATTTAATTATTCAGAAAAAATAAAATAAATCAAATCAGGTGATGCTGTTAATAATGGGTTTATTTGCACCCTTCTAGAGAATTCAAAAAATACACATAATGTAACATATAAAGTTGTACAATTAAAACTTAATTATTATATACCTCATACGGCTTGCTCAGAACATGAGTTATAAATCTGGTTAAGTCCAGATACTATTTATTGTAATATAAAATTATTATAATTATTAATATTAGTATTATTGTTATTATTATCGATATTATTATCTCAGTTGTGAATTCTTTGAGACACGAAAGAAAACAATTATGCCTACACAGTATCCAATGATACAATTGATCAAAAAATTTGAAGTTACTTTGACCAAGTAATTAAAATAAAAAAAAAACGATCTATTGTAAGATCGTGCGTTTCATTAACGCTTGCTTTTCTAATGACAATATTATTCAATTGAGGACCCTTACAACTAACATATAGCTTACTTACTAATAACAAATTTGAATAATAAATCGAAACGTGGTGTAATCTTAAATACTGTTTTTGTGTTTTGCGTCAGTACAGGTTATGGTAGCAAAATACAAGTTATTGCGCTCAGATCAAGAATAATAATGATTGCACTTTTACCTTCGTGGTTTTAATTATTTTAATTAAAACCTTTTATCACTTAAGTAATCGGATTATAGAGATTACTTTCTTTCAGCACTAATTCGCACAAGAACAGAAATTCGATCCTCTTCTGATAAAAATGGATCGTGAATACTGACAATAAATTATTTTCTGTTCGTTATTCCCGCACAAAATTAAAATAAACTGCACTTGAACACTGTAGTTGATTGATGATGCACTTGAAGTAAAGTTTCTCGTTGTTAACTATTGGTTCCAGAGTACAAGGTAGCTGACGCTATGTGTTATAAGAAGAAACGTGACGGAGACGAGCGTACGTCTGTTTAGCTCGTTAGTTAGTAAAGGTCTCCTCTCAAAATTCGCCGGTCTGTCTTTTTATACCCACCTTTTGGATTGGGCTTAGGTAAAATTATCATTTTATAACTAATTTTCCTATTGGTCCAGACAGGTGAGACGAAGATGACGTATCACTTTTTGGCGGTTGGTAACAGTTTTTCTAACCGTCGAATGTTGAGATGATTGACAGGTCGCTTCTGCTGTCATTGTTATTATTATTGGTACTCAGATTCCTGATATACATTTATAAAATGATGCTAACAGTTGTCATACACTTAATACCGTCACGATTGAGTTGATATTATTATCAAATTAAAGATTGTTTTGTTTCCTTTAAATTGATATCACTCGATCTCGGATTATCTTCACCTTAACCGACATTGTTAGAAAATCAATGTTCGGGTACACTATTCTTACTGTCGTCTGCTCTTTATGAGTCGCCGATTTTACACTTTTTAGTTAACCTTTCTCGTATCCACATAACATTTTATTAAACAAATGTTTATGTGCAGACTCCATTAATACTGTACTGACGTTTTTTTCACTGAACTTTACTTTTACACCTTAATCCTATACATAGTAATAAATGATCCTACTGACTAATGACATTTTGTTTACTGTTAGTTAGTTTTGAGCTACTATTTACAAATAAAATCGTGGCTAAACCTATCGTTTTAATATCATTTTTCGTTATGTTAATGCATAACCATTGTTCTGGTGCATTTTATTTTGCACTGGTGATAATTATTGATAGTCATTTTATTGACTAATGTTTGGTCTAAGTTTGTTAAGTGTAGAATATCGCCTACACTGAAATTTGGCCTTTATAATGCCTATGGGTTCTCAATTCGGTAAATTACAGAGACATCTTATTGGTATAAGGTTCTCTTATATAGTTAGCTCTCTTTTCTGACAGGTACATGTGATGCAGAAATACATCTTAGTTCCTACAATATAGCCATTGTTAACATTGGTTTTGGCATTCATTATCTACTTGTTCATAGTCACATTTATTATCAGAAAAATTCTGATTTTGCTTCCACAGTATTTAACTGCTAATTCGTCTGTTTTTTGTTTATAAATGACATTCGGTTTACATTAACCATTTACTGAATTGACAGTTGAATTTAAATCTATTCTGTCCATTAGTTCGTTTTAGTCTCAGTCTAGTTGTAGTGTCAAACAGCTATTGCGTTACTGTTTCCCATGGCACTTCTGCTTTATTCTTCTCTCTTGGTTTCTTCTTTCTTGTTTATTTTGACTATTCTATACCTATTTACATGGTTATTCTGTTTTATGAAATCTAATAACATACACTTAGGTTAGGTGACATCTTGTGATGTTACAATATGTTTTGATTAAAGGTACTCAAGCTGACACTTAACTGTTTCTGAAGTTAAAGAAATACACTATTAAGCCATATTTGTATGTTAAATGGAAACAGTGATCGCTCTTTTTGTACCACAGTGTGTAGTGGTAGTGGCATTTGACATATTGTAACGATACGATCTTTAAGACGCTTCTTTCTGTATGTAATTATTCTGCCACACGTTGGCGTCGCTTTGTAACGAGTCGTCGTTCACCTCTCTTAAAGCCACACGTTGTTGCGTCAATTTGTAACGAGTCGACTCTGTCGTCTCTGTAAAAATGAGTGTGTTTATCGTGCGTTAGCCTCACACGTTGTAGTCGTTACTTTACGTTTACTTACTTTTTGTTACGCTGACGATGTCCGTCGCGATCTCACGAATTACCAGTACAATATCTCGCTAGTGTAAACCTTACCTGCCCTTTGTATGAGCATATTTCATTCCCAGGTGGCGCCAAATTGTTTATGAAAACAATTAAAAAATATGAGATCGAGCGGTCGTTCTAGACGGTGTTGTCTGATTCAAATTACCCTCGCAATAGGCGGGCGTATGAATCTCGTTAGTAGTTCGCCGTGTTGCCGACGTCTAACGCTGGCCGTCAATTTCGCTCGACGCTAAAGTACACAAACTTTATAATGCAATTTACAATGAAATAAAGGACGGTTATTACAACTCAGTACTAGTTTATTAACGTGAAATTATCAGTTATTCAATTCAATACAAAATTATATACTTGTTATAAAACAAAGTTGCTCCGGCAATAAATAGACAATTTTTTCCCAAGGTTGGCTAAATTTGATCAAACGTTATTAAATCGACATGTGGCTGTCGCTTTGTGTTTATTTTTTACTGTTCGTTCAATCTGAGTTCTTTTGGTTACGATAAAATATTAATAAGATGATAATAAAGTACACTACCTTACATTGATAGTACTTATATACTATTAGATTTAATTACAATTCGTTCCTGAAGTGTTAAAAAGTGTGTGTTAAGAGTTTGTAATTTATACACAGGTTATTTTCTGATGTCATACAAGTTTAGTTTTTTATTTTCAATTAATCCTTGAAAGAGATTTGATTATCAGTTCGTAGTGAGAGTTATTTGTGTTGTGAGAAAAAGTTAATAAGAATTTATTCCATAAATTCGGGTATTTCCGAAATACTTATCAAATCTGTTGAATTCGGGTGAAGAGTTACTCAGTTCTTCGTTAGGTTGGGTCTATACAGTCATCAATCTTCCTTCATTTATAATTTGGAGTACGTCTGGCTTCTTTTTCGGTCAATGTGGATTAAATAATTATTTTAGATTGTTATTAATCTGGTTAATTGGCTCTCCTCGTTTGATTAGGTCTTCATCAGACTTCTTGGATCTTTATTTTATAAGATTTGGACTTGTTTTTTACTATTTTGAGTTAAATTTGAGTCGAATATGGTTTGGCTTCTATATGTCTTGAGCGTCAATAATGGACTAATTCTTTTTAACGGAATAATAATAAATAACGTTCCGTTGTTATGGCAACTGTCTGTACTCTCATTGGCTAATCATGTTTTATGTCTATTGTTATAATTGAGGATCTATAAAAGGGAGTATTCGCACTCGCCATCTTTGTTCCGAGACTGACATAATATTATGGTGCCGCTTGTGTATACATGGGACGCAGTATAAGTTTGTTTTCGATATTACATAAACTATTATAGTTTTTCGTGCAAAAAATATAATTTCAAAGTGTGAAATTATGTCCCACGTCCTTAAAAATATGGAAATAATAGTTTTCATCTTAAAACTTACTGATTCAGACCATAGTAAGAGGAGAATAATTTAGTCTAAAAAACAACAAATACCAATCGTTACCACTTACCACTTTGTTAACAAGTGGCATTATTCTCAGATTTTACTTTTATTCCTGTTTATAATAGATGGCTGTTGAATTAATGTTTACTAAACTTCGTTTGTCCAAAAGTCCAAATAAAGTTACTAAAACTATTTTTAATAAACACGAATTTACATTTTTAACTTACTTACTAAGTTATTAAGTTTATATTCAGGTTTTTTGCTTAACATTTAATTCTTGGATTTCGTTGTCCATGACGTGTCCGTTACTTAACTAAATATCACTATTGTTTGACGACTCGGAACACTAAGTTTTTTATATAAAATTGAGGTGAAAGCCGGTTTAGACTGTAAGGTAAATCTTTACGATTTTACTTATAAAAAACTTAGTGTTCCGAGTCGTCAAACAATAGTGATATTTACTTAACATTTAGTTAAAATTAATAATAAAAAGTTTAGCTTAATATTTTATTAAAATTAACAATAATGTATTTTTCATTGCACTAGACATTTTATAGTCAAAAGTATTTTTCTCGGTTAGTAGGAAGGGTTAAACTTTGTTAGTACAGCCAAAAAATTTGCAAGTTACAACTTCTCACGGCCATATCTTGAAAACAACTCGTGGATTAAAATAAATAAATAAATAAACCTCCGCTCCACAGTCCGTTAAGGACCAAGGCGTACCGCGCAGCTTTTTGTGTTAGTGTGACGGTGTATGGCTAGTACTACGCGCCACCAGCCGCTAGTTGCGGTATTCACGGCCAGGAGGCGGCGCTGTTTATCTCACGCCTACTCAGTTTGCCTCACGACGCTGAGTGCACGCCGTATGGAGCCTCCGCCGGGAATTGAACCCGGGACCACGAGCGCATCAATCACCCGTGTTAGCCACTAGACCACCTGGAGGCTCTACTCGTGGATTAAAACCCGGCCAAAACGCATTTTGTTTGTTATTTCGTATAGAATAATTTTGGTCCTATTCATTTTTACTATAAACTCAAACGTTTTTTAGTTATTCGCTAAAAATTACGCTAAAATCCTGTTTTTTGGGGGTAAAAATCGAAAATGTTGATTTGGAATAACTCGAAAACAACGCATTTTTCAAAACAGTTGCGTACTGACTTTTTTGCTTAGAATTTGATTCTCTATTGGATCCTGGGGTTAATTTTTGAAGTGAAAACTTCTATAGGCACGATTTTTGGATGGGTAAAATCTTATGAGTTCGCGTCACCGACATGCTAATGGCAACATGATAATGTCGGCATGCTAATGTTAACAGTATATCTGTAGCTATAAGTATGACGTGTTGCGCGTGGCCAGCAGTGAAAGTATAGATTATACTTGTGTGTAATACTATTATTTATACTATTTAACACACTTTTATCGTTTACGTACTTTATTTTGGAGTTTCTTACACTGCCGAATTTGCTATCGCGTGTTCGATCCCTAGCGCGATTTTTGGATGGGTAAAATCTTATGAGTTCGCGTCACCGACATGCTAATGTTAACAGTATATCTGTAGCTATAAGTATGACGTGTTGCGCGTGGCCAGCAGTGAAAGTATAGATTATACTTGTGTGTAATACTATTATTTATACTATTTAACACACTTTTATCGTTTACGTACTTTATTTTGGAGTTTCTTACACTGCCGAATTTGCTATCGCGTGTTCGATCCCTAGAGCGATTTTGGCTTTCCGTATTAACAATTAACGCAATACTTATGATCTATTTTACATTATTTTTATTCTTATTAATTACTTATACTATATTATATGATATTTACATAATTGTTATTTGTCCGTCTGGCTGTTAACTTAGGGTTTTTCGTCATGTCTAATGTCGAAGTATGTATTTTTTTATTATTGTAAGATTGTAACATTAGTGCTGTGTATATGTATATAAGTAAAGTTAAATTGACTACGTGGAAAGTTTAATGTGTGTATACTGTGCATTGTTTAAATTGTGTTTTAGTTTGATCATTATTTTAAATGTTCAAATGTAGGATCACTGTGCAGTACAAAAGTGAGTAGGCCTACTAAATATGTTAATATTTTTATGTAGAAAAATAAATAACATAAACAAAGCATGTATTTTCAAATATTTCCAATATTCGTATCAATATTTCCGTTTAAAAATTTGATATTATTTATTTTTTATTTTTGATATTTGACCTCTGCCATACATCATGCAATGAGTATTTCATAGTGGCTTAGGAGTTATCTTACTAGCGTGGTAAAACAAATTTCTAGTTGTTGTTCGATAGTATTTTTGCCGCGGATTAGTAATTAATAAGTAAACCATATAAAAATGTATATAATTGTTGCTCGGAGTGCCGATAGATGTGAAAACCAGACTGATGTTAAAGATTTTAATTTACAAAAAATTTTAATTTTTGATACTACAATTAATTTGAATATCCAAAAAAAAACCACTGTTATTTCATAGTTTTAAGTTTTCACTTCTGTCGGCAGTCCTCAATGACTGCCTATTTAAAAATTTTTTTTTTTTATCAATCACTCTTGAAAAAGGGGTGGTTCTCACCCCCAAATAAAAAGCGTACAGTTTAACTTTGTTCTAGAGTGCATATAGAACATACATATCAAATTTCGTGAAATTCCATCGACAGTAAAAATTTTGTTACGTCAAAAGCTGCGCTTACTGGACTAGAATTTCTTTGTGCTGATTTTGTTCTCGACTTTGTTTACGATCTGCGTGTATGTTTCGCGCTTGGCTATCGCGCAGCTGATTTTCGAAAAACAGGTAAATGTGCAATTTTGTGCATTAAAACTACAGAATGTGCAATTTTATGCAGTAACCCCCAAAACGTGCAATTTTGTACAAAATAAAATGTATGTTAAAATGACCTACACGTCCCGATTCGGATAAATAACTTGTTACTGGCTGTTTACGAACTAGCAAAAAAAAAATATGCAATTGCACGTGAATCCGGGCTTTAGTTATAACATTATATTTATAATTAATGGATTAAAAAAATAAACCACCTTGTACAGTGATTTGCGTGGAACTGGGCCGATCCTAGGAGGTGGATTTGGTACGTCAAAGTCGGTATGGCATTAGGCTTCAGTTTTTTCCAACCATCTACTCGTGCCTGTTGAAACTGTGAACTTTCAAAATGAACCTAAAAGTGCAAAGGTGTATTACATTTTTAGTCGTTATGATTAACATTCACAAACTTTTAAGGAACAACCATTAAATTTACCTCACACAGACGCATTCCCTTGCTTAGTATAAATTTGTCTCGTCTCATATTTTGAATCCATTTTGCACATCGAATAGGGTCTGCCGGAAATTTGAATGTTCTAAACTTAGTTTCTGTTCGATTTTTGCAATTTACAGCACAACAACCAGTCATTATGATTATGAGATGTAGTACAACAATCCGCAAAACATACTACATAACATTAATAATATCTCTAACACCAGTATTTATAACCTTGTTTTCACTGACAAGATGAGATGATTATTACACATATTCGTGTGTAATACATAAATCAAATTAGTACACTAAGGTTATAGCCCTGATATGTAAAAATATTAATATTTACATACATAATTTACATTAAATAATCCAACGCACAGCGTGCTTACATTTCTCCCGCCACATTACATTTAAAAGTCTCGGAGCAAAGATGGCGGGTGCGAATACCTATATTATAGAGCTCTATTATAATATTTGAATTTTAATTCAAAATGACTAAATATCTTCTGATTACTATTATTCTTCTGTCTTCTTATCTATGTATGAGATATTATCACAACTGTTTATATTTTCTTTCAAAGATCATTTTGACATCCCACAAAGCTGGGTTTGTTTATGTATAAAGTTTTGACAATAACGTTAATATTATGTAATTACATTTCTTTCTTGTTTTATGTTTTTAATTTAATTTTGACATCTTAATATGATTCACTAATTGTACTTAACTAGTTACTTGCCCTGGATTTTCTAATACAATAGTTAATTTCTTACAATTTGTTTTATTTTGGATTTATACACTTAGGCATTTTATAGGCCTAAGTAGTAATTGGCTATATCTTCTTATTTTACACAGATTAAAGATTATTTTACAATTACATATGTTTTGCTTGGTGTCACTTATGACTTGTTTACATTTTGAATTAATTTGGGCTGTTTTATAATAATTGTATGTTCTTATTTCTTTACAAAATCATGGCCTGTCTATTAGTCTCTAATTTCTTTTCCTGTATTATTATGTTTGTAAGAATTTATCTCCTTACTTATCTATATTGCCATTTTTTATAACTTTTCTATCATTTAATATTACTTATACAACATAACACAAAAATTAGGTTTATGGTCTGTTTACCTTTTTCAGCCATATTCCTTCTTATAAACTTAATTGAACAAATAACTATTTTGGTGAAGAACATTATAACACCATTTATTTTATCCTGCTAATTATCCCTTTGAATATTTTAAGATCCAAGGATGTTTTACTTATTTTGCACTTCTATTATTTAGTATATTTTTCTTTTAACTTTTACTATATATTTTTTACTACTTAACCATTGTAACAATAACATTTTTAATCATTATGGGATTTTTACCCTGAATACCGCTGTATTCCTAATCTACTATCACTTTTAATTATAATATCAATAACATTCTTATTTTTTGGTATTTTTCACCATTAAACTATAGTGTTATTCACTGGTTTTAGGCGTCTATACCTATATGTTGGGTTTTCTATTTATGTTGGGTTTACACTGGCACTTTGCACTTTTTTACTGTACTTGAGTGTTACTAGTGGTTATTCCCTAATATTGATTTCTCTTTACTCACTTAATCACCTTCACTCCCTACCTATCTCTCACTTCTGGGTTTTTTATTATTTTATTCACAATTATTAGTTATAATGTTAACAAATTTCATGTTCTGATTCACTTATCACATTAAATACATTTAATATCTATTTCTCTGGTTAGTGTACTTTAATTGGGATTAGTTTATTGATTTTAATACTGGTCCTTTACATTTATTATTTGTTTGTGCTTTTTCATCATCATTTGAGTTTAATACTTCTCATTTTCTTTTCTTCATTATTTCTTTGTGTCTTTTTCATATACCTTCTCATTTTATTTTCTTTTATTGGTTCAATCACTTTGGTTGGGTCATAGTCATTTGTCGCGTCATAGTCATTTTATTTTCATTCATTTAATATAGTTGATTCATTGTAGTTTTTTCCCTGGTATTGGGGTGGCTTTTTGTGTTGTAACAATATACAGTAATTTAATAAATTTGATAGATTCACAAAAAGGATACAAAAAATATTAAGCTACAATGATACAATTTCTTTTCATCCTTTTAATAACTGTTGTCAACCTCTTTGCATTCAGACACTTTCTGTATATGAAAAATGATGTGTGTTATTTTTTTATTGCTACTGTTGAAAAAAGCTGTAGAATAGAATATTTTTATTTTATTATATATTCTATTTTATATTACTTATATACTTTATGGTTAGAAATGTATTCCAAATTGGAAGGTAATGATATAAGTATGTTGTAGCTATGATTTTGGCTGTCTTTTTGTGTCTTTTCTTGTTTCTGTGGGGAAAGAGAGAAAACAAGAGAGCTGAGAGGACAGAGAAAGAGGGAGAGTGAGAAAGAAAGAAACGGAGGTACTACAAAAAACCATTCCATTTATATAAATTCACAAATTCAACATAATCATAGGTTTTTATTGACACAAGATTTTCTTCACAGTTAAACTCATTACATTAACTGGTCTTTTATAATAATCTTAAATAATCACATTATTCATATTGATAACATTAATATTATTATTATAAATATTTTATGTATTATCAACATGTTTATTGATTATAATTGAGTTTTGAACTGTGCAGATATTTGTACCTTTGTTGTCCAACCCAAGTAACCACAAGGGTTGGCCACCAATAGTGGCCCAAGATGTTAGACAACATGTCCATGGCCTAAAAAGCACGATGTGTCAAGTGAAAGGACTGGTGGGTGGTCACACTATTTTACCAATGCCTGTTGGGGTTGAACGAGTAGACGAAGCCGAAAGAGCTCTTATTGCTAGGTAAGCAATGCAATTTTTTATTGCAAGGGTGAAATTTTCCTCACAATAAACAATTTTTTTAAACTTTATGTACTTACAAAAACATTATAATGGGTGTTAACCACACCTTACAATGTCCAAAGGAATAAGAACAATGAAATGCATAACACAAAGGGTGTTATTTTTAATTCAGAAACCATTTTGCAAGAAAATTGAATAATTTGTGTTAAAAAGAATAAATAAAACATAAAATCATGAATTGTTGAAATAAGTAGGCCAAACAATATCCTACAAATAATAAAAAAAGATGAATAGAATGCTGTAAACATGTGTTACAATAGTCAGAAGAAACCACGCTACCAGTTGGATGCAGAAAAGACTTACATCCACTGAAATAGGCCAGCAAACTACTTCACCTATGCCAATACGGCGTACAAACCTACACTGTTAGCCTACCTACAAAATAACTAGGTACTGTACTACAATGATGTACTCAGCGAATTTGAAGTTTTGTACAGATGACACATCTAGTGATGAAACTGGAGAGTGGTACAACTTCCCTGGGTGCCGGTTTCATGGAGGCACTGAATTGCTGTTCACTTGTGGACCAGCATTGCAGTTACTGTGTTTAGTATTGTTGTAGGGAGGGGCACTAGAGTCAATCCCTACCTCATGTGAAATGTGGCCTAGTTTCTTCTTTATTTTTACCACTGATCATGATCCAGATAGAGTGGATTTGTATAAAAAATATCGGTATGGAGAACCATACATAACTTCCATGTTCTAAGATTTATATTTAAAATCATTTACTTGCATTCAGTGTAAATTTCCTTACTTTCTTTGTATGATTGTTGTTGCTTCCTTTCAGTCACTGCTTCAATTTTATCTCTGATTCACCATGTAGAGTTTACAGATTAACAAATTATGTTGAATCTGTTGGCCACAACAATTTTCTTCTCAGCCATTCTCCAAGGATATGCTAATATTTAATTTAATTTCTGTTGAAGAAACTTTTCTTTTTACCTCTGAAGAAACTTACAAAGAATACAGAGTGGCAGTCCCTTAGGATTTATAATTTTGGCCACTATCCATCTCTTATGGTGTTTTGAGATGAAAGTGCCAGACGAAACAAAGGTGGTGGTGGCATTTAAGAAGAACATAACAGTTTTGATCACTGCAAAATGTTCACTTGAATCTTTAGTAAAGTATTTTCATATTGTAGATAACAGTCAGGTCAGATCAAGTAGGATGAAAATCATAAGACCTATGACTTATAAGAGAGCAACCAAAACCTTTTTGGTTAGTGAGCACAAAGTCATCTCTGTATGCTTATATTTGTTATCACAGTTTACATACCAGTATGCACTGTTTTTTGTTTTTCCTTATCACAATAACGATGCAACTATAAGAGCATCATTATCATAAATAATTCACAATATGGTTGTTTGAAGACACAAGAAATTTTATTCTTCTGAATCCATTTGTGGTCATATGAATTACTACAACATTATGGAGCATTGTTATATGTGAACCCACTGTATTAGTAATGGAGAAAAAAGGATAATCTCATAGTGAACAGATGAACCACTAGAGTTATCCCACCACACCCTGTAAAGTTGTGTTCTAATCATCTGTCCACAGGGAATTAAGGTTAGTGAAGTGATTTGTCATTCTTAAAAAGTGTGTTAATGAAAAGGAAAATATTGTTACTGCAACAAAATATTGTTATCAAAAGAGTGGTACTGGGTAAAAACCTAATTCCCCATGTGGTATTTTTATAACCTTGTTGTGTCTGTATCAACTAGTATACTATTGGGTTGTTTTCCCCAAAACAGCAATATAGTTTGTGGATGGAACATAATGATTAGAAAAGATATGTTACTGAAATGAAGTACATCATAATATTTTTTCTGAGCTTGTTATGGCATGAAACTTCCATTACATATTTAAATGTGTGTGTGTGTGTGTGTGTGTGTGTGTGTGTGTGTGTGTGTGTGTGTGTGTGTGTGTGTGTGTGTGTGTGTGTGTGTGTGTGTGTGTGTGTGTGTTATATAGGGCTTCAAATATAAGAATATTAATATTAGACACTTTTTGAATACGGTACCTTGTTGTGCAAGATCGTATGAAAATTTATAATTTTTGATTTCCTTAGTGGTGGAGAAATAGTAGATCTACATTTAAAGTCAGCTATTGAAGGTGTTGTTATTAAGTGGGCTACCCAGATAAATGACATTCTGTGTGAAGATTCTTCTCAAGCCTTTGCAAACAACCAGAACCCCACACCATCAGCTGGTAAGTTAATTTAGTTAAGTAGAAGACTATTTTCAAACTTCAGTGAAACTATATTTTGAATGTGTATTTAGTAAAATATAATGGGTAAGTTGTTTGGTATAGTACTGTTGAATTATAACATGTTGGCAATGACACAACTTATTTTATAATAACACAAAATACACACACACGCACACACTGCCGCCATGTTTGTTTTCTGTCTGAAGTGTTGGGAATTGGCCCACAGTAAAGGGTTGGGAAACTTCTGCTGCTGACTTTTGGTTGGTTCTGTTGATGGAGGTTTTTTGGTTTCATTATTGCCTCTGTGGCTAGTTTTGCCAAATGATTTTGTTTTGTGAGTGTTTTCAATATTGTGTTCCATTTTGTATTGATCTGTAATTGTCCTGGTTTAATTGGGTTTTGCGTTTTATGTTTATATGTATGTACTTGTATGTATGTATGTATGTGGTTCTTTAAATTTAACAATGCATCTACAGTCAGTCCAAGCAATCTACAGTAATTAATTGTTTTAATAAAGTGCCTCCCATGTGCATTTTTCAAATATTCTTTATCTATCTTCTAAAACTGCACTCCACTTTTGACAGTTCATGCACACATCGTAGGTAAGTAGTTTAAATAACAAATTTAATTAATGTAGGTAATAAAATATGAGTTGTACAGTAAAGACAACAAAATTATTATAGCCCAAGGGAAACAGAAATGTAAATTTGCCACTACTATCTTTACTACAGTGAAAGAGTCTATCTACTTTGTCTACAGGAATGAGGGTCATTGTTCCCAACTGTGTTATGATTAAGGGTTGTTACTTTGTTTCCATTGCATGCTGGGAATGGCTGACAGTAGTCTAAGTAATGAATGCTATGGATGCTGCAGGTGACTATCTGAATGGTTGATACACCATCATTCCAGCAATACTGTTCGTGCCTTCTCATTCTTGTGTATGAAAGTCCTGCTTATTACTTATTATTTGACTCTACTCTCACTAGTTACCAATTGTCAGTTTGTTCCTGCCCTGAAATTCCACTTGATAAAACCCATTCTTCACCCAGGGAGAAGACCATTCCTCAACACAGAGAAGCCATTCAATCCCACTATGATATCCAGATCCCATTATTGGACAATATGTGTACAAACATTGTTTTTTCATATATTTGTTTTATTCGTTTCAGAAATAAACTTTTGGAATAATCGACTAGATAATTTACAATACATATATGAACAGCTCCGTGATGAACGAGTTAGGAAAATGGCCGTGGTTTTGGAAAAGACTGATAGTGCATATTTTCCTTGTTTTAAAACTTTATTCCGTAATATTGTTGCTGGTAAGTAAGAGTCTAAAGTATAGCCATTACTGGTGGATTATATACATTTCACACGATAATTAGGCTTATGAATAAAAAATTGCTCAAGATTTAACGTTTAAAATACCTATATTTCTTATATTAGCAGAACCTTGTAGCTTGTATACTTCCATAAAATTTATTGTTATAAATAATATTTTAGTGAAGAACTTGAATTCTTTTTGTGAGAAACCATTAAATGAAATAGACAGTAAAGATGCTATAATGCTTTAATATTTTAGTGAAGAACTTGAATTCTTTTTGTGAGAAACTATTAAATGAAATAGACAGTAAAGATGCTATAATGCTAACAAATATGGCTATAATTTTCTATAATGTTATTAGTTTTGAAAACCAATGAAAGTATTTGAAATCCTTATAATTTTGATTCTCAGAAATGTACAAATTTATGAAATGTAAATTACACTTTTTATAAGTGTAAAGATGTGTATATTTTTTCTTTAATTAAACTGTGAGTTGTTATGTCTCTGCTGAAGATGTACAATAAAATAGGAATATATTTTGATACTCAAATAGTATTAATTACTGTAATTACATAAAAGTAAGGATCAAGTAATAAACTTTATAATTTTTTCTATAGCAACTGGCAATGTAATATTCTTTTCAATAACATTCTGTTCCACACAACCAACATTTTGACTGCTGCAGTAGTCACTCTCAGAGGTTACCTGATCAGTCACTAGAGGAGTAGGATTTAGACCAGCTAAACACTGAGAATGACTACTGCAGCAGCAGTTGAAATTTCTGGTGTTTTAAGCAGCAGACCACACCTTAACAGCCTATGTTAATTAAAAATACTCTGGCTGTGAAAGATTAAATATTTTAGTATTATTCTTTAGCCCTCAGTCTATAGATTTGTTAGTTATTATTATCATTGCTTTTGTACCTTCTGCTACATTTTTTAATAGAAATTGTAATATATACCTCATTATTATTGCAATAATCAGTTTAACATATGAGAGCCTTAGACTTCCTACTCATCACACACCTCATGTAACCCTCAGTTTTTGTTTTGATAATTCCCTCATGCCATATAATAATGTAGTTAATAAATCTTTCTCTTAGCTTTAAATATTTTTCTACATTTTCCTTTCTTTTTATGTTCTATCTACAATTTCATCATTGCTGACCTTGCTGATCCACTGTATTTTCAATAACTTCTCACAGTACCACATTTCAAATGACTCTTGCCTCCTCTTACCTTATGCTTCTAATGTCCTTACCATTTAACCTTACCATAAAGTTCTACAATCTATGTATAAACCCTTAGGAATCAATTTCTAGTATCCATGTTTATTTCTTTGGCAGTCAGCAATGAATTCTTGAGTGCTACTTTCTTGACTCAAGTATTATATATATATATATATATATATATATATATATATATATATATATAAAATACTTGAGTCAAGAAAGTAGCACTCAAGAATTCATATATATATATATATATATATATATATGCGACAGTACAAATAAGTGATGTACTGAGCATTGAATATAAAAATTTAAATATACCTAATAAACTGTAAATAATTAATAAAATATTAGAAATAAGCATGTCAGGGATTGCAAGCTTGGCTCAGACAAAAATATGAACAGGTGTTTTGACCTGAATCGATGTGCACACACACACAAATGTAACTGAAAGTGTGTACACCAGTATTTTGCTAGTGTGTGTGAACGCAGGTCTATGCAGGCGAGTTTACCACCCCAAGATGAATAATTGCATAATTACTGTTTTTCCGTAATTATTCATAAACTATAATTAAAGAGTAAAATCCAAAAACATAATAAAATGTAAGAAAATTTACTAAATACCGTGTACAAAAACCATGTGAAAGTGCCACACCGTACGAGTGTAATAGTGAAATAACTGTGTACAAATCGAAAGGGTTAAGTTGCAATGTCCAAAATTACAGTGAACATGTGTTGTAAAAATAGTTATAAGATAAGTATAAGAGTATACTTACAGGATCTGCAATTTGCAGAAATATAAGAAATAGCGAAATTGACAAAGAGTGGGGGAACTGAATCCAGAGACAGTTTCTGACATGTCGATTTCGTACCACTGCAGGTGTCGACAAAGACATGGGTATAAATAGGACACACAAGCTACAGTGGTTCTCTTTCTTAAATCATCCACGGTGCAGCGGGAGCTTTTGCCCGTCCACACAGAATATTAAAATTTTTGTAAATAATTTCATCCTTCCAGTTACATACAGTTATGTAACTCGATTGTCAAACCAACTGTTTTTAAATAATAACAAAATTACATAAGAAGATCCACATAAGAAGATCCATTGACGTCAGAAACAGCACGAGGAGAAGTTCCAGAGAGCGAGTCGACGCTGGACAAGAGGCGAGTCGACGCTGGACAAGAAGACAGAGTCGACGCTTGACAAGAAGCGAGTCGACGCTGGACAAGAGGCGAGTCGATGCTGGACAAGAGGAGCGAGTCGACGCTGGACAAGAGGACGCTGGAGTGCGAGACGAGGACAACTACAGATGGATCAAATGATCGAGTATGATTGACGACGACAAGGTGATAAACAACTTATTTATCTCTTAATCGAACAATGAACTCAAAGACAATTAAAGACATTCTTGTTTTATTTAAAAGTAAGAGCCAATGTTTATTTTAAAGTAGAACTAAAATCATAGATGTTTTAGAAATACGATTAACGTAACAAGAGCTCAAATTAGTATTGAAATAAAACGAATACAAAGAATTTATATGAAAACAATTAGTGTTTGATATAAATCAGTACTGAGAAACAAAAGATAAATTCAATAACTATTAATATTTTGAGTACATTACAATATATAAAAAAGATATTTAAATATTGATATTTTGAAACACATTAATTGACTGAGTAGTCTGAAAATGAGATTTTTCTTTAATACAATAATTAGTAGAATAGAATATTTAGTCAGTAAGGATGTATATAGCATAAGCCTTACGGCATAATGACAAATGCCGAATAATAACGAATGTTTTAAGTCGAAGTAAGTGCTAAGTGCACAATTTTATTAATATCAAATAAATTTGAAATACCGTTACAAGTTACATAGAGTTCTTATTGCAGATACACCTGAAACCCAATTTAAATGCTATTTTGTTACATAATTTGTCAATCTTGAACGTGAGACCAGTCACGCCTATTTTATGTATATCGTATTGTTGCATATTAATTATCGCTTCCAACGTGGAGCATCACAAATGTAAATTATATTATATTTACAACGTTATATTGTTGCATAATATGGCGCCCCAGATTGTGGGGCTCCGCAAACACAAATAAATTTATATTTGCAAAGTTGTATCGTTGTATAATATGGCTCCCAAAGAACATGGGGCTATACAAATTAAATTACATGTAAATTTGTACACATACAACATATTATGCAACTTATGTACAGTTGTATCGTTGTATAATATGTCGCCCTGGACGTGGGGCACGACATGCCTAAATTTATGTGCAAAAACAATTGGTTGTCTGTAAAGTCGGTTTACGGACGATAGTTTTACGTGATAACGTCATAAAAAACATTGATGAAAAATTGCATACTTTTATGAATTGAATTGAATTATTATCACTGAATTATCATTATTTTGTATAATACAAAGAAGGAGTTAATTGAAAATTACAATTTTTTCGATAAATTAACATTTATTTACATTCGTTAATTCAAATATTTTTTTACTTAAATTATACAGATTAATTACAAGTAACAATGTGCTATTAACAATTTATTTACAACTTATATACATGTGTTAATTCTTGCATTTTAAGAATAATATGACTAATAATAAATAAAGAATAATATGACATAATATGACTATAACTAATTGTTCGTGATTATATTTAAACAAATTATTTAAATTAAATTTGCAAAAACTGTAAATAATATTTGAAAATTAAAAATTAATGTTTTTAACCAGTTTTAAAAATATTTATGTCAAATTATATCAATTATATCAAATTATTATTGTTGATAATATTAATAATTATTAATAATTAATATTAATTATAAATAAATTAATTAAGAATAATTATAAACGATAAATTAATAAAATAATTAATAATAAAATAATAAAATAATTATAAAAAATAATAAAATAAAGATTTCGATCATTTATTTCTCCTAATGGAAAATCTTTTGGGTGTCGAAATCATGATCCTAAATAAATTTTACGGAACGTGACACTTTTTCGTGCGTGCAGCTGGTGTTCATCAATTTATAAGACGTTATCACGTCAAAATTTGTTACATTAATTGTAGCCCATGAACGTATGGCCCAATCCCCACCATTTAACTATTAAAATTTTTTTATGTAGCTAAATGGTTGCTCTAAAATATAAGAGTGTGTTAAATAAAAAATGTATTATATGTAATAATTATTTATATTAAACAGTAACTGAATGTAATGTTAATTGTTGTGTAATCACACAGCTCGTGCCCACAAATAATATTGTTTGTCTATGTAACAGGTGTAACTGTAATGAGTATTAATAATAACTATTAATAAAAATACAGAAATAAATAAATAAGTAGGGAACGGTTATCAATAATAATTGTTAAAGAATTACTACTAAATAAATATTTTAATAATACTTCAACATGACGACTTCAGGAAATTTAGACATAGAGGCATTCCAGACGATGATGCGTGCCTGGGTCGATGAATTAAGCACAAAACAGACAGAAAATTTAAATAAACAGACAGAAAATTTAAATGCTAGAATAGACGAACTGTAGCCCCTCTTTCCTTTTATTCTTTTCTTACTCATTTTATTTTATTTTATATTTAAATTTAAATTTTCTATGTTCTTATTTATTCTTTTGAAAGAGAGGCTACAAGTTATTTAGAACTAGGCGAGAGCCTAGAGAAGCTAACATTGTGCTGGGTCCAGTATGATGGGACTTGCAAATGAAACACTGATCTTGAGATAACAACAACAATTTATTGTTCTAGGCTAATACAACATATGAGCCCCTAAAGGCAAGATAACTAAGTCTTTTGATTGTTAAATATAATTTCATTAATATGTGCCTTGCCAAAGTGGAGTAAGGAATAATAACTATTAACAGCACTAAGTATTGAATGAGTATTAATGTCTGAATGATCATTGACTAGTGCATCGTGGAAAGTTACATAAATAACAATAATATAATTGTACAAAATGGCACACAACTTCGACCTGCAAGTAATCATATTTTTATAACACGACATAAATACACAGAAATATACACATGCATAATTAATATGACAATGTAACAATCATGTAAAACAAACACACACATATGATTGACATCAACAAACGTTTACAGATAAATAACCCATCACATGTTCACCCCGGTTATCAGCGCCTATAAGTATCTTGTTCAACACCCATAACCCCCTTATTCTGACCAAGTGTCCGGCCCCCTTTAATGTTTAATTAATAAGTGACTAAACCCCCCCCCCCAAAACCATCATTAAAATCTCCCAGGAGTGGAGCCGACATGCCCCAAGTTTTAATAAAATAAGAAGTAACTAAATGTATAATGTAAACCCAGCGGCCTGCGCACAAATCCCAAGCCGATGTCTAATCATCAATTTAAATCCCATCAATTACGATAATGAAGAGTAGCATCACAAGGTTAACATGGATGTCCGGTTGCCTAACTGCATTTTATATTTCCTTTTACTTTCAAAACCGAATTTGTAAAAATAGTGGAACGTGACCACCATGAATATTGATAACTGAACTGATTAATCTTGTATTGTTTAATGGTTAATTAATTGTTATAGTGAGCCATAAAATTTATCGTTACAAAATTTACTATGGTAAAATACAAACTGTGACAATGGTAAGTTGAAAGTGTACAATTAGCTAAAAACGGAATCTTAAACATGAATTTTGTAAAAACGGAATCTAAGTCATGAAGGTATTAAAACCAGCTCACAGTCTTCCAAAAACTTAACTACCGGCAGGGTTAGGCATCGGGCGAGATCTAGCAAGATCTGACACATACAGACCTGCAGTGGACGTCTCCTACGGGAGTCGACCACGGTTTAAAATATCTCCCGGATTATGAATGAATAATAAAATACATGCCCACCTGAACTAAAAGATCCGTTAACATAACCATCCCAACATGCTTAAAACATAAACAGATTTAGATTCAACTCCATCTACCGAACTCCCCTCGACCCGGGCGGTGCGTGACCCTGGCCGAGTTTACACTCTCAGAACGAGATATACATGACAGTAATAGAGGAGGCGTAAGCCTTACAAATTACAAATAATACATGCCACCCATTGTCCAGAAATAACTGTCCAAACTGGAGCATCTGCATGAAAGTGTCACAGAGTTTATCGGCCACAAAATTTAGAATGATATGGTTAAATTTCACCTGGTTTGAAGCGTGGGTCTGAGGGTTCTGTAGTGTGTATCCAGTCCATCCTTCCGGCTGACATAGCTGACGAAGGTTTTGAAATTACAGCACCTGAGGCAGTTGTTCGGCCATCCTTCCGGAGCGGGGCAGATTCCCGGCTACATCGGAAACCCTGCACAATTATATCTGGGATTACTCATAAGTTCATAAAACACACACTACCACATTTACCCGCTGACAATGCATGGCCTGTCCAGTTTATAAACTCCGAAAATTGACTAAGTAAAGAATGCCATTGAATGTAGTAAATCACTTCAAAAATAACCCATTAAAGATTTTAATACATAATATGTTCAGATATAGTCACTCCATAATAATGATAATTTGAAATAACTGTTATGCAAAAGTTTTCATGATGCACTTACAGGAATTAACAACTTTTAACAAGTCCGTGATATACACGGATTTTGGAAAATTACTGACTTACGCCCCATCTGGATTTAGTTAATTTAGTAGGGTCATTACTAGATTAATATAAAACATAATTATATCATTAATGTTACAATCAATTAACCAGGGTTGAGATTGAGCATACATAAAACAAATTTTAACCTGAAACTCGCCACGTGCTAAGGATTCACTGCAATATATATCGTAACGCATCCACTTTAATATCAATTAAAACCAATTTGTTTTTATAAATAAATAATATACATATTTTAATAGACTTACCGGAGGTCACGTAGGCTTCTACTTATCCATAGATAAGGTTGGAAGACGAAAAAACTGTTCAATCTACTCTGTCAGCCGGGGACCAGTATGTGAAACCCCAAGAGCCGTATTGGAACTGAACAAACTGGCTCTTGAAAAAACCGTACGTAACAGAGATAGGGCGCACGCGAGGCAAGCGGCGGAGGGGTAGATCTCAATGACAAAGTCCGATTGACCATATCAAAGGACAATTCCTTCACGTCGACAAATACATAATTTTTAATAATGCACTATATAGATATAGGAACATCGCCGCGTTTTCCAAAACGCGGCACACCCCCACCCCAAAAGGGCAACCCGGTTGCCTCACTCTGAAACTCGGGAAAGTACCCTGCAGTGTACCCCCATCTTAAAATACTCTGGTGGTCTTCGTGGATAAGGTGGCCCGGCGGCACTTGCTTCCAGGAGAACAGACATCCCCATGCGACCCTCTCCACTATGCCAACCCCACGGGACCGCCCCAACACGTCACCCTCTCCGGTGACCATCACCTACTCCCACCGGTCCCACTCACATACTCGTCCTAAGACCCAACAAGGTATCTCACACCTTGATATGTGAGCGACCGTACTACTCCTCGTCCCTCACTTGGACCGACCAGCCACATGCACCCACAAGGCATCTCCAACCTTGCCATATGGCTGGCCCACTTCCCTACACAAGGGCGGACGGCCCCGCTCAGCCAGACAGAGAGGACCGCACCCAGGGCACACGAACATCAATCTCATTTCAACCTCACCACAAAGGCCATAACTACATGGGGGGGTTTACTTCACCACAGCACCGTCGATACCATATATATATATACACACAACCCTCTATCTCAACAACACCCGAGAAATAACCGGAGAATGCGGCATGGACCGACCCTACAGTAAACAACATCAACATCAACATCAACAACTATGAACAACCAACAACAGCACACCATCACTTCATCTAACCTCTCCCGTTAGGGGAAACTGAAGATCTCAAAGACCACAATCCACTCACTTCCGGCAAGTCTCTCTAAACTTCCTCATCGATAGGTTTTTTTTTTTTCTAAGGGGGGTAGGAAAATCGGGAAGATGAAATGGGGCAAGGATCATTAAAGGGTCAATATCTAGGACTAAGGGTAAGGACCTGGCTCCCTCCGGAAATAAGGATGAATGGAGGAAACCAAGGCTCGCGTGGGCAGGGGCGCAACCCTGAAATAGATGAACACCACTGGGAGTGTGGGGAACATCTACCCGCTACCCGTTAACCTCTTCTTCTTACCTTTCTATGACGGACTTTGGGTATCCGATGCTTTCGGACACCACTCTCTAAAAAATTATCTCGTGTTGAGCTGTACTGACTGGTTTCTTCAGAATCAGAATCAAGGCAACTTACCTCACTACTTTCACTCCGCTTTGTATTATGCTCGTCGTCTAACTCCCCTGCTACAATTTCTTCCTTTTCTACAATTTCCCCTTCTTCGTCCACATAATCCAAATCAACCTCCTGACACTGCACCTCCTCAGCATCTTCCCGTTGCTCCTCTGATCCATCTTCAACCACCTGTTCACGCAGCTCCTCACCAATTTCTTCATTAACTTCTCCAATCTCATTTTCCTCAACACATTCATCACCAACGTCATCGCCATCACTTCCACTACCACCATCTGAACACTGCACATCCTCGTCCTCCTCTAGTTGCTCACCTGGTCCACCTGAAACTTCCTCCCGTTCCTCGGAATCCTCAACACTACTTACAGAAGGCGTCTGCACATCTTCACACACTACATCACTCTCACTCACAAACTCTACAACGCTGCCACCAAATTTCTCCTCAACTTCTACCTCACTTGCGGCATGAACATCCCCTTGTCCATCCACAACCTCAGAAACACTCGCAGCCCGGACATCCCTGTGTCCATCTACAACTTCAGACTCTACAGTCTCCCTAACACCTACAACTATACCTTCGTGTGCAGCATCCGCAGACCGCTCTTCTGCCTCTTCTGGTGATTCCACTCCTTCATCACCTTCAGCAACTACAACGTCCTCAACCTTTTCCACCCTGGAATCCAGCTGTCCAGGCTCATGTGCAATGACTAAATTAATTTCTACTGGCGATGGTAAAGCTACACCATCAAATGACTTCTCATATCCCTGCGTAGGCGATGACAATATTACCGGATCTGGATCCCTCACGAACCGAGATGGAAATACCGGAACAAATTCTGCGGCCTCTGGATTCAACCATGACGTCCTCTTTGAGTTCGGTAATTCAGTATCAACAGACGTTTTCTTGTCTTCTTGTATTGATCCCACGAAGTAATTCCGCTCTTCTACTTCTGCTTCACCTTCTTCATCCGCTACTCTCTTAGGCACTTGTACTTCCTCTTGAACCTTTAAAGTTTCCTTCTTCTCCGAATAGGAATAACGCCTTGGTACAGGCTCCCTACTTGCCGATGGTTGTTCCCTAACATAATTTCTTTTTCCCCTGTTAATTTCATGTTTCTTTGTTTTCTCTGCTGTAGCTGTTGTTACCGTCTTTTCCTTTGCCACCCCCTTGTAGCCTCCGTCCCTTCCGGAATATTCAGGCTTTCGGACAGTCTCTTGCGTTCTCCTCCAACCACCATGTTTGTCCTTTTTGGCTCTCCCTGATGAACCACTGGAGTATTGGACATCTGTAACATCTCTTCCCCGGGACTCGTCAACCTCCTGGACCATTCTTGAAACCACACACAGCCGTTCAAGGTCCGCAAAACAACGTGGACGGTCCGCAAATGCCAAACGAGATCTCTCTTGGGGAGTCAGTCCTTCCAGAATCGCTTGTATCACTTCTGTCTCAGGCAACCCCAATCTTAACACCCGGGCAGCTTTCCGTATATCGCGCACGAAGTCCCCTAACGCCTCTCCGTTGGCCTGTAGGCGATAGAATTTTTCCAACTCAAGCTTGGCACGTCGTCGAATGAGTAGGAAGAAGTTCAACACCTCCCCATGGAAAGCATCAACACTGTCACCCCGACGCAGAGCCTTGGTGACCAGATCAGCCAACGTACTCCGGCAATACGGGTATATAAGAGACAAGACCTCCCCATCGGACACCCCCGGGAAATCTGCCACCTGCAGGACCAGGTCCAAGAAAACCAGCAGCTGGTCCTCATCAAATCCATTCACCACCGGAAATTTCTGGAGAACGCCTGTAAGAGGGTGGGGCAATTTCTCGTAGCATATCCCCGCCAGAATTGCACAATTCAAAACAAACAATCATAAAACAAATCTCCACTAAACACCTAACACAAACATAACCTACAAAAACATTTTTACAAAAATTGGAAAAACTCAACTACTGTCCTTCCTTTGAGTGGACCCCCGGGTTTCCTAGCGCCGCGAAAACCTGACCCGCTCCAGAACTAACTCTCCGTCAGCCGCCAGACTCAAAGAAGAAACAACATCAGACACTAACACCAACATACAATCCACACCACCAAACACTAACCACAATATACGACATTTTCACCATTACAATCAGACGATACCGACTTCCAGTCGGGCCATACCGCATCCCACTAACCGCACGCGCAATTACTTTCATACAAATATACGGGAACCCATACCCACGCGATCTCCGGCAATGTCCAATTTCAAAACAACAAAACCCAACTACAACACGTGCCCGTGGCGGCCTCAGGTTCACAATTCAAAACACCTAACAATAATTCATAAAAAATACATATATACACCTACATACTATGTCAACTATTATAGTGCCACCTTATTCAATTATTAAGTGCCATTATATTTGCCAGACTATCTCCAAGTTTGCAAGCCCCATCACACCAACAGACCCAAGGGTTCACCCCCAGAATGAACCACGCTCAATGCTACCATTTGTAGCCCCTCTTTCCTTTTATTCTTTTCTTACTCATTTTATTTTATTTTATATTTAAATTTAAAGTTTCTATGTTCTTATTTATTCTTTTGAAAGAGAGGCTACAAGTTATTTAGAACTAGGCGAGAGCCTAGAGAAGCTAACATTGTGCTGGGTCCAGTATGATGGGACTTGCAAATGAAACACTGATCTTGAGATAACAACAACAATTTATTGTTCTAGGCTAATACAACATATGAGCCCCTAAAGGCAAGATAACTAAGTCTTTTGATTGTTAAATATAATTTCATTAATATGTGCCTTGCCAAAGTGGAGTAAGGAATAATAACTATTAACAGCACTAAGTATTGAATGAGTATTAATGTCTGAATGACCATTGACTAGTGCATCGTGGAAAGTTACATAAATAACAATAATATAATTGTACAAAATGGCACACAACTTCGACCTGCAAGTAATCATATTTTTATAACACGACATAAATACACAGAAATATACACATGCATAATTAATATGACAATGTAACAATCATGTAAAACAAACACACACATATGATTGACATCAACAAACGTTTACAGATAAATAACCCATCACATGTTCACCCCGGTTATCAGCGCCTATAAGTATCTTGTTCAACACCCATAACCCCCTTATTCTGACCAAGTGTCCGGCCCCCTTTAATGTTTAATTAATAAGTGACTAAACCCCCCCCCCAAAAACCATCATTAAAATCTCCCAGGAGTGGAGCCGACATGCCCCAAGTTTTAATAAAATAAGAAGTAACTAAATGTATAATGTAAACCCAGCGGCCTGCGCACAAATCCCAAGCCGATGTCTAATCATCAATTTAAATCCCATCAATTACGATAATGAAGAGTAGCATCACAAGGTTAACATGGATGTCCGGTTGCCTAACTGCATTTTATATTTCCTTTTACTTTCAAAACCGAATTTGTAAAAATAGTGGAACGTGACCACCATGAATATTGATAACTGAACTGATTAATCTTGTATTGTTTAATGGTTAATTAATTGTTATAGTGAGCCATAAAATTTATCGTTACAAAATTTACTATGGTAAAATACAAACTGTGACAATGGTAAGTTGAAAGTGTACAATTAGCTAAAAACGGAATCTTAAACATGAATTTTGTAAAAACGGAATCTAAGTCATGAAGGTATTAAAACCAGCTCACAGTCTTCCAAAAACTTAACTACCGGCAGGGCAGGGTTCTGTAGTGTGTATCCAGTCCATCCTTCCGGCTGACATAGCTGACGAAGGTTTTGAAATTACAGCACCTGAGGCAGTTGTTCGGCCATCCTTCCGGAGCGGGGCAGATTCCCGGCTACATCGGAAACCCTGCACAATTATATCTGGGATTACTCATAAGTTCATAAAACACACACTACCACATTTACCCGCTGACAATGCATGGCCTGTCCAGTTTATAAACTCCGAAAATTGACTAAGTAAAGAATGCCATTGAATGTAGTAAATCACTTCAAAAATAACCCATTAAAGATTTTAATACATAATATGTTCAGATATAGTCACTCCATAATAATGATAATTTGAAATAACTGTTATGCAAAAGTTTTCATGATGCACTTACAGGAATTAACAACTTTTAACAAGTCCGTGATATACACGGATTTCGGAAAATTACTGACTTACGCCCCATCTGGATTTAGTTAATTTAGTAGGGTCATTACTAGATTAATATAAAACATAATTATATCATTAATGTTACAATCAATTAACCAGGGTTGAGATTGAGCATACATAAAACAAATTTTAACCTGAAACTCGCCACGTGCTAAGGATTCACTGCAATATATATCGTAACGCATCCACTTTAATATCAATTAAAACCAATTTGTTTTTATAAATAAATAATATACATATTTTAATAGACTTACCGGAGGTCACGTAGGCTTCTACTTATCCATAGATAAGGTTGGAAGACGAAAAAACTGTTCAATCTACTCTGTCAGCCGGGGACCAGTATGTGAAACCCCGAGAGCCGTATTGGAACTGAACAAACTGGCTCTTGAAAAAACCGTACGTAACAGAGATAGGGTGCGCGCGAGGTGAGCGGCAGAGGGGTAGATCTCAATGACAAAGTCCGATTGACCATATCAAAGGACAATTCCTTCACGTCGACAAATACGTAATTTTTAATAATGCACTATATAGATATAGGAACATCGCCGCGTTTTCCAAAACGCGGCACAGAACTAAAAGACATAAATACAAAACAACAGAAAGTTTAGAAAATAAATTAGAGCTACAGGCCGAAAATTTTAGACAGGACACCATAAAAATCACAGAGAGTCTAGAAGAGTTAAAAATTGATAATCTTGACATAAAACAAAGTATAATAGACGGTACTGCACAGTTAACCAAAAAAATTGTTAATACAAATTTACGTATTGACACGATCGCAGAAAATGTCTGTGGAATAATTAATAAACAAACGGAGCTAATATGTGAAAAGATAATATGTGAAGAATTCATAGTAGTTGAAAATACGTGTGTAATTACTAACGATAATTATAAAGTAATTAACATTAAGGAAGAGAAGCAAATTAAGGTTAATAAAACGTACCTTATTAATAGCGATATTCCAAGTGTGAGACACACACACAATAGTAAGTCACACAAGATGACACATTTGAAACACATAAGACACCACACTTACGGAGATAAATATCATTGTAGGCCTAACAAGAAACGTATTAAATTGTCTAGACGAAACACTACACAAAATTGTGGTAAATATGATGTTAGATATACGCACGATAATTATAAACTGAACGATAATTATAACTATATTTATAGTAATTATGATGAATATTATCATAAAAGACGAACGAAAAAACCGTCGTCAGCTGTTTATATAGGCTTCAAACGCACTGACCTTACACAATTCATTAGTGATGAGAGACTTGTGGAACGTGCTGAAAGAATTGAGAAAGAGCGAAGCATTTGTTACGAGAGAAAGAGAGGGAAAATAAAGTTTTCACCCTATAAACAGGTGACTTATACGATCAAAACAAACGTTCACACGGTAAGTACGCACACAAACGTCGCAGCAATGCAACGGAAAGGTAACGAGGGGGTAACCCAATGGAATGTTGTCGCGAGGGTGAGCACAATGAATTTCCTGTGTACAACAACCAATTGTTATATTGAGGGGTGTCAGTTCTAACGACACACCGAACCGAACTCAATACCAGAAAATAATAATTATTTTTAAATGAAAAAAAATATTACTGTTAATTATTAATAATAATATAAGAGAGTATAATTAATAAATGTATTATTAATGGTAAGGAATGAAGTGTAGAGAAATATTTAAGAAAGTAATGGTAAAAGATGTTAGTGTTGTTATTAATATGAAGAAAGGGTTAGGAATGGAAAATAATTGCCATAATTGTTAGAACGACTGATCAAGTGAAAACTTAATGGAGATACAAGGACACAGAAGAAAGCAAGAGTGAAAAGTCAAAAGGGCAGAGACTACTTAGGATTAAGGACTTCGAGAAAAATATCGTTGTTTTCCAAGACAGTTCCTCTGTAACTGATCATGCGACACACTACAAAGCTAAAAGAGTATTCTGTTACGGAAGTGTATTTCAGGAAAGTAGTAGCGATCAGAAAGGTAATGTTAAGGAAATGTAATAAAAGGTAATGAATGTTAATGTATTGTATAAGTAATGTAAAGACAAAGTAATGTCATGTTAAGAAAAAAGTTAAGGAAGATTAGAAGCGAAGGTAAGAATGTATGAGTAAGATAATGTAAAATGAAGGACCGAATTTACACACATACGTAGGAATGCAGAGTGTACAGAAGGAGAACAAGGGAGAGATAATTGCTGTGGATTTTCTGGGACTACTACCACGATCAAGTCGAGGTGTGAAGCACATATTGGTATGTATCGATGTGTTTTCCAAGGCAGTCCGACTGTACCCAATTATGCGACCCACAACCAAAGTTGTTCTAAAGATACTACTGCAGAAATATATTCCGTCATATGGAAAAATGAAGGAGGTACTCAGTGATCAAGGTGTACAATTCCAAAGTGAAAAATGGGAGAGGACGTTAAGGGAAAATGGAATACAACCTGTACTCACATCCATAAGACATCCTCAAGGAAACCTTGCTGAGAGAGTTAACAAAGAATTAGGTAAATATTTACGAATATATTGCCATGATCAACACAATAAATGGGCAGAATATTTACCATTTCTTGAGAAAGCCATTAAAGAAAATTATAATGAAGCAACAGGATATACTCCAATGGAATTAGAAGAAGATAAGAAGCCAAACAGATTTTGGACTAAGTATATAAACAAACCTAATAACCAAAATGTACCTGTACCAATAAGTGTGAAAATTGAATACGCAAAGCAACGGATAAGAGAAAGAGGTAACAAGAGAGTAGAAAGATTTAATCTAACTCACAAGCTACAACAATTCAGCGTGGGAGAAAGTGTACTACTCAAAGCTAATCCAGTGGGAAAACGGAGTGATAATACGGCGAAGAAATTCTTCAGACTTTATAATGGACCGTATACGTTAAGACAGCGAGTAGGACAACACACTTTCATTGTATATGATGAGATACAGAAGAAAGAAATTGGTAAATTCCAGGCAACGTCATTTAGGAAGTTTTACACATGAAAACAACGAGGTCAACGAAACCAGTCAGATCAGCTGTTTGTTGAAGCCACCCTACTACAAGGTCACGAGCACCCTACCCTACTATAAAGAGGGGAGGTAAGACATTTGTATACACTCCAATTAAGGGTGAAATGACGAATATTATTCTTTATTATTTGTTACATTTTTTTCAAGTGTAATAATAATAATAAAAAAATATAATAAATAAATTTATTAAATTTTTTTTTGTTACCAAGCAGAGGGATAATGTGACAGTACAAATAAGTGATGTACTGATCATTGAATATAAAAATTTAAATATACCTAATAAACTGTAAATAATTAATAATATATTAGAAATAAGCATGTCAGGGATTGCAAGCTTGGCTCGGACAAAAATATGAACAGGTGTTTCGACCTGAATCGACGTGCACACACACACAAATGTAACTGAAAGTGTGCACACCAGTATTTTGCTAGTGTGTGTGAACGCAGGTCTATGCAGGCGAGTTTACCACCCCAAGATGAATAATTGTATAATTACTGTTTTTCCGTAATTATTCATAAACTATAATTAAAGAGTAAAATCCAAAAACATAATAAAATGTAAGAAAATTTACTAAATACTGTGTACGAAAACCATGTGAAAGTGCCACACCGTACGAGTGTAATAGTGAAATAACTGTGTACAAATCGAAAGGGTTAAGTTGCAATGTCCAAAATTACAGTGAACATGTGTTGTAAAAATAGTTATAAGATAAGTATAAAAGTATACTTACAGGACTCTACAATTCGCAGAAATATAAGAAATAGCGAAATTGACAAAGAGTGGGGGAACTGAATCCAGAGACAGTTTCTGACATGTCGATTTCGTACCACTGCAGGTGTCGACCAAGACATGGGTATAAATAGGACACACAAGCTACAGTGGTTCTCTTTCTTAAATCATCCACGGTGCAGCGGGAGCTTCTGCCCGTCCACACAGAATATTAAAATTTTTGTAAATAATTTCATCCTTCCAGTTACATACAGTTATGTAACTCGATTGTCAAACCAACTGTTTTTAAATAATAACAAAATTACATAAGACGATCCATTGACGTCAGAAACAGCACGAGGAGAAGTTCCAGAGAGCGAGTCGACGCTGGACAAGAGGCGAGTCGACGCTGGACAAGAAGACAGAGTCGACGCTTGACAAGAAGCGAGTCGACGCTGGACAAGAGGCGAGTCGACGCTGGACAAGAGGAGCGAGTCGACGCTGGACAAGAGGAGCGAGTCGACGCTGGACAAGAGGACGCTGGAGTGCGAGACGAGGACGACTACAGATGGATCAAATGATCGAGTATGATTGACGACAATAAGGTGATAAACAACTTATTTATCTCTTAATCGAACAATGAACTCAAAGACAATTAAAGACATTCTTGTTTTATTTAAAAGTAAGAGCCAATGTTTATTTTAAAGTAGAATTAAAATCATAGATATTTTAGAAATACGATTAACGTAACAAGATCTCAAATTAGTATTGAAATTAAACGAATACAAAGAATTTAAATGAAAACAATTAGTGTTTGATATAAATCAGTACTGAGAAACAAAAGATAAATTCAATAACTATTAATATTTTGAGTACATAACAATATATATAAAAGATATTTAAATATTGATATTTTGAAACACATTAATTGACTGAGTAGTCTGAAAATGAGATTTTTCTTTAATACAATAATTAGTAGAATAGAATATTTAGTCAGTAAGGATGTATATAGCATAAGCCTTACGGCATAATGACAAATGCCGAATAATAACGAATGTTTTAAGTCGAAGTAAGTGCTAAGTGCACAATTTTATTAATATCAAATAAATTTGAAATACCTTTACAAGTTACATAGAGTTCTTATTGCAGTTACACCTGACACCCAATTTAAATCTTATTTTGTTACATAATTTGTCAATCTTGAACGTGAGACCAGTCACGCCTATATTATGTATATCGTATTGTTGCATATTAATTATCGCTTCCAATGTGGAGCATCACAAATGTAAATTATATTATATTTACAACGTTATATCGTTGCATAATATGGCGTCCCAGATTGTGGGGCTCCGCAAACACAAATAAATTTATACTTGCAACGTTGTATCGTTGAAATATATATATATATATTACATTTAATATTTATAAATAAATTTACTTCAAGATATACCTTTTTTTTCCTTATTAGGAACATGTTTCGGGTACTATCTTGTACCCATCCTCAGTTAGTACCCGAAACATGTTCCTAATAAGGAAAAAAAAGGTATATCTTGAAGTAAATTTATTTATAAATATTAAATGTATTATATACATCAAGAAATGGACTGTAGCAGAAAGTGATTGAATATATATATATATATATATATATATATATATATATATACATAACAAATTATAATATATAATAATTAATTAAAACTTCCGGGCTGAAAGGCCGTGGTCGAATGCTTGATGTAATATTGCTAGACGTTTCCGCCACACCACCGGTGGCCATCTTCAGTAGCAAAGAATGTTCATAATAGATGGTATGCCGAACAATTCGCCCAATGAAATGGGACAAGCAACAGTGAGAGACGGCTACGCTGTTTCTATTTATAACTTTTTCGTTATTCAAGTTTAAAATTGTTCCATTATTTATTTTTTTATTAAACAAAATCTTTCATTTCGCATATTGAAATAGGACTCATTATTATATCGTTTGTACGACTCTTTCGTACACAACTTATAGCTAACAATTTACATACACAGGTTATACATAAATCTTATTATCTAATTTTAATTAATTAAATATTTATTTTGCTCTTGGTTTACTCATTGTGTGGTCATCTTTTGCAATTGCTGATTACTTTGCTTCAATAATGTATTTACTTGTATTCAAATTTCTTTAATATTAATTGGTTTTAAAACTTTCTACTGCATATGCATTCTCCTTTATCAACAAAGACTTTATTAATTACGTTAACTCAAAAATCAAATATTTCTCTTATCATTTATGTTACTCTCAATTACTAAATTTTATACAAGAGATATTATTCTAAATTTTACTCTGCTTTTACATTTATGTACAATTTAGTTATTTTAATACTGGTTGAATGTCTTTCATTCTAACTTTAATTAGTGTCTTTCAATTGTCTGTAATTACATTGGTTTTTCATCACCTCGTTTGACGTGGTTAATCATCCGTACATCCTCCTTTGGACCTCAGTTCGGATTCTCCGTGTCCTCCTGGTCCTCTGGTCGGATTCCACTGCATGTGCTGTTTAATAGTCGTCTCGCCTCACATCATATGCTGCAGGTGTGTCCATAGACCTCCTCATATGTACTCTGCTGCTCTGGTTGGACTCCCAGTTTGTCCTGTGACTCTTACTATAGATTTAAATTAGCGTCGTCGACTGACATAGCCTCCTGTGGCAATGGTTGAATCGAGAAGAAGAAACTTTATTAGCACGACCAGGTATTTATAGTCAGGTCGTGCAAAAACTCAGGTCTGAACAATTTTTAACTTGTCAGATTTTGTCGAAGCGTCATTTCCCCCACTCTGGTTCAATTCACTATTTTCGCCTATCTTCGTGAATTACGAAGTCTGTTTCACATCACTTGATGCTCAATCGATCATTAATTTTTATATGTTTACTATACGTAAATTACACTTCTTTATTGTAATTACAAAAAGAGCTATTCACTTTTTACGTATAGTAATTGCATTTTTTGTCACATTGGCACGGTCTTTTAACCCTTTGTTCACCTTTAATTTCTATAGACTTTGGTGTCTTTGGTTTTACCATATCGTACATATTTTCTTATAATTAAAATAAAACATAAAAACTATTCTACTTGAAAAGGGTTGGTTACATTTCAGGAATGGACAGGCTTCACACACACAAACAAAATACGCGTGTACACAACGCTAGTGACAGGTGTGCCAAGAATGAATGTCCATGTCCATGTCCATGCATGAATTCTGCGCTCCCTATTTTTAACTACGATACAGCGTATGCAATCTGAATAATGTTTATTAATCCATATGTATTTATTTTTATTATTTATTTAAATTATTTTGGGCAATGCACAATACCGTTAATGGTTGTACCGTTGCAATATATTGCAATGATACAGATTATTATTTTCGCATAGGATATAGTGTGTGTCAAAAAATTACAAACGAGTCTACAATGGAGGTAATGAAAAATTATTTATTACACACAGGAAATAATAGTTTTTATGATGTATATTAAATTACATAATTGTCATGCGTTTTATATTTGAATAAAGTTTATATAGTTCGATTTTAGATTGATTTTACTTGTTAGATGATATCCGTTCACTTGCTGATTTGTCCTCCGGATGTGCATTCCTCCTCTTCTTAGCGTCGCTCCCGTCCTGGCTGTAACGGGACGAAATAAGAGGGGTTTTTATTTTATTAATTTTGGTTTTCATTTTATAACATATTTTAAATTCATTCCATCTGTGTGGTCCGTCCCCGGTTGAATCTACAACGTAGTTCAAACAAAGAAACAGTACGCAATAGCTGTGGTGAAACAATTGGAAAGGAATGTCGTGTTGTCAACTGTAGCACAATTCTTAGAACTTTGCGGCTGTGGGACACCTGCGCTCAAACGCACGACACCAGCATGTGCGCAGATGACGCCAAGAAGCACAAAACCAAACATGGCTTGTAGGAGAAGTTTGTCGTACATGTGCGTTTAAGACGGCGGATGTGAGTTTTAAGTCCAACCTACTTTGTGACGTCGGCCAGTGCACACCAAATATCATTCATGACTACAACACGAAAAAACCATGTGTTGAATGTGTCACCGCTATTACTACCAAATAGAAGGCATTGCTTTCCGTCTTCTTCAAAAAATATATCGAGGAGAGGGGGACTGATAGACGCTTCCCAGTTCCTCGCCGACTTTCGCCTGCGCAGGCAGCCGGCAAAACAGGGCTCAAAAAATAACATTTTTTACCTCAATTAACAGTAAGTGCAGTTAGTAAATAATGAAGAAGTGCAGATAGTTTCGATAGAAGAAGAACCAATTATAAACTATTTTTCGGACACACTACTAAATTCAAAAATGAGAGGCCACGAGTTCGGAGGGACCCCACGTTGCCGGCATAGGTATTACGTAATGTGTTAAATGATTTTGTTAAATAAATAATAAGGGGAAGGTGTTAAATTAGTGTGAATGTGTGGATGTTAGCAGGCTGGGCTGTCTGTATATATATCATAAGGTAAGATGTAAAATAAGTTTAAATAAATAATAAGGGGAAGGTGTTAAATTAGTGTGAATGTGTGGATGTTAGCAGGCTGGGCTGTCTGTATATATATCATAAGGTAAGATGTAAAATAAGTTTAATGGTACAATATAATGCTTCAATTATTTCAAGGAAGTTTATTTGAAGGAAGTATTCAATTCAAAAGTTAATTAAAAGTACTAAATTGTTTTTAAACATACAGAAATGAATAACGAATAATTTGACACAGAACATTTTAAATAAACAATAAAATTTCATTAATTTCTCTTCATAAAAAGCGAGTTGTGTAAGTTATTCACATAACCTGTAAACCATGCTTGCATTCTAACGTTCGTGTGACGAGACCCTGGTGGAAAACAGTTTAGAAGGTAGGTGAAAAATAAATAATTTTATGTATTTGTAATAATAGATTAACTTCACATGGCGTCCTCTTCGTCTGGCATCCTCTTCATCAGCGGGTTGCTCCAGCGATGATGCCTCTGTACGGCACGCTGACGATTCCGTCGAACTGCTAACACCAAATAGACTTTTCACACAATTGTCACTCTCACAATAATTAGTGTTCTCGCTCGCAAAAGTTAATTTACACGTTAATTTTTATTAGATCTCAGGGCGAATATGGGTATTTATTATAAAAGCAGTGTATTTAGCTTACAGCTTCCGTGAAAGCTTGAAGTGTTCAATAATTCCCTATGCGGACTATCTTGACTACCGCGAAAAGCACTTAAATATAATAATAATTTTTATAGAGGTTGTTAACCTGCTTGGCTCTTTACGCAAAGCTCGCAAAGAGTTCCAAGTTTTATGATAATTTTGTATTTCTATAATTCCGTACGAGGAAAACTCTCGTCGACGGACACAACTTCACTCGGCAAATGCTATTGACCAACTGTATCGATCCGTACCTCACAGAGTACGAATATTAATGGAATTAGTGTCTTTTCCGATGTCACATGGTTGATATTAGCAAAAGATATAAGAGTTACATGCAAAACTTTGTATAAATCTGCAAGAGCTTGCATTCATTTTATCTATGAATTTTATTACTCTATCATTGATAAGAGTTAAAAGTTGAGTTTTCTCCTATACAAAAAACCATATTTATAAAATAGATGGAAACCTCAGAGTACATAAAAACTGTAGCTATTTATATAAACAATCCACTGTCAAAGTTTCACGTCAATGGGTTGATTACCACGGAAGATATAGCGAATAAGGTACCCACGCACCCGCACACAATTTCACACCCAAAGTACATGACATAAAAGAACACCTTTTTATAAATAATTTGGTGTAACCTACATCCTTATCCATTGCTAAATACAAAACTTACAGCTAAAAGACAAAACATTGAATAAAACCATTTTAAACATGTTAATGTTCGTCATCCATGTTCAGATACGATTAATAGAGCTTATCATCCTGTTTTGTTGCTATATATATATTCAAACACTTTTTGCTACAGTCCGTTTCTTGATGTATATAATATATTTAATATTTATACTGAAATTACCTCAAGATATTTTTTTTCCGTATTAGGAACATGTTTCGAGAACCATTGTGTTCTCATCCTCAGCCTTCATGATTTTGCGTCTGGTGAAGTATTTGTGTGTTGGCTGATCGTTATTGTGGTTTCTTGTTGGTCTCTGATATTTTAAAGTGGTATTATTGTGTGTGATTGTGGTGTATGTATTAGTATTTTGTGTATTTTCGATGTTGAGTGCTTTGAAAATTGTGTCATGTTTTGTATTGATTTGTATTTGTTCAGGTATTAGTTTGTTTTGTGTTTTATGTTTGTATATTTGTAAGTTTTCCCAAATGTTCATTATGGTGCCTTTGTGTGGTATGTGTTTTATTAGTGTCATGTTGGTTATGTCTGGGAATTCATGTCCAGTGTTTATTGCATGTGTAGCCAAATTAGATTTGTATATTTCTGGTTTTTTGTATGTGTTTAGGTGTTCAAAATAACGTTTTTTCAGTTTTTTTTTTGTTTGTCCTATGTAACATTTATTGCAATCTTGGCATTTAATTTTGTATATACCATTGGTTGTTGTATTATCTTTGTTATGTGGGTTATTTAGTTTTTGTAGATAATTTTTGTTAGTTTTGTATGCTATTTTAATGTCTGTATTTTTAAACAGTTTTGTTAGCTTTGTCATTTTATTATTTATGTATGTGAATGTGGTCCATTTTTTAGTGTTGTTATTATTTTTGTTTTGTTCAATTTGATTAACTCTTATTTGTTCAATTTTTATTTTATATTTGATTTTATTTTCTATTTATTTACGGTATTCTTATTATATCCATTTTCATAAGCAATTTGGTAAATTATATTTCTTTCTTTGTCTACTTCTTGTTTATTTAGGGGTATTTTGTACATTCTGTTAAATAGTGAATAGAATGCTGCCATTTTATGTTGTAATGGGTGGTCAGAATGGTTAGGTATAATGATGTTAGTGGAAGTTGGTTTTCTGTATATTGCATATTGTAGGCGGTTATTGTATCTTGTGATGGTTATGTGTAAATACATAGTTGATTTTGTTATGATTTTCTTTTTCTTCTGTGAATTGTATTTTTGGATGTATGTTATTAAGTTGTTTTAATATGTTATCTGCGTTTGTGTTTTTGTTACTTGATATGGTACATATAGTCCATCATCTACATATCTTATCCAAATGCCATTTGGATCAAAGGAATTTATAATATTTTGTATTTTGGTGTCTATATTTTTACTGTATGTATTTTACTATATTTGTATTTATTTATATATTTATGTATGTACATATTGTCCATATCTAAAGTTACTGTATTATAATTAATGACCATATTGCTTTCAGCTCTGACAGAAGCAGAAGACATAGTATTATATTTAAAACCACTTCTGAAGCACTTTAGTTTGTTAGAAGATACTGATTTTTCTGAAGTTGCAGTGAATTTGAAACCACTCATGCACACAGTCTGTTTAGTATGGGCACACTCAAGATATTATTGTAACTCTCGTAAAATTATTACTCTGCTAAGGCAAATATGCAATCTTATTATTCAACAGGTATTTGTAGTCACAGTAACTTATTATATTTAACATGATTTAAATTCTCATATTTCACTAGTTTTTAACTGCAATAATTACAATATTTTAAAAGTAGGCATGTACATACTTTGGGCTATAAACAGCTGATGCTAGCAATATCCATTAAGTAGCTTTCACACAATCATTTCAGTGTGTCACACCAATGTGACACACCGAAATGATCATGTGTAAGGACAAAATGAACCCCAAAAGGGTGAAACTACAAAATGATGAAATCGCACCATAAAGTGTGTCAGTTTGGCATGACATCAGATAGAAATGGTTGTGTGTAGTAGTCAGCTCATTTCAGTCCATTCAGTCCTTCTCACCTATCTTACCATGCATGTGCTGTCTGACACAGCCATCAGGTTAGTGTTAGTTGTTTTTGCACAACAAAAACAAACTTCCAACTGAAGACAGTGGTCGACTGATGGCACACCAATGTGACACATCAATGTAACTGTGTGTAGGCAACACATCACTTTAGTCCGATGTGGCACATAAAAATGAACACATCAAAGTGACACACCAAAAAGGTTGTGTGTAGGCCACTTTATGGTCATAGCATTACAGTCCACCTTTTCCTTACTGCACATTTTTTAACTATCCACTACTCTAATAAAATTAATACATGGGATTAACATATAATATGGATCCCAAAACAAGGTTAAAGTAAACACTGTATGAACTAATCATTAGTTTCAGACATCAATGAAATGACAAATTATTTAGTTAACCAGCAAACACTGAAAATGATTTTAAAGTAGAATGTATTTGCCAGTTTAACAATTAAAAAAGTATAATGCTTATGATTTCTTTTAAATGTATCTATAACTCTCAATTCAACAATTTCATTGAATGTGACTGTTCTACATAAATTATAATGTAAATGGAATTTCAACTTTGATTATAAGAGGTAACTGTGAATTACAAATTACACATCATACATGTATTGCTATCAACATGTGTTCAGCAGACGAGGTGATGTTTCAATCAAGTGACTCCCAGATCAGGAAGCTCTCTCTAGTATATACCAATAGCCTCTCGGGAGGATGGAGGTAGAGGTCCAGGATATTACCCAGCTGATGATCCAAGGGCATCTCTTGCCCTTGAAGTGGGAAACTGTCTCTGAAGGCAGAAGAGGAACTTCTAGCAAGCCAATAGCATAGTATGCAGAGGACACACACTGCATTAAAATACACAGAACAATCTAATTTCTCTCTCTACTAGTGACTGATGAATAAAAATATAAGAATTCAAGCAACAAGGAAGGAAAAGTGAAATATAAGAGCTTGAGGAATAAAATTAATAAACAAACAAAATAGAATGAAGAAACCTTTTGGAAGGAATTTATGAAGACATTGGTAAAGCAGGATAGATGGGCAAGACATAGAGAAGTATTAAATTGTTCTTTAAAGAAAGAAAGCTGAAGACAATAAGCACTGCTGGCAAAGATGGAGAAGAGAAGTACAAAATGATTGAGGGAATATCTTGAAACATTGTATGTGGAAGGTCATGGTCAGGAGTACATTTTTGAGGTTGAGAATGAGGTGATTCTGTCATGACGGAAAAGTTGGGAAAATCAGGAATGTGGTTAAAGGCAGGAAAGCACAGGTATTGATGAAACATCAGTTGAATTTATAAAAAATGCAGAAATAAGAAGAAGATATAACTTCAAAATCTTATACATGAAGTATACGAGTAAGAAGAGTTGCCAGAAGATTTTATGAAGTATTGTATTTAAGAAGATAGATGTATGTTTGTGCAATCACCAATGCACCTTGGGTGGTATATGCCATACAGGAGTGCGACTCAAGTCTTGTTTCCTGTATGGGATACATTTCTAAAATTATCCTTGATAGAATACAAGGAACCATTCAACAGCCTTTATTCAAAGTCCAGTTTAGTTTCTGAAAAAGGGGTAGGATCAAAAGAATCTATTTGTGCTATAACTCAAATAACAAAAAAAAAGATATAGAAAAAGCAACATGTATTTCATTTGTTGATATAAAAAGAATATGACAATGTAAATTAATACATCTTGTATAGTATCCTATACAAAGCATGAATAAAATTCTAAGATAGAAGATTAATACATGCATACACTTTTACAAGATGAAGCATGAAGAGACAATTATTAAAAAGAGTGTGAGATTAGAATGCTCTCTCTCACCAAACAGTATAAACTATATATTCAAGGGCACATTTTTATATACAGAAGTTATTGCTGAAAGTGAAGCAGGCCTCCAGACAGTGGCGGCTGGTGAGATTTTAGTTTGGTGGGGCTGCACTACAATTTTCAACTTTCAGCATTTACCATTATCATATATTAGTGAAATTTATATACTATTACTAGGTCTTTTACCTGTGTTGAAGCTGAAGCTGTGACAAAACATTGGTCCAATCCTCTTTGGTGCTACTGCTACTGTTGGTGATGATATTTATGATTATGATTAATTATGATTTAAGTTCCAAACACTAAAGGCCTACACGTTAAAATTCAAACAAATTATAATTTTAAATTTATACATTAATCTTATTGACATTAAAATTTTCAAATTAAAATATAATAGTGAGTTATGTTCTTAAATAAAGTCAGAAATAAATCACTGTTTCTTTCATAATTTTATTTAAACATGAAGTCCATTCTCCTTTCTTTGCAACTGAAAAACTTATTGATAACTTTGTGATTAAAATTAATAATATTTTCAGTCATTTCTTTTTTATGCTTAACACTGCTAAAGCATCAAGACGCCCTTGTGTCATTGTACTTCTTAGGAAACTCTTAACTCTTTTCAACGTGGAGAAGCACCTCTCAGGCTCAGCAGTAGTCATGGGAGTAGTTAGAATTATTTAGAGGAGAGTGAACACTTCTGTGCAGGACTTGGCAATTCCTGTATCCAACATGATTGTGTAAGTTTTCATAAACTCTGAATTACTGCGGAATTCTTACCTCTCGTAGAAAACAGATAGTTCAGTTTCCAAACATTCTTTACACAAGAAAGGGTAAGCTTCAATAGTTTCAGCAAATTCGGGTGAAGAACTTATATTGTCTTTGGAGAGAGAGAAATTTAACAGTTTTGCTGCTGACAGGTGTTTATTAAAAGAAAATCTCTCTTTTATCTGATAACAAATAATATCACACACCTCCTTTGCAGAAACAAGTTTATGCGATAACGTTTTCCTTTTCTTCATGAGTGGAGTGTCTTCTTGTTTGTCAGTAACAGAAGGAAGTCTATGTCTTTCATTCATGATTGCTTCAAGAAATTTATTTACTGCATTATAGATACTACTCGAGTTTGCATTATGATGCTGCAGCTGGTTATACATGAGACATGATGCGATGAGAAACTTCTAGCCAAAAGGTGAAGTCCTGTTTGTTCAGCATACGGAGAATACCTGCAGCCACTTGCACAGTGGAATGATTTTGGTCAATTTGAAGTTTCTCAAAGCATACTATTAGACTTTCCTTGTTTTCGAAAACGGTGTTCACTAACCGGCTTTTAAAATTCCATGTTGTGTTTGACACTCGAGGTATTCTTTACAAATACTGTCTAAAATAGATAATCGTGAGGGTGACTTCGAAAAAATGCAGGTATAGCGGTAAGACTACTGAAAAAAATACGAGCTTGTGAGTTTTGTTATGCTGCCTTTTCTATAATTAAATTTAATTGATGCGCATAACAGTGCACAAAATGTTCATATTTGTGTGACTGTTGAATTATTTTATGCACACCTCCCTTCTCACCACTAAAAACGGGGGCTCCGTCGTACGTCTGAGCTATAAGTTTGTTACTGTTGCCATTCAGGACTATATTTACCTGTTCTAAAATTCACTCTGCTAACACTTCAGCATTTTGGGTTTAAAAAAATCCCCAGAATTTCATGTACAATTCCGCTCAGTTCATAATGAAAAACAATAACTTTCTGCGTAAGACCTGACACATTTGATGTATCATCCGACATTACTGATAAAAATTTAGATTGTTTAATTTCAGCACGTATTTCATCACGAAACACCTCAAGGATACAGAAATTCATTCTGAATTGTCTTAGACGTTCCCTTAAACACTGTTGACTTCATAAAATGACTTTTATGAGACACATCTAACTTTCCAGCAAATTCTAACAATCATCGAAATACATCAGAATTCGATGACTACGAAGTTTCATCGTGACCACGTAACGGAAGCTCAAATTTTCCATAAAACTTGACGCAGTCAATAATTTTCGAGAGAATTTCTCAATTTTGTCTCACTTTTTCATTGTGTTTGTTTGTTTGTTGTTTGTAAGCGTCACTTAACTGATGTGCAATGTTTACTTTTCCTAACATAGTTAAATCAATTACATTCTTCATATGTTTTGCTGAACCTTCATTTTTTTTACTTTCTCGCCTAAATGTTTTAAATCATTCACTCCAACCTTTGTCCAAGTTGCATCACCTCCAAATAATACCAAATAATAAACAAGGAAAGCAAAATAGTGCATTCTTTTCAGGACAGCCACACAACCACTTATGTTTGGAATAAATGGACACATTAAATTTCCTACAGTAAGTCTGATTTCTGCGTGACGGTGACTGAGAAATTAATAAATCAGGAGTCTCATGACCTAAATTCTTAATTTCATTCTTCTCTGCTAACGATAGTGATGAAAAACTGATGTTTGGCAAATATAAAACACTATTTTTATTTTTATTCATATTTGTTTTAAAACTACAATGGTAGAAATTAGCACAGTCTACAAACACGGAACACACCATCAGCATAAGATTTACATGCACACGTTCGACAGGCTCGGGCTGGACTGAATGCAGCCCAAGTTTGGCTTGTTAACGAAGCGTTCTCCCACCACGTGCCTCAAGCACAGACGCAACGCGCACTTGCCTAAGTAGGGCACAGCCCGCCTGTCACATACAGGCATCACGACTATCAGTTGTGGCTGAACGCGAATATAAAAATGTATTTCTTATACTGGTGAATCTTTAAAGAATACATAATTTCCTAAATAAAAAGTTATTTAAATACGGTAATTAGTTTTCCTTGAAAATTGTAGGGAGGGCTGCAGCCCTGCAGCCCTTATGGATGAGCCGCCACTGCCTCCAGAGATATCTACCTAAAAAAAGTAATGAAAGAGGGGCATAGCAGTGATATTGTTATGATGATCTCATGGATAGTCATCTTGCACAGCGGAAGAAAATACAGACACCAATGAAGTCACTAATTACCAGCTTTAATTAATCACAAATAACAATTTAATTAGTCACAACAAAGTATTCTCATACAGTAATTCAGGTTAAATTTGTCCACACACCATAATAATGTTAACTATTAGAGTTCCACACTAATTATAACAAAATAATCACTTCCACTAATCTGCAACAATCACTTGATCCACACTCTACAACATTGCCAGGTGTAACTAACTCCTAAGCCCTTATATATAAGTAGACTCTTATATATACCCCGCAGATGTTTCAGAATCCATACTCCTGGTGGCATGCCAACATAATTTGTATAGTTACAAGAGCTCAAACAGTCTGGAAGGCACTTTACAGAGACACTGCAACACTGCACCTGCTTGGCTAGCCAAGAAACGTGTAGAATGTTTATGTAACTGTACCTGCCGACATTTCGAGAGCATTATGTAATTGTCGTAGCACTATTAATTAATCAAATTCTAAATCCTAGTCTCCTGTAGGAGTCGGATAACAATTGAGAATGATGGTAAACAAGAAGTAAAAGAATTCAACTGTTAGGAAGTAGAATCAAAGGTGATGGGCAGAGTTCTTTTTGAGAATAGACTACATACCTAGTTTATGTATAATCTGTCATGTGTAAAGTTCAGTCACAATAACGAATAGGATTTTGCCTTCGCTGTGTTTTGAATTGACATTTAGCACAAACTAACATCAGTGATCTTAGCACTTGTATTTGTAAGTAAGATCAATTTTTGCAAATTGTGCATTGTGTGTATAAAGAGTTCATATGGCTCCTATGCAATTAACAATGCTTATAGAGTGAGACAAGTTTTGTAAATATGATTCTTGATTTCAAAAAAGTAAATAAAAAAAACTTGTTATTAAACTGACTTGTTATTTTGTAGAATGCATGTGTGTGTGTGTGTGTGTGTGTGTGTGTGTGTGTGTGTGTGTGTGTGTGTGTGTGTGTGTGTGTGTGTGTGTGTGTGTGTGTGTGTGTGTGTGTGTGTGTGTGTGTGTGTGTGTAAAATTATTAATTAAACAGTCATTAACTTTTTGTATTTTTCAGGCTAAAAAATTCCTAGATCCTGCTTCAATATTTGAAAGTGATGTAGATGAAGCAAAACAAAAAGTGCAACTCTCCGTTTCAATTTTACAAACATATAGGTGATTATTTTTTATTATATTTTTTATACAGTTACTGATTAGCTTTTGTTAATATTTGGAAATATTTAGTAACAAATATAGTAAGAATGCCAGTGCACAATTTTCACACACACACACACACACACACACACACACACACACACACACACACACACACACACACACACACACACACACACACACACACACACACACACACACACACACACACACACACACACACACACACACACACACACACACACACACACACACACACACACACACACACACACACCTTATATTGAGTATCTACCATAGTGCATGTATTTACATGGAAACTGTTGTTAACAAAATAAAATTTTAATTAGAAATTTAAATTCTTCATTTCTTTGGTATATATAAATAAACTAATCTAGGCATACGTTTTAACCAAATGTAATAGTTACATTACATTTGATATTTACTCTTAAAACTATAGTAATCTGATAAAATTTCAATTTTGTGTTTTGCAATACAATATTTTTACTAGTTATTTAGTATTACTGTAGTAAATGAGCATACTTTTAAAGACCTATTAGAAGTAAAATGTTTCAAGTAAATTATTTTTGTTTAGTTTTCTTTCTTTTATAATATAATCTGAAATACACACACATAAGTAAACAAACAAACAAAACATACATATAACTTACCTTCTACAAGATCTGAGTGATATGATGATATTTTAACAGCTTGAAGATCTCTTTACCATGTTGTCTTGTACTGTCTATGCCGATACATGTCTTGTACTTTACAATATTCATCACAGATTTAAATATTTAATGCTAAACTTCTAAAGTTCTTTCCCTTTAATTTTTGTAAATTTCATTAAACTTATATTACTTTCTTCTTATATAAAATTGGGTTTCTCATTTTTCCTGATACTGTTACTGTTGCTAATATTATTACTTATGTATCCCAATTATGTTAGGCTCTGTTAGTTTTGTGTCTAAATAACTGAGTATACACTTCACCTCCTAACCTGTTATTCAGACAAATGGTTGATTGTTCTTCCTTTACATAAACTTTCTTCAAATGTTTTAATTCATTAAATGTATGGTTTAATATTATTATAGCTTTATAATAATATTTTAATAATATTAATATATAATTAATATAAATAATTAATTAATTGATAATATATTAATAATATATTAACATTTTAATAATATTGGAGCTTAATATTAAATACATTATATATTTAATACATTAAATGTATAATACATTAAACATACATAAATTTTATGTTTAATGTTTAATTAAACTATTTATTGTAACCAGGATCTATTAACGAAATAACAGATGTCAATATAAATACTATTTTCAGTCATAAAAATTTACAATATATTGTTATGACTGTCTACTTGATCGCTGTAGGTACAGTGAAAAACAAAATACAAGACACCAATTACGTCACTAATCACCAGCTTTAATTATCACAATTATACAGTTTGTAATTAACTAGTACAATATTTCCAGTTAGATTTGTCCACACACAATAACAATGTCTATTAATAGAGTTTCACACAATTATTAACACAATACTATTTCACTCCGACAAACACTCAATCCGCACTAGCAAAAATCGCTCACGTAACTGACAGACAAGCCGGCTGCTATGGCTTTATATAGGCCCCGCAGAGGTGCAGTACAGCTTTGCCTCCTTACTGCATGCCAGCGTATCTCAAGTGTTCCTGGAACTCACTAGAATCACCTACGTGAATGACGCAACACAAGCCACACTGGACGGGGGAAGTGGATAATGTTCTGGATTGTTCGGTACGCTTCTCGTAACAATATTTTTTTACATCTACACACATTCCAATTGAATTTAAATATATATTTTCACCAATTGTCAGTCACATTTATTTTCTATTTGATAAAATAACTGTACATGTTTTGTTTTTTACTATTGCAACCAGTATTTAACATAAATGCATTGAGCTTACCATTACCAACCTACAGTAAAATTAACTCATGCACCTAAATCCTTCATCAGAAGTAAAATGGGTATACAAATTATAAGTTAGCACTCAAAACATGTCTCAAATAAGTTGCTTACATCTTTACTTACATATAACACACACAAATACCAATATATATTATTATATAAATATCGGTATGGAGAACCATACATGACTTCCATATTCTAAGATTTATATTTAAAATCATTTTCGAAATGAAATATTACCATAGAAACTACTTCTTTCTACTTACTGCTTCAGCCTTAACCACAGTACTGTGGTCACTAACGTATACCACCTCACGTTATCGCACTCGATTTTCACTGATGATGGAAGTCGATGGCATTGCCGAAATGTCTGGTTTTGTAGAAAACATTGGACTACGGCCAAATATCCCGGGAAGGAATTTTAACAAAAACTACTTCTTTGTTGCCGATAACGTTGTACACATATATATCAGTGGCGAAGTTACATGGAGGCAATTGAGGCAATGCCTACCCTAAAAAATTCTGTAGAATAAAAATTATAAATACGTATGAACTACATAACGTAAAGATTATACATTGTTACTGCGACTGTCAAATTTATTAAACCGAAACGTGCTTTATTGAGCGACCGCTAGATGGTGACAGGTGAGATTCAGCATAGTTCGTTTAAAGCGAATGAGGCAACCTGAACTTGCCTCAGCGTTTTTTGTATACATCGTATGTAAGCAATGTAGTGGTGTGATAGGGAAGTGAAGGGAGGGGGGATTGTCCCGCGCTGTACACATAGAGCGTTGAGGCATGCCTCACTTCTGTGGTCCAAACAGTTAAGTTAAAGCGCCTGTGTTGTTTCTAAGTGTTTATTTTATGCTGTTATTGAAAGTGTCACTGTTATTCTGCTGAACTAACAGATGATCAAGATTGTTATTTGAATTATTTGTAACATTAAATATATATATATATATATATATATATATATATATATAGAAACTAATCAAGTTTAAAAATTTGAAGTTCAATCAATTGTATTATTGTGTATGACTAATACAAGGATTGTTCAATAGAAACACGTATAGAGCTGTAAAGCATTTTTTATTCAACGATTTTAAAAGAAGTCTCCAATAACATTAAGACATGAGTTCCACTGTTGCGCTAACCTGTAGATTCCCTGCTAGTAAAATTCTTACGGCTGTTTGTGGAACCATTCGGTTACAGCAAACTCTACCTCAGCGTCCGATTTGAACCACCGTCCTTTTAGTGATTCCTTAAAAAAAATTTAAGATAAGATTTTTGCCTACCCATTCATTAACTACTAGCTTCGCCAGTAAGCAAATTGATGTCCATTTTTTCGGCTTGCACGCATTATGTTGGTGTGGGTTTCGGCACTTTCCATTTAAAAAGCGTGCAAATGTAAGAAAATAAACATGAGTGAGGCCAGAAATAACGTGAATTGTGTGTGTGTGTGTGTGTGTGTGTGTGTGTGTGTGTGTGTGTGTGTGTGTGTGTGTGTGTGTGTGTCTTATCTGCCTTTTTATTGCTGTAGGCATAATAATAAAATGGAAACGTAAACATTACATAACTGAGATATGCTTACCTGCCACGAACGATATATTATTTTATACATGGAGGAGTTCAGTGACATACACACGTACAGGAGAATTATATATATAAAGATATTAACTCATACATAATTTACATTAAAATGAAAAATTTATAATTTTATTGCCTGGCAACAAAATTATTTTATTTTTAACAATTACCATTGTTTAAAAATTTAAATGAATTTTCAAGTACTTTACTCTTGTTAAAACGTAAAAGGTTGCCAGTAAACTACCCCTTCCCCTTAACCGATCTTCACCAAAATCGAAAGTCCTTGAGACCTCTACAATTTAGGGCTGTATGCAAATAATCTTTTGATTCTGTTTGAATTTGCGGCTGTTATCGTTTTCCATAGGAAATACCCTTGTTAAAACATAAAACGTTACAGGTAAACTACCCCTTTCCCTTAACCGATCTTCACCAAAAACAATAGGTCTTGAGAACTCTACAATTCAGGGCTGTATACGAAACATTATTTAATTCTGTTTGAATTTGCGGCTGTTATCGTTTGCCAAAAAAAAAAAAATTTCCCTTGATAAAAAAAAACTGTTGCAGGTAAACTACCCCTTTCCCTCAACCGATCTTCACCAAAAACAATAGGTCGTGAGTACTCTACAAATCAGGACTGTATGCAAAAAATTATTTGATTCTGTTTGAATTTGCGGCAGTTATCGTTTGCCATAGAAAAAAAATCTATAGACAGACAGACACATAGACAGACAGACACACACACAGACACTTTTCAGAAAACGACTTTTTTTCATGTTTTGAGTGTAGTACAATTAGAATCTGCAATAATCTCGAACACGATTTTTTTTGCCATCACCATACTTCCATTCCTTAAGGAATATGGAAGTAAAATCAACACAGTGAATTACAAGTTAGCTGTATTGAGAAGAAAAGATCTGTGTGTTACTGGGCAACAGAAAATATAGTCCAGCAGAAATATGTGTTGGACTAACAAATAGATTCAGCTGACATGATTTTTGCTGGAATACTTCATTTTGCTGGAATCTTCACAAGTGGCACAGTTAGAAATTTCCTAAGAGTTTTGCAGCTTACCTGAAGGGTACAGTTCCTATTTAAGGATTTAAAGGGGGTGAAACCCCAGTTATTGAAAAAATATAACTTTAACCTTTATAGAGGTATTTGATGATACCTTACCCAAGAAAAAGAGCACACAATGAATATCAGATCTACAACTACAGACTTAGTCGAGCTAGGCGCACAGTTGAGAATGTTTTGGTGTTTTGGTATCTCGGTTTCGGATATTCAAAAAACCAATTGCTACAAAAACAGAGACAGCTAAAAAATTAGTTTGAACGCTTGTGCTATTCATAATTGGTTGTGATGTAATGGTGACAGTAATTGCTTCAGTGAATCGTTAATTGATTATTGCAACATTATACTGACAATTGCAATGTAATACCAGAGGAATGGAGGGAAGTAAATAAATGCACTGCTTTACAGAACTTCAACTCTCCAACCTCAACTTTCAGATACAACAGCTTGCAACAAATGGGACCATACTTTAACACCATGGGAAAAGTACCATGGCAAGATTAGATGGTCCAACATTTGTGTAATACTGAATAGTGATTGGGTTTTGTTTTATTGTTTTTTTCTAGTTTTTTTCTTTTGTAAAATTGGTGATTATAAGTGGTGATTTAGTTTAATATTATACATTTATTAAAATACATTATTTAAATACAGTTACAAATAAAATTATAATTCAAATTACAAAAATAAAAAAAGGCAAGATAAAATTAGTTATAACTAATAGTTCTTGGATTTTGTTGTCCATGACGATGTTACTCCATGATTAGTTGTTACTTAACTAAATACAACTATTATATTAACGACTCGGAACACAAAGTTTTTTATAAGTAAAAACATAAAGTTTTACCTTACAACCTGAACCGGTTTTCACCTTTAAAAGGCTTCTTCAGAGCCTCTTAAAGGTGAAAACTGGTTCAGGTTGTAAGGTAAAACTTTATGTTTTTACTTATAAAAAACTTTGTGTTCCGAGTCGTTAATATAATAGTTGTATTTAACTAATAGTTATTAATATACTTGACAATAGTTAGAATAACTACATTAGTTATAATTAATAGTTAGTAATAATGACAATAAAGAACAACATAAAACACTATGTTTATATAATGTTTTGTATTCCATTTCAGATAATAAAAATTCTTATAAAAATATTTATTACTAAACATTAAAACCATTATTTTATTTATTATTAATATTATTACAATTTCTAATATAAAATGCTAACAAAAAGTAATTCTGATTACAAAAGAAAAAAGTAATGTTGTGTATGAATGAAAATAGCAGTATTTTTTTTACAGTCTAGCCTTTAGTACAAATCATCATTGTCTGGTGAACTCACAGACAACACTAGAGTATCAATACTGTCATCACCATGGTGAAAGATTTAATTCTGGATTTTGAACGTTTTTGTTGCCTGGTGCTAGATTTTGTTGAGTACCAGTTAGGTACCACACATTCGCATTAATTTACAAGCTAGTTTACTGTGATCATTAAAAATAGGAGATAGGCTCTACATTGTGAGTCTGATGAAACACAAATGAAGACACCTGATTTGAGGTCTGATTCCTTGCTTCATACTCCAATCTCTCATTGGGAACAAGTGTTTGGAGTTGTAACTGTAATTTAAGAGCACGACTTACGTTCATACTATTCAGTTGTACTTCTAGCCCTAAGATCAAATTCAGTTTCAGTATTATTCTGCTTTGACATAGATTACCGAATTTTGTGAGTTTATCCAAATCTTCAGTTACATACAGTGGGATGTGAGGCTGTTTAAAGTTCAACCTATGCTTTTTAACTTAATTATCTGGAGATAAGCACTCCTATCTAGATTTCGGTTTTGCGATGCTCTCCTGGCACATAGGTTCAGAAGTATTATCTTTGTTGGTGGCACTGGAAGTGTTTTCTTCTGGTATGATATCATCACTGTCCTTGAGATTGGTTAATGTTGGTGGTAACTTGTGGAGGTTTCTAAGAAAAGTCTACAGTCTCAAAACATCGTACTTTCGGCTTGTAAATATTATTTATAATTATAATACTACTGACTTGGAACACAAGGTTTTTTATTAGTAAAAATGTAAAGTTACGTTTTACCAATAAAAAACTTTGTGTTCTGAGTCAGTAGTATTATAATTATAATTAGTTCATCAACGGAACACGTCATGGACAACAAAATCCAAGAATTGTAAATATTGTCTGAGGATGAATCTGTTGTTTTACTCTTCAGAATTTTACGTACCTCCTCCTTGTATGTCTGTATATTTTTAATTTTTTGTGCAACTTCTTTAGGTCCAAATCCTGTTATGTTCATTTCTTCACTTATTTGTTTCAAAGCCTGATACCTTGCATCTTGATATTTGTATGAATGTGTTTGTTATCCCACAAGAACTCACAATCTTTACACAGTTCAACACATTTCATTATTTGATCCATATTAATCCTGTAAACCGACATTGAAAATGTAGCACTCCTAAATTCACTTTCAACAGCTAGCTCAAGACTGAATACGATCATGACCTGTCCACCCATATGGAGTGAACACGACCCGTCTAGGAGAGGGGCATGCGCAACTGGTAGCTACGTCCCCTCCAGTCCACTGAGTCAAGCACACACCTAACGTAGTCATGAGTCGTGCATTTGACCCCCTGGGAACCTGGCTTAAAGGTCTACAAAATGTAAGGTATTAGTTTATTAATGCCTAAAAAATAGCTCAACTTTAAACATAATACATATATTTTCAACCAAAGATATTATGAGCTTCATAAAAAGTAAGACATTTGGGAACTACATCAGTCTTTCAGATGTCTTGTATTTTGTACTATTAAGCAAACTGATACAGATTTTGTACTGATACAGATCCAAGCATAAAAATCAGTCATAAGAGTCTGACTATGGGGTATGCAACTAGTACTGTAACATCCCATTAATAATTCATATTAATGCTGGATGCAATATGTTTATGTGTATGTGATGGTTTGGTTATTGATATTTTTATTATGACCAGTGGTGCAAACAGGGAGGGAGGTTTGGGGGTTTTCTCTGTGTATGTTAACGACGTGCCCAAGTTGGCTGGAACCAGATTGGCCATGTTCACTGATGACAAAGGTGTATAGGCCTACTGGCGATCATCGAGTTGAAATGGCTGTTATCTGGCTCCAGGATCAGCTAGACAAATACATGAGTGGGCAGAGAAATGGAGGATTGCCATCAATGTGGCCAAGAACACAGCCATAGTCTTCTCCAGATGTAGAAGGCTCCCTGACAGACTTTATGTAGGTAACACTCCCCTGCCCTGGTCTTGAGAAGTTAAGTATCTCAGGCTGCTTCTGGATCGTTGTCTCACCTGATGGACACACTCCAAGCAAGTAGCCTGCAGGACTGCCCATCATTTATATCAACTCTGTCCCTTGTTTTGCAGCAAATCTATGACCCGCCACCTAGGAAAGTTTATCGTCACCATCTGTGTGGTACCGATGGTTACCTACATGATTACCGACTCCCATATAGGCCTATTTGTCCAAGACACATAAGCGAAAGCTTCAGTCTCTCCTGGACCGAGGATTGCGCTGGGCGTGCAAAGCCCACTACCTGACATCGAATAAAATTGTCCGAGACTCCCTGCGTGTCCGTTCCCTGGATGCCACTATATGGAAACATTCCCGAAAATTCTATCGCCACACCTCCCGCTTCCAGGGCAATCACCTAATTAGCGGCCTCGGTCACAACCTATCTGTGCCAGGTGAATCTTGGACTCGGCCTCGGCGTACACTTACCCTCAATTAGTTAACTAATTGAAACACCACGGCTGGTAGCAGGCCACACCCCTTAATATTCAGAAAATCTGTGGTCCCTGTGGCAGGAGCTCAACTTGAAGCTGGAGACGTAGTACACGAGCGGGCGACGAGCTTGCCCTTCGCCACGCACAGCCCCTTTCCTACTCCAGGCTCGGTTACTATTGTAATGTGCAATTACTGTTTAATGTGCTGTATGTGGCACCAAAGTTGGTGCTTTCCCAATATCCCTACCCACAAGACATTTTCAATGTTTTGAAAGTGCGGTAGTGTCGATATACCATGCTGTGAAGAAGAATAAGACGCCAAGTGTTCTGACTGTAAATTGTTCTATTTCTTAATGTAAAGTGAAAATACCTAATGTTTCATTTGTGAGGTTAGGTAGCAATGCCTTTTGTTTTTTTTAGTTACTGTTTAAAGAAATAAAAGCCACAGTTAGGAGAAGTATAACGTTTAATGTGTGTATACAATGCTTGTAATAGATTAACATTCAAAATAAAAAGTACGTTAAGGTTTTTTCAAAACAACAACAGAAAATGTAAAGTGAAAAATGCAATTATTTCTTAATAGTAACATTAAAACAAAAACAAAAAACTTATTAACAAATGAAAACAATTTTGTTAGTCATTAGGCGGCCAATAGGCTATTCCTTCATGTTATGCAGTAAAATCTCGAAAACTTGACTGCAAGCGAATTTTGTGCAAAACAAAAAAGGAATACACATGTATCATCTCGTCTCACTTTGAGTTGGTTGCTTTTTCAGTGATCTGTATTCTGTACAAAAACCGAGTATTAGGGAAAAAACAAGTATTGGTGGAAAATGAGTTCTGCCACAAAAAGGAAGACATGTTTAGAAACAGGCAAGTAACGCCTTACTTCCTATTATACTCATAATTACAGTAGTTAATCAACGGACACGTCATGGACAACAAAATCCAAGCCTTAGTTCAGTTTTTTCCAGTGGTTTTAGTTTTTAACTAAAAGCGAGTGTTGTTTTAAAGGCGTATTGGTTTATGCGTGACTTTAAGTTTACTTGTTAAGCTAACGTTAACTTATGGCATCACAGGCACACATCATAGCTCTATTATTGCTAGAAACGTTTTTCGTAAAAAATATTACAATGAAAAACGATTCCAATCGTCAACAAGCTATTTTATAACATAAACAAATTAATTTCACGATTTCTATTACCGAATATTGTATGGGATATTCACTACCGTACATTTCGATCCCTATAATTGCATAATCGAAATATCGAAAATGAGTGTGGGTACGGTTATTGGGAAAGTACCCTAAAGTCATTATTTAGTACTCTTGATCTTCAGTATACTTAGATGTTGCCACCCATTCAGCGGTGTATTAAGGGTAGAGGACGAACGGACCGGACCCCCCCCCCCCAACAGATGGTATATAAATTTGACGAATTTTGTTAATTTCTTAACTTTTAAACTGTTTTATTATTTTTTCAGCTGCGTAGCTAATCTAATAGTAACTCTTTTTGTAAATATACAAACAGGTTAATGATACAGCAGTAGGGTATATATTTGAAATATGAAATATAGGAAAAGCAATTCAGTCAATATGTATCTTGTAAACAATGTGTCAATAACACGAATTTTTATTGTGCTATTGCTATTTACTTTAATCCTGATTTCAGCTACTTTAAAGATAGTAATGTTGATGTGTCTTAGTTTTTTTTCTTTTGTATGAAGCCGACTTGTCCCCGGGGACCCCCCTCAAGGCCAAATTCTAGATATGCCACTGCACCCATTTCTTCAGTAGGATGGTAACACAAGATGCGTTTTGGTGAGGAGAGAGTGTCAATTCTGTGAAAGTGTTTTCTCAGACAATTATGGATTGTCTTTTATGGAATATCTAGAATTGGTTCTGGTTATTTATAGAGGAGTTCCCATTTTTCACTGATGGCTGTAGCATGAGTTCTGGAATAATCCTTAAGTTTTGCTGCCATATATATAATATTTGGCTGAAAATTATGTTAGTGGTCTTATTTTTTGTTGTTGCCTAAATAGAAATACATTCTCGACAAGCTGTTTCATTGCTATTAACGCCACAATAGGATGGAATCCATTAAATGGACGGGAAAGAATTCAATGGACAAGTATTCATGATAAAGTGATTTTGTAAGCAGTGAAGAGATGATTAGAATATTTCCTTTCACTTGGACTCTTAAGCCAAGCATTGTTTTGATAGCTACTTGTGGAGAGGAGAAACTCTCTTATTAAACATATCTTTTTTGTTTACAAATTTTCTTGTGCTGCTTCAATTGAATGGATTTCTCTATCAAAATTTCTAGTCCTTTGGCCAACGTGATAATAGAATATGATAGGGTGCAAGAATTACCTGCTGCTTCACCCGATTCTTAATCTGTTAAGCAGCCATCAGTAAAGATATGCATCCATTCTTTAAGTGGGTTCTGTTTGTGAATAGTTTCAAGAGCTAAAGATGTTTGTATGTTGTTATCATATTTGTTTGTCTTTTAGAGCTACTGCTCAATTAATTGCTATTTGAAAGTCAGATTCAAATTCCAGCGTGTTTATTCTGTGTGAAGTAAGTTCTTGGTCTGTTAGGATTGTAAATGCACTTACCTTCTTCTACTTTTTTAAATTTTTAAAGAAGGTAATTTGTTTTTTTTTTTGCGAAAAGCTTTATTTCATAATGTTTCAGCCAGTATTCTCATGACTTTTTATACTGTGTGACAGCTTTTCCTCTAGTAATAATTTAATGGGATATCCTTGTGTTAAACTTTTTATAACTTTTGTTGGGTTGAATAGTTGCTACAAGCAACTGTAATTAATTATTCAGAAATATAATTTTGCAATTGTGAATAGTTTGTAATTTCTCCATTATGTTAGGCACAAGAATCAAAACTTGGGCACAATAAAGTACTGTAAGTTTAATGTACATCTTATAAGTGGTAATTGATGTTTTTATAGAACAACCCCATTTTCCTCCAATCAACTCTTTAAGAATTCCCACTGTTTTAAATGCTTTTTCTTTCATTTATATTGCTGACATGATTTTTCCATGGCAGCTTATTGTCCAGTCAGACCCCCCTCCTTCTACTTCAATACTGTGGACCTCATATCCAAGGTCAGTGTTATGCCCTAGTATAATTATATATATATTGTTACAACAGAAATAAGCCACCCCAATACCAGGGATAAAAAAGATGAACCAACAATATAAAAAATAATTCGTATAAAATAAAATGTTTAAAATATTGAAAATAAAATGACAATGACACGACGAACGACGACATGACCTAACCCAAGTGATTGACCAAATAAAAAGAAACAAAAGGAGAAGGGAAAAACGAAACAAAACAAGAATGAAACCAATTGAAGGAAGTGAATGACTCCATACAACCAAATGAAATAAAACCAAATGAGAAGGGGAAAACCAAAATAAAATGAAACAAAATAAGAAGAAGGAAAATGAACATGAACTAACCAAGTATAAAGGAAATAAAGTGAAACCAAATGAGAAAACACAGACAAATAATATAGAATATGAAAAGGAGAAATGGTACACTCAAAAGTAATATTGGAAACGAAACCAATGTATAAAATAAGTATTATTATCGATTGAAAGATAAATGTAAATGATTTGATAAAACCCAATAAAGTAATGTGAAAAATAAAAGTACACTAACCCAAGAATTAGAGTTAGATGTAATAAAGAACTCTATAAAGACATAACTTATTAATAGTATAAATAATATTTGTAATGAGAGAGATAGTGAGATGGTGAGAATATAAAATCAACTAAGTAACAAAGAAAAAGTAATTGTAGGGATTACCCACTAATAAGCACTTAATATAAACATTTAAGGAGAGCAAAAGTGAAAGTGTAAAACCCCAAAATAATTAGAAACCATATTAATAGGAATAAACACTTAATAATCTATAATAAACACTAAATGATTAATGGTGAACCATATTAGTAATTAAGAATGTTGTTAATGATAGTATTAGAAGTAAACCGATAAGAACCTGTATGAACACTGAAGACTGATGGTGACATTATTATTTAAAAAAGAATCTTATTGTTAATAAAATTAAGTTTAATTGTATACACTAGTATTAAAAGGGAGAATCCCATGAAAGGTAAACAGTTGGTGTTACCATGGATAGAAGGTAAGGATTATTTAAGAAATAAGAAATTAAAAATGAAATCAATAAACACCCCAAGTATAAGGGATAATCAATTAAGTAAGTTTAAAAGGTGTGACGATGTTTATCACCCAAAAAATAATAAATGATGAAATGAATTGTAAACAAACATTACCTAATAACTGTTAAAAAATTGTTTAATTAAATTTATGAATAGGATATGGCTGAAGGAATTGTACAGACCATAGGCCTAGATGTTATGTTTTATGTGATAAAGAATAGTAAGTAATAGCCATATTGTTAACAAGGGCAACATACATAAATAAGAAGGTGAATCAATACAGATATAATTACACTGGAAAATCAGTTAAGAAATAATTAACAAGCCATGATGTAGAAAATAATAGAAACCTACAAATAGTATAAAATCAGATCCAAAACACATCAACAAATAAACCAAACAATTATAATAACAAAACAAAACACATTAAAGTAAAATGAGATATAATCTGTATAAAATAAGTAAATATAATCAATGGCTGCTTAGGCCTATGAAATGCCTAACTGCCAAAAAACAAATAACTACAGATTGTATAAAATCAACAAGAAAATTAACAAATCCAAGGCGAGTAACTAGCCAAGGATAATTTGTAAATCATATTAAAAGAAAAATGTTAGAATAAGGACTTAAATTAAAAGAGAAATGTAATTAACAAATATTAACATAATTGTACAAACAGTAATACTTTAGAGAACCCCACCTTATGGGATATCAAAATAATCTTTGAAAGGAAATACAAACAGTAGTGATAATATTTAATACATAGGAAGGAAGACAGAAGAATAAAAGCAATCAGAAGATATACAGTAATTTTGAATAATAATTCAAAATTGATAACAATGGTTATAAAGTCATGATCAACCAATCATAATTTATCCGTAACCATGACAACAGACCGTTGGTTACGAATTTTCCGTTAATTGGTAGTACTCAATGTGACGCTCATCCAGATTAGACGCCAGATCTTGAATGACATAAACTTTTAATCTAAAATGTATAAAAAGTAACTAAAATTCAAAAAGAAGAACCAGTAAGCAGCAGGCGAGGAACAATAACATTTAACTAATGCCAAGGACCAATTTAAATAAAAATTAAATGAAGAAATTACCACAACTAACATGAAAAAGATGCCAGAAGCCCAAATCATTCAAAATTGATGACAATTCCGTTTCACCTGAACAACGGTTTAACTCAAGCCTACTGATTTGATAAGTATCATTAAATTACCCAAATTCAAGAAATAAACTCACTTTAAATATTTCTCACAGTTATCTGAACTCTCACTATAAGCTGAATATAATTTCTTTCAAAGATTAAGTAAAATAAACAAACACTGAAAATTTATTAACTAAGAAAATAACCTAGTGTTAAACTGTGAACTTTTGAAACACACTTTACTACACTGCAGGAACAAATTGTAGCTACACACTATATTATTTAAGTACAAATAATGTAAGGTAGTGTACTTTTTATTATAATCATTATTAATATTTTTCTTGTAATCACAAGGACCCAGATTTTGAACGATAATAAATGTAAACAGACAACACCGTCGCCATACTTAACTAAATCGCTCGTTCATAATCGATTTTCGCCGAACCCCTAGAGATATTAGACTCATATTAATTGTCGGTGCAAAATTGTTAATAACCAAGAATAATTTGATTATCAAACTGAATAATTACCATTCAATAATTAAAGAAACTAGTAGAGAGTGTAATCATTGTTTTTATTTCATAGGGAAGTGTATTGTATAAATTGTGTATTGTATAGCAGAGACCAGCGAGAATGACGGCAACCGCTCACGCCGCCAACTCTACGAACTACCTGCTTGATTAAGTAGGTCGAACGAAGGCGGGAACAAATGTGAATGCTCCAGGCCGTCATAACGAAGATCGCTAAACCACAATATTTATTAATTTAATTGTTTTGAGTAAACAATTTGGCGCCACCCGGGATTATTAAACCCCTATGAAACAACAGGAAAGGTTTCCACTCGCGTTGTACTGGTAATTGAAAGATCGCTACGGAAATCGCTAGCGCAACACATAGATGTAACGACACCAGTGTGAGGCGAACACACAACATATACATAATTACAGAGACGACAACATCGCTTCGTTACAGATTGGCTTCCATCGCGGGGCTTAAACGAGGCGGACATAATCATCATTGACGTTACAGATTGGCGACCAACTGGTGAGGCTTGAAAAAGACGACTAGCTGTGATTACAGAAAAAATAAAAAGACGAAAATAATGATACAAAAAGGTATGCTACAACAACCAACGAAAATGCCCAAACAACAGAAACAATGAGCTACGCAGAATGGATGACAGGGTTATTTAAAAAATTCAGCAAGGAGATGGAGTACATCAAGATAAATACCATGGATCACGAACGAGCACTGATGAGTCGTGCGAATGCAGTGGGAACGCCAAACGACAAAATGTCATTGAGAGATATTTATGATGAAATGTGGAAGCTAGACAACAAGTATAATAAAGAAGAGACTATCGGGACAGCCCACGAAAGAGGTGATAACAATGTGGAAAGAATGACTGAAGAAGATTGGGAAAGATGGGACAAAAATGAAACACAAATGAAAAACGAAAGAACAGGAGTATACGCACAGGTGACAGAGGAATTTACACAGGAGGAGTATGAACAATGGAGACAATCAATAAGACAACCAGAAAACCAAATACAAACAGAAAACGCAGAATTAAGGGAATGGATAAGGGTTATGTTTGAACTATCCAGAGAAGATATTTGTAAGTGGAGGAAGGTACATAATCAAGTAGAAGAGTTCAAGGAAATACCAAATAATAAAAACATGAAACAACCAAAAACTCAAATAGAAAAAGAAATAGTCAAGGACGTGGAAGTGAAGCAACAGAAGAAAACGACAAGACTAACAGAGGAAAGATTCCAGGAACTGATGAGGATTATGGTGGAACAATTAAATAAAAACAAGGAAGAACTAATTGCAAAATTAGATCAAATAAATAAGGAACTGAATGATGATCAGAAAATAGAAAGTGGTAAGGAAACAGAAGGTACAGGAGATGAAGATGCGTCATTATCTGAAAATAAAAATAACAGTAACAAAGAGAATAAAAATAATAACAACAAAACAAATAATAAATACATGGAAATGAAGACTGAGAAAAGGCATCAAAGAAAACTAATCAATACCAGAGAAGAAGTGGAGATGAAGAAGCGTGGACTAATCAGCGTGTCTAATTTACCTATTTACTGACCAGAATAAAATAATGAATTTTATGGAGTGTAGGAGAACTCTAAAAGAAATTCTAGAAGGGGTGAACTACCAACCAGCAAGAAGAAACTGGAGAAAAAAAATATCTAAATGGAAGATGCCCAAAATAGAAGGGATTCACAAAAAACCAGTGAACAAAAACTTCTACAATGCTATAGTTGAATGGAAATTACCAGCAATGGAAATGCTGAATAAAAAACCAATGATAACATTAATGAGGGAGGTACAATTAACTTCTTTGATTAATAAACAACATAATATAGTGAATGATGTAGGCATGGAGACAAATGAACAGATGATATTAGAAGAATTGTGGTACAAGATAGAAGATACCTATTTCACCAGGAAGGAAATAGTTCTACACACCAAGGTTATCCGAACCACAAGTGCAGAGGAATTGATGGACCATGGGTAAACAAAGTGAAGATGAACACAGAGAAATAGGACTGATTTTCAGAATTATGACCAAGCAGACCAATGGAAAGGAAGGAGCATTAAATTAATTAAACCAATTAATAATAACCAAAACAAAAAACATAAATGATATTTAAAGAAAAAACCTAAGAATAATTGACAAGAAAAGACTAAAACGACCAAGACAAAGTGAATGAGAAGAGCTATCAAACCATAATAAATAAATTTACAAATTGTCCAGAATAAATGTAGAAAACCAAACATTTGAAGGAGAAAAGGAGAAGATCGCCAAAGTGTATTACATATTAAAGGATAGGAAGGACCTGGAAGATATTGTAAGCGAAATAGTGCTACAGCAGAAGCAAGACACCAAAATCTTAAACATACGAAGGAGACTGTTGGAATCTGAGGAAATTATAAATAACTTTTATTACATACACAAAGATATACTATTCATTAAAACAAAAAAGAACCAAGGAACATGGAAACTAGTAGTTCCAAACTCACTAGAAAACAAAATAATTAAAGACTACCATGTAAGATACGGACACATGGGAACACTCAAAATGGTAAAAGCGTTAGAGGAAGAAATATTCATTAAAGGTATAACTAGAAAGGTAAATAAAAACATTAAAACCTGCACAATATGTCAGATGGTCAAAACAAATAACGAGAGAAAGGATGGAACGATGATACCCATCACCTCAAACACCAAACTGGAAAAAGTGTTTCTCGACATATGTGGACCATTCCCACGTAGCGGAGGGAGACATAGATTCAAGTTCATAGTGATTCTATTGGACCATTACACCAAGTTATACGCTATAAACAGAGCAACAACAAATAAAATATTAGACATCATAAAAAATAAATACATTACAGAAATTGGAAAACCATACATGATTATATCAGACCACGGAACACAATTCAAAAAGGAAAAGTGGAGAGATGAATTATTAAAATTAAACATAAAAACATAAAACATCCGTATACCACCCTAGCAGTAATCCCGCAGAAAGAGTGTTAAGAGAGGTGGGACGTATTTTAAGAACGTACTGCTATGATAATCAAAAGGAATGGCAGAAATATTTAACTTCAACCAAAGAATTTTTGAATATAAGTTACCACCATTTTATTGAGAACACCCCATATTTAATGATGTTTGGAAGAAAACCACATAGAGAGATACAGGAATTAATAGAATTTCCGAACAACCCAGAAGACCCGTATGATGAAAACAAATGGTACAGCCGAATCATGGAGAAAATCGAGAAACAAAAAGCAAAGTATTCTCAAAACCAACCTAAAATAATTAAATATAACAAAGGAGAAAGAGTATTAATAAAAAACCGTGAACTACCCAGTACAATTGAAGGTATAACAAAGAAACTGTTATTATTATACATAGGACCTTATGTCATCACCAAGGACAATGGTAACAATACTTACGAAATAAGTAACGTAACCACCAAAAAGATAAAAGGAGTGTACAATCAAGCTTCTATAAAAAAGTTTTACGAGGAAAAATAAACAATAATAAACAAATAAAGAATTACCAAATTCAAAAGATGTAAGATCAGCTTACAACAATATTTCGATGACATATGAGGCATAATATATAATAAAGGAATAAGTTACAAAAATTCCTACAAAGTAAGATCACCTTACAATAATGAATAAATAACATATAAAAGAAGAAAAAAAATATATGTGTAAAATGAAGGAATAAGTTACAAAAATTCCTACAAAGTAAGATCAACAAACTTACAAAAATTATTCAGAATAATATTTAAAACAAAACAAAATAAACAAAAATAAAATCAAGCAAGAACTGCTAAAACAAAGACCTAAAATTATAATGAATTCAGAGTATTAAAAAAATAAATAAAAAATAAAAATGTGTATAAAGCAAATATACAGCAAATGGCTAAAGCAAAATAATGGTAATCAACCAAGAAAAAGAAAAAAGATGTCTAAGATATTTAAAATGATCACAAGAAGAAAATAAAAACAAACTAATGAAAAGTTATAAATAATGAAATTAACAACTAAATAAATAAAAAACAATCAACTGTATGAGTAAAATAACAGTATATAGCAAAGGTACAGCGGAAGGAAGAATGAGTAAAAGGTTAAAATGATCGAAAAAACCACTAAGTGGACAATCCCAAAAAATATTATTATTAATGAAAGTCACAAGATGACAAAAAAGGTATTTAAGATTGACTGAGAATAGGTCCAGCAATCAAATTAACTGAGCAGAGATGATGTTCCTCTGGTCTCAGAAAAATGAGTAGTAATGGAAGAAACCAGCTACTAAAAATTAGGGAAAAAATTATAAAAGGGAGAACGCACTAGTGGAAATAAATAAAAACAGATCTAAATAAAATGGAGTGGAACAAGTAAGAATATAAATAAGAAAGAAGAAATAAACAAGAAAGAAAAGGAAAAAATGATATATAACTGATAATTTCATAAAAAACTATGCTAATGTTTTACCAAAATGATCAATTTTGAAGGAGAGGCATTATGTTACAACACAAATAAGCCACCCCAATACCAGGGATAAAAAAGATGAACCAACAATATAAAAAATAATTTGTATAAAATAAAATGTTTAAAATATTGAAAATAAAATGACAATGACACGACGAACGACGACATGACCTAACCCAAGTGATTGACCAAATAAAAAGAAACAAAAGGAGAAGGGAAAAACGTAATCAAACAAGAATGAAACCAATTGAAGGAAGTGAATGACTCCATACAACCAAATGAAATAAAACCAAATGAGAAGGTGTGACGATTTCATTAATAAAAAATATGTTAATTAATTAAGTTGATAATGTATAAGCTGAGAAATTTTAAATTCTTAATAAAATCTCACATTTTTAAATTAAATCTTATTGCAATCATTAAATAATAATAATATTTAATATAAAGGCTAATAATAAAATAAAAGGGAATGGAATTGTACAGAAAGGGTAAAGCTTATTATTTAATCCTGCATAAACAGGAACTGACCAGAATTAACTTGTTTTCTGACCCCTAAATAAACTAAGTATTATTGTAAATTTGTTATTATTTAAATAATTAAATAAGGCCCCTGTTATGTACTTTGATAACTTCTGTAACTAAGAATATCTCTAGTTAATAATTTAATCAAACTTTAGTCCTTTAATTAAATTAGAAACACGGAACTACTTTTATGTTGCCTCGTAATTGTCTTGAGATTACTACTCTCCCCCTTAACTATTTCTGCCACTTGCAATGGAGCGCTCACACCGTAAGCAGCGTAAAGCGTTGTTTCGCTACGCATATATATAAAATGTGAAAGGCTTGTTTCAATGACTATTTAAATAAGTAAATTTGTGTGGTGATGACATCTCTCTCTATTATAAAATAACAAACTATGTAATTTATACAGTATTACAAACAAGAAGGTGATAGTCAACTAATCTATAATCATGTGAAGTGTATAACAGTGAAACGAACTTTCTATTAATGTATTCTAACTACAAGAGTTACTAAGAGTTACTACAGTCGCCTGAGATGAGTGTACCACACCCGGAATGATTTGACTTACTCCAAGAACTTCACCGTCACAGTATGATAAGGTAACGACAGACCTTCAAGAAACACCCGGAGGACCGAAGAACCAATTCTGCAGCAACTTCAGGAAACACACAGGTGACATGGAGGCTTGTCTTCCATGGTTAAGAGTTACAAAAAAAAATTATAGTCCACAAAAGACAATTTAACTTATCATATTAAAGACTTTAAAACTTCTGTTTTAAATGTAATAACATTAAAGACTTTAAAAGACAGACATTATATGTAACATTAAAGCGTTACAAGCTTTAATTAAATATTTGAATCTAGAAAACTGTGTATACATCTGAAACTCTACTTGCTTTTTAAATCAAAATATTCGAATTTGTCCCACTTACCTTCATTGCGAAACAACCAGGGTGTCGTCTGATGTACTTAGGCAGAGAAAAACAACAGGTAATGCAATGACACACACGTATTTTACAAACATAAATAAAATGATATTTTATTTATATAGCATGACAATTTTTCTGTTTACCTTCTGGTTTAGATTTATTAAAATACGCCTTATGGCTGAATTGTGAAACTACGACAAATTATGATTTCTACTGTAGTTATGCTTTTTCTACCAATAATCCTCCGAACAATATTTGATTCACCTAGCCATGCTATCAAGATTTATTTATCACTGACTATATATAGACTTACGACTAACTTATTTCTACTCAATAAAACGACCCAGTATATGCTCGCTCTCTCCCTCTCATACTGTAAAATTCCCCATTATTTAGTTATAACCCCATAATTTAGATTTAGCGCTTTTTATTGAATTTTCATCATTAATATTGGTGAATTGAAACTAATTAAAATTGAAATATTTTGTCTGTTCAAACTGCTTAAATTAGGTACTCATCCCTTCATCCACGTGGTTACGCCATCACTGTTAACACTTGATTCTGCTGACACACTCCGAATATAAAGTTAGAATGTTATTATTTGTCGGTTACTTCTGTTCGATCACTATAACATGATTGACTGTTATTTTGAATTAACACAGCAAGATTTACTGGTCGGCCGACCCTAACTAGCTCGAGCAATGTTTTATGTGACCTCGCGAGGTCTGGAGTTCTAAGTCGACTGGCTTACGCTACAAGTGCGTTGGTCAAAAAACATTTCTGCCAGCTCGTGCTGTGATTGGCTGCTGCATCTTACATGGCTGGTTCCGGTGATCGACTTTGGTGTCGAGAGTACAGATAGCGGCACACGTGCGCACACACACTGCCACATTCCATTGTAGTTGAGCGTTATTCACCAAGTTTTTGTTACTCCTCCCCAACGGAGGATACACGCATGTGCGCACAAGCTGACATTCCACGGTGTTATCGTTGTGCACTAGGTACGGACCGGTACAGGATTGTATACAGGGTGTCCAAATAAGTGTTAGTGGTCTCGGTGGCCGCAAAGGGTGTCCAAACCGATTATTTCCCAATAGTTGATATGAAGTGAAATAAAAAAACATACCTCCTTCAAAATTGTCCCATTACAACATGTAGTCTAAAATCTAATAACACTGGTTATAGCAAAAGAGTAAAAGTTTAAACTAAAAGTTTTGTTGTTTTAAAAGATTAATGAAAACCATTCTTCAAATGGTTAAATTTTCAGTATTGTATATGGCAAGGTGACCATTAGTCGTTTAATATATTCAATCCCGGATCCGTGGAATAAATAAAATAGATGTACATCATATTTTGAGGGCCCTTTGTAAAGGAGTAATATCTATATATATAATCATATAGTAAACTATATTGGTTGAGAACTTTCAATAGAGAACTTAATCACATAACAAATGTAATAAAGAGATGTCATCTGAGTACCGAGTAAACTGAGTGCATAAATCAACAGTCTCCCCTTCCTAATATCCTGCTATAAGAATTGTTTTATTTGTTGTGATTATTTTCAGCTCGTCACAACTAAGGCAGCCTGTATAATTGGCAGATCCAATTATTGCGGGTTCCCTAAGTTATAACACAAGAGAAGAGGTTATAAATTGCGCCACTCTGCTGTTGTTTAATAATTAACTGTGTACAGAGTGTCACAAATAAATTGCGCCACTCTGCTAATTTTGCTAATTTTGCTTATTTTGCTAATTTTGCGTAAGAGAAAAGAAAGAAGTAATTGTGTCCCGATATCCCACGCACACAAGCTGTTGATCTATTCACTCATGTATTTAAATATGTGTCAGAATTTTAAATAAGATAAAAATAATAATTAATATTATAGTAATATAGTATAGGTAACTTTATTTGTAAATATAATATGTGTAAAGTAATATTAACATATAATCCCATGTAAACAAACCATGTAGGTACTTGTTAAAAGTCTCATTCATCAACGTGTCATTTTCACGACAAACTCGGACATGTAAGTTTCCTGTTGCCGATTGTTTAAAACTGTCATAGTTGGTCTCCCCCAAGTTGAGTTAGACAATAAGTCACCCTCCTTGTGTGGTCTATTGTTATAAGAAGCGTGTCTTTTCCTGTGTTTAGTAACCGAGGTCTCCCCCTTTGTAAGCAAAACAATGCCATTGTTTAAAACTAGTCTGACCTACATTCCAGCGTAACAGCTGATCGTGTAAATAGAAACTAATGCAAATGTTTAATAATAACTGTTAATAAATGTTTACCATGTACTAAAGTGTAGGAAATAATTGTGTATAGTATAGTAGAGCAAATAATATTATGACTTAAATTTCAAATGAATAAATGACTCAGTTAACCCTCCCTTGTTAGATAAAGTATTAAACCCCATGTCCCAAAACAGTAAACTTGTAAACTGAGCCAAATAAAAAAAAAACAAAGTAAATAAAGTGTCCTAAATAAATATGGTAAGTCGATAGGAAATAATTCTAGGTAAGTTTTTTAAACCCCCCAAAGTAATAATAAGTGAATAATAATTGCTTGAATAATAAGTCTGAATAAATCTTAAGTTAAACAAATTTGTGTAACGTGTAGCAGTAAATAAGAGAAAGGAAAATAATAATAAAAGTATAGTTACATAGTATGAACACCCCAGTTGTGACCTGTAAGAGAACAATAAAGCGTGTTAAGAAATGGTAGTAAGCAGCCACCCTCTCTCTATTGTATAAACGGTAGCCTCCCTAAACAATGAAAACCACCCCTGTGTATTACAATGAATTGTGTAAAGTGTCTCCCCTTCCGCATAGTTTGTTTGGTTATTGTTAAAGAGATAAAGAGAATTATCTTCGTGAGATTCCGCTTCTCTCAAGTAACTATAATCTAGAGTGGAGTATGGGATCCTCTTTAGATTATTTTAGAAGTAAGTCTATGGTATATAATCAAGAAAGAATTATATACATGTAAAGTAACAAGTCACAACGGCGCCGACTGAAAAGGATAATGATGAGGCAGAAAGGTGCCAAGAGATCATTGATGAATGCTGAAAGCTAACTTGTAGAGTTAGAGTAAGCTGATGTCAGTCGGGCCACGATATTGTGAGTTACGTATAATTAGGGAAATTAGTATTAAGGATTAAGATATAAGTTAGCATTGTAAGTAATGAGATAAAGGGAATTTCACGAAGGAGAACATTTAAATGAGAACAAGATCATTTAAAGAGAGATAGAAAAAAAACAAACCGTGTAATAATAATAAATAATAGTAATAATAAATAATTTCACACGGAAATCCCCAAACATACTCCCGGTACATTCCTAAACAAATAAACCGGAGTCTGTGGCTTAAGCGGCGGAGTATGTGACGATTTCATTAATAAAAAATATGTTAATTAATTAAGTTGATAATGTATAAGCTGAGAAATTTTAAATTCTTAATAAAATCTCACATTTTTAAATTAAATCTTATTGCAATCATTAAATAATAATAATATTTAATATAAAGGCTAATAATAAAATAAAAGGGAATGGAATTGTACAGAAAGGGTAAAGCTTATTATTTAATCCTGCATAAACAGGAACTGACCAGAATTAACTTGTTTTCTGACCCCTAAATAAACTAAGTATTATTGTAAATTTGTTATTATTTAAATAATTAAATAAGGCCCCTGTTACGTACTTTGATAACTTCTGTAACTAAGAATATCTCTAGTTAATAATTTAATCAAACTTTAGTCCTTTAATTAAATTAGAAACACGGAACTACTTTTATGTTGCCTCGTAATTGTCTTGAGATTACTACTCTCCCCCTTAACTATTTCTGCCACTTGCAATGGAGCACTCACGCCGTAAGCAGCGTAAAGCGTTGTTTCGCTACGCATATATATAAAATGTGAAAGGCTTGTTTCAATGACTATTTAAATAAGTAAATTTGTGTGGTGATGACATCTCTCTCTATTATAAAATAACAAACTATGTAATTTATACAGTATTACAAACAAGAAGGTGATAGTCAACTAATCTATAATCATGTGAAGTGTATAACAGTGAAACGAACTTTCTATTAATGTATTCTAACTACAAGAGTTACTAAGAGTTACTACAGTCGCCTGAGATGAGTGTACCACACCCGGAATGATTTGACTTACTCCAAGAACTTCACCGTCACAGTATGATAAGGTAATGACAGACCTTCAAGAAACACCCGGAGGACCGAAGAACCAATTCTGCAGCAACTTCAGGAAACACACAGGTGACATGGAGGCTTGTCTTCCATGGTTAAGAGTTACAAAAAAAAATTATAGTCCACAAAAGACAATTTAACTTATCATATTAAAGACTTTAAAACTTCTGTTTTAAATGTAATAACATTAAAGACTTTAAAAGACAGACATTATATGTAACATGTAGTCTAAAATCTAATAACACTGGTTATAGCAAAAGAGTAAAAGTTTAAACTAAAAGTTTTGTTGTTTTAAAAGATTAATGAAAACCATTCTTCAAATGGTTAAATTTTCAGTATTGTATATGGCAAGGTGACCATTAGTCGTTTAATATATTCAATACCGGATCCGTGGAATAAATAAAATAGATGTACATCATATTTTGAGGGCCCTTTGTAAAGGAGTAATATCTATATATATAATCATATAGTAAACTATATTGTTTGAGAACTTTCAATAGAGAACTTAATCATATAACAAATGTAATAAAGAGATGTCATCTGAGTACCGAGTAAACTGAGTGCATAAATCAACAATCTCCCCTTCCTAATATCCTGCTATAAGAATTGTTTTATTTGTTGTGATTATTTTCAGCTCGTCACAACTAAGGCAGCCTGTATAATTGGCAGATCCAATTATTGCGGGTTCCCTAAGTTATAACACAAGAGAAGAGGTTATAAAGGGGAAAACCAAAATAAAATGAAACAAAATAAGTAGAAGGAAAATGAACATGAACTAACCAAGTATAAAGGAAATAAAGTGAAACCGAATGAGAAAACACAGACAAATAATATAGAATATGAAAAGGAGAAATGGTACACTCAAAAGTAATATTGGAAACGAAACCAATAACTAACCAATGTATAAAATAAGTGTTATTAACGATTGAAAGATAAATGTAAATGATTTGATAAAACCCAATAAAGTAATGTGAAAAATAAAAGTACACTAACCCAAGAATTAGAGTTAGATGTAATAAAGAACTCTATAAAGACATAACTTATTAATAGTATAAATAATATTTGTAATGAGAGAGATAGTGAGATGGTGAGAATATAAAATCAACTCAGTAACAAAGAAAAAGTAATTATAGGGATTACCCACTAATAAACACTTAATATAAACATTTAAGGAGAGCAAAAGTGAAAGTGTAAAACCCCAAAATAATTAGAAACCATATTAATAGGAATAAACACTTAATAATCTATAATAAACACTAAATGATTAATGGTGAACCATATTAGTAATTAAGAATGTTGTTAATGATAGTATTAGAAGTAAACCGATAAGAATCTGTATGAACACTGAAGACTGATGGTGACATTATTATTTAAAAAAGAATCTTATTGTTAATAAAATTAAGTTTAATTGTATACACTAGTATTTAAAAGGGAGAATCCCATGAAAGGTAAACAGTTGGTGTTACCATGGATAGAAGGTAAAGATTATTTAAGAAATAAGAAATTAAAAATGAAATCAATAAACACCCCAAGTATAAGGGATAATCAATTAAGTAAGTTTAAAAGGTGTGACGATGTTTATCACCCAAAAAATAATAAATGATGAAATGAATTGTAAACAAACATTACCTAATAACTGTTAAAAAATTGTTTAATTAAATTTATGAATAGGATATGGCTGAAGGAATTGTACAGACCATAGGCCTAGATGTTATGTTTTATGTGATAAAGAATAGTAAGTAATAGCCATATTGTTAACAAGGGCAACATACATAAATAAGAAGGTGAATCAATACAGATATAATTACACTGGAAAATCAGTTAAGAAATAATTAACAAGCCATGATGTAGAAAATAATAGAAACCTACAAATAGTATAAAATCAGATCCAAAACACATCAACAAATAAACCAAACAATTATAATAACAAAACAAAACACATTAAAGTAAAATGAGATATAATCTGTATAAAATAAGTAAATATAATCAATGACTGCTTAGGCCTATGAAATGCCTAACTGCCAAAAAACAAATAACTACATTTTGAATTAAACGGAATAAATCCTATTGTAGTCCCAAGCCACGTGTTTGTTAACCAAATACACTGCACTCACCGTCTATACAATGTCACATCGTCACAGACGGTGAGTGCAGTGTATTTGGTTAAATAACTACAGATTGTATAAAATCAACAAGAAAATTAACAAATCCAAGGCGAGTAACTAGCCAAGGATAATTTGTAAATCATATTAAAAGAAAAATGTTAGAATAAGGACTTAAATTAAAAGAGAAATGTAATTAACAAATATTAACATAATTGTACAAACAGTAATACTTTAGAGAACCCCACCTTATGGGATATCAAAATAATCTTTGAAAGGAAATACAAACAGTAGTGATAATATTTAATACATAAGAAGGAAGACAGAAGAATAAAAGCAATCAGAAGATATACAGTAATTTTGAATAATAATTCAAAATTGATAACAATGGTTATAAAGTCATGATCAACCAATCATAATTTATCCGTAACCATGACAACAGACCGTTGGTTACGAATTTTCCGTTAATTGGTAGTACTCAATGTGACGCTCATCCAGATTAGACGCCAGATCTTGAATGACATAAACTTTTAATCTAAAATGTATAAAAAGTAACTAAAATTCAAAAAGAAGAACCAGTAAGCAGCAGACGAGGAACAATAACATTTAACTAATGCCAAGGACCAATTTAAATAAAAATTAAATGAAGAAATTACCACAACTAACATGAAAAAGATGCCAGAAGCCCAAATCATTCAAAATTGATGACAATTCCGTTTCACCTGAGCAACGGTTTAACTCAAGCCTACTGATTTGATAAGTATCATTAAATTACCCAAATTCAAGAAATAAACTCACTTTAAATATTTCTCACGGTTATCTGAAGTCTCACTATAAACTGAATATAATTTCTTTCAAAGATTAAGTAAAATAAACAAACACTGAAAATTTATTAACTAAGAAAATAACCTAGTGTTAAACTGCGAACTTTTGAAACACACTTTACTACACTGCAGGAACAAATTGTAGCTACACACTATATTATTTAAGTACAAATAATGTAAGGTAGTGTACTTTTTATTATAATCATTATTAATATTTTTCTTGTAATCACAAGGACCCAGATTTTGAACGATAATAAATGTAAACAGACAACACTGTCGCCATACTTAACTAAATTGCTCGTTCATAATCGATTTTCGCCGAACCCCTAGAGATATTAGACTCATATTAATTGTCGGTGCAAAATTGTTAATAACCATGAATAATTTGATTGTCAAACTGAATAATTACCATTCAATAATTAAAGAAACTAGTAGAGAGTGTAACCATTGTTTTTATTTCATAGGGAAGTGTATTGTATAAATTGTGTATTGTATAGCAGAGACCAGCGAGAATGACGGCAACCGCTCACGCCGCCAACTCTACGAACTAACTGCTTGATTAAGTAGGTCGAACGAAGGCGGGAACAAATGTGAATGCTCCAGGCCGTCATAACGAAGATCGCTAAACCACAATATTTATTAATTTAATTGTTTTGAGTAAATAATTTGGCGCCACCCGGGATTATTAAACCCCTATGAAACAACAGGTAAGGTTTCCACTTGCGTTGTACTGGTAATTGAAGGATCGCTACGGAAATCACTAGCGCAACACATAGATGTAACGACACCAGTGTGAGGCGAACACACAACATATACATAATTACAGAGACGACAACATCACTTCGTTACAGATTGGCTTCCATCGCGGGGCTTAAACGAGGCAGACATAATCATCATTGACGGTACAATATATATATTACAACGTTATTTTTAGACACTTACTTATACACATATGCCCTTACTCATTTGTGCGCACTTACCCACGTCTCGGAGGTATACTCTTCTTCTGTAGTATTTACCTTGATGTTCCCCAGCTGGGTCGCAGGCTTTGGTCGTTGATTGAGTGTGGATAAGCACGTGAATATCGTTATATAAGTTTAATACAAGTAAAGAGTATTGAGGATTTAGTACTGGTTGTGAAATTAGTACGACTGTTTTAATAAAATCATATTCATTTGATTTATTCTTTAAAAATTCAAATTACCATCTTATTAATTGTTTTGTGTGGGTTAATTATTATTTGAACCCTTATATTCAATCTGAATATAATGCAATTATAACGTGTTTAAATCTTATTTCTTATAATTCTAAGACATAGTATACACATACATAAATCATATATGACCTGAAATATTACACAGACATATAATATATATATAACACATATAATTATTATAAAACGTGATTAATACGTATAAAATTTAATATTGTAGAAAGCGTGTTTATTAGTGTTTTAAAATTGAATTTGGTTGTTTAAGCTTTTGCGAACGTTATGGTGTCTCGTTTGGTGTGATTTAAGCGTCGTGGAGCCTGTGTGCCTTACCTGTCCCTTCTCACTCTTTTGTACTTCCCGATAGGCGCCAAATTGTTTTGCTAGAAAACAATTAAAAAGTTTTTACCTGGGTTGTTTTACAGTATGGTAGTGTCGATTCGAATTGTTCGCCAACTGACATGAACTCGAATCTCGTTTGAGTGGGGGAAACGTGTTACCAATGTGAAATAATGTTGGTTAGTTTATTCGCTGTTACAAAACAAAACATACATAATATTTTTCTGTAAATAATTACTGGACAGTTGTTAATAATACACACTTTTTTATTTGGCTCAGAACTGTTAATCCTTGTTAACGCTTATACAAAATTTGTAATTAATATAATAATTTTAGCCTCGGCAAATAATAGTCGTTCACTCAGCGGATGGCTGGGTTGGCAATACAATGTTTTCTTTCGCCACAAGACGGCGTTGATTATTATTTACACAATAAATTTGCCAAATGAGTCCTTTTAAGTATGACAAAGAAGTTTTAAAACAAGATAATAAATTACAATATATCACTTTATAATCGTGAGCATTAAAATTGGATAAGGTTTACTTTAAATTCAATGTTGTGGTGTTAAGGTGTGTGAAGGTGTCATTTGTGTAATACATAGGTTATAATCAGTTATTTAGTGTTCATAAATTACGTTTATTCATCAATCCTTGAAAAAATAATACCTTCAGGGCTAGTGAGAGTTTCACAGTTTAGTAAGAAATTTGAAAGAGAATTTATTTTAAGAAGTTCAATTAATTCAGCAATACTTATCGTCAGTTGATAGGAAGTGTATTGTCAATAGTTAACGTAGGTTGATTCGTCGATGTCGATTCTTCTTTCTTCAAATCTTGGGCTTCAGGTACGTCTTGCATCTTCTTCTTGTTAATTTCCTTATTTTCAATACCTCTGGATTAAATTAAGCTGGTCCTTGGTCTGGGTTGAATGTATCATTCTCTCATCAGTTGGTATGGTCCTTCTCTTCATATAATATGGGCACTTTTAATGTTTTATAATAAAATTTTGGGCCCTTCACGGTGTGGCATCTCTTCATGTAAGCGTCACTATAGATTCTCTCGTTCCTAACTAAAAATTGTCAATATTCTGCTGTTGTCATGGTAACTCAAAAATTCTGATTGGTTAAAATTGGCTTAAGACCATTGTTAGGAGATTTGAATTTTTATTTAAATGGTTACAGATCTTCTAAATGCAATTAATCTTCAGTTTTCAAAGTTGAGTATTAAATATCATCACCACTGTTCGTATTTTGGTTCAAGGATTAATTTGACATCCAATAAGATTGGGTTTACTTATGTACTTATTACTTATTTTGACAGTTATGTTGATATTGTTTAATTACACTGTTTTCTTAATTTATCTGATTACTTTAATATTTCTTTCTTAACATGATTGCCTAATCGTCTTTTATTGTTTACTTGCATTAGTTTTGCTAATGTTATTGTTTAATTCTCAAAATTGAAGTTTTTGTATTTTTACAGTTAGGCATTTGCCTAAGCCTAAACAGCAATTGGCTATTTTTTTTTAAATTACAGAGATTACATTTTATTTTCCCCTTGTATGGGTTCTGATTGGTTTAATACATGATTTGTTCATTTGTTCTATGGTTTTATGTCTGTTCTATTGTAATTGTATGTGATTTTATGGTTCCATATTCTGGCTTGTCTATTGTCATAACTGCCTTTTAGTATCCTTGTATTTGTCTGTATTTATTTTGTTTCTTGTTTACTGCTTTTGTTTGTTTTTAACTATTATTTCTTATTTTTTATTATTTAACATATAACATTTAATCTTATAGTCTAATAATTCCCACAGACATAATTCTATTCATTAAACATAATTATTTGCTTGTCATTACTCACAATGTTCAATTTCTTCATCTCCTCATACTCTTTGGTGAGTAATACTTATTACATAGTATAAAAACAAACATATAAACATTAATTAAATATTTAAACATAATGATAATTCCTTATTACTAATTCTATATGACATTAGGTCATTAACATGACACTCTAATAACATTTTACTATATTTTTTATTAAAATCTTTTAATGATTATATTATTATTAAATGTCTTTCCCCTGTCATTTTGGGTTAATAATATTTGATTTTATACCTCTGTACACTGGAAATTCTCTATACTGTGTATTATCACACTAATAGTCAATTTTTCTTAAACACATAGGTAATAACATAAATTGCCACTTAGAATACTAATTGTTCAATATTTAATATATGATATGTAGTCACTACTACTGCTATCTTAATTCTATTGAGTATTTAATCTACTACACTTTAGTTTAGTTTGTCATATACTGGTGTTCACTTATAATTGCTTTTGATTGCCACAGTCCTTTCTGTGTTTAGCAATTATTAGCCTTCACTCACTTTTTATGCACTCTTAAAACTTTTTCCACTGATTTATCAGTGTTTATCACTATCAATGTGGTTCTATTTACTTTGGGTATTTTAATACTAACACCTTGCACTCTATATTTGGTTTAAGTGTTACTGGTGGGTATTGCTTACTAAAATTCTCTTTCTCATTTTTTTTTTAATGTTCATTATTATTTTAATTCACTATCTCTCACTCTACTAGGTTTGATTATACAGTTATCAAGTTTGTGTCGTGCTAGTTTGATTTGTCATAGTTATCTCTATTCATTTAGGTTAATGTACCCTTCTAAAACTTAAGTCATTAAAATTTAACACTTCTTATTTTACATGGTTTGCTTGTGTTTACAATCATCATCATTATATACAATTATTATTGATTGGTCTCTTTTCATGGTTTATCACTGGTGATGTGCACTTTCACTGTCTTTACTTCGTTTGTTATAATTCATATATCCCTTTCTTGGTTTTGGGACTGGTCCTACCTTCTCACTTGCTTTGTGATAATGATTTATACATCCTTATGTTAGTGTTGGCTGGTTCTACTTATTCACTTACAATGTGTTATCATTTATATATTCTTTCCTTGGATTTGGGGCTGGTTCTACCTTCTCACTTACAATGTGTTATCATTTATATATTCTTTCCTTGGTTTTGGGGCTGGTTCTACTTTCTCACTTACAATCTATTGGGTCATTGTGGTTAAATCGCCATGTAGCATTGTTTTCAACCTTTCGGTCCATTGCTTGTTACTTTTTTCTTATTAGAGGTTACTTTCATGATTACTTTCATATGTTTGATCGTATTATTAATTTTTAATCACCCATTCTTTAATCTCTGACTCATCCCTTTTTATCATAGTGTTGAGTATTTAAATAATTTATTTTTGTCATGTTTCTTCATTATTGTTTGTTGAAGATATGTACCATTACAATATTCATCTTGTCTTTGCAAGTGTGGTTTTTAATATAGGCTATACCACTTAATAAAACTTTTAATTAATTAAATATTTATTAATATATTAATATAGAACATTTATTACTTTAATTGATTCTATTATTTAATGTCTCAATTAATTAACAATCTTCTAATTACGTAACTCTCATATTTGAATTTAGCTATCTAACCAACTACAAAAATATAATAAAAATATGGTTCTTCCTTGACCATTTATTTATGAGATTACTACAGTTATATTCTCTATTATCAATTATAGTTTGAACATTTATTTATTCATTATGCAAATTTAAAAATATACTAATGTTCTTGTAAACTTGTATATGGAAACTAGAACTTTTTTTCGATAGACCTCAGGGTCATTTATAATATTAAATAAATGTCTGACTTCACCTGCATTTTTCTGCAACCATTTAACCTTGTCGTTACCATCATCTGGACTCTCGAGTTTGTTGATCTGTCTCTGCGTCGTTGAAATTCCTCGCTCCGTCTCCTGGATGCTGAGTTCTGACATGGACCTCTGGTCGTGATGATGTACGGCTGGATGTAGCTGCATGTGGCTGTCCCTGCGTCTTCTTGTCTTCTTGTTCTAGTTCCTCTCCTCTTCTTATCTTGTCCCTCGTAGATGTCTAGAAGTTCTATGTAGACTTCTCAAATTTCATCGTAGTTACAACTCTCGTAGATTTGTTAGTATAGTCTTTTTAAAATCACTCGTGTTCATTAATACTTGCACCGACGTAATGCCGGTTCCATCGCACTTCACGTTATTGAATACTGTTTAAAAACCTTACATGATTTTGTAAAATTCGCGGTTGCGAGATACGTGGATCTTACGTGTCAAAGTGAGTTCATCTGAGCTTTATCTGAGAAAGAGTGTGTCGCTCGCTGGGGTTTTATACTGCTGCCGTCGTTAAAATTCCTGTTGGAAACTGTTTTGACAACATTGAACAGGTCGGCGCGTCGATTTAATTGTTACTTTCAACCTACGCGTCTTTCTATGAAGCGCACACTTTTTTATAAATATTATTTCACCCATCGTTCAGTATAATATTAAACTTTGTTTATGCAAATTATGAATGTTAAGGTGTGTAAATTATGGCAGTTATGGCAAAATTTCACATGGTGGCTGAACGGTTCCCATGATTAATGACCACTTAATGCCAAACTGAAGCGCCAGACGTCAGCTATGTTTTTACATACGTCGCTGATTCGTGTGACTTTTGGTTATCGTTCAGTACTTAAAAAACTGTGTAAAATCTTCCACCCTCGTTTGCATAATTCAACCTGTCTGTCGTTTACACATGTACACATACACACACACGCAGACTGATACACAAGCGGCGGCAGGTCGCTCTGACATCACCTCTCCCGGTCAGCGCATGTCAATTTCTCCCCTTCGCTACATTTAAACTAACTAAGCTATTTGATTCCATATGCAGGCTTACTTACAATATTGGATTTATTTAAAATTAAATACTACGTTTATTTCTTATATTATCTATTATATCTAACGTATATTTATTACATTATTTTTATTATTTACATTTTATATATCTCATACGTGCTTTCATATGCTATCATACCTCAGTCAGGGGTTGATACATATACTTATGCTAAACGTATCATTGCAATATATATATATATATAAAATTTTATTTGTATGTTTATTTCCAAATTTTCTCTGCTGATGCTGTTGGTATCTTGCTATCAGAAGTGTACACAAACATGAAACTCAGTATACATAAACACATCTTCCAAATGTTCTTCAGAGTAACTTGAAAGGTCTATCTTCAAGCTTTGATTCAAAATAAAATACAGAAGAAATGTATTGTAATTGTAGATTTTATCAAAAAATTCCCAAGTCATTTTGATACTTTTGTAGTAGTACTTCAGATTTAACTTTGAGTTCCTTTTCGTATATGCAGTCTCTCATTTAATTATGCTGATATTGTAACGTAACAGAATTGAGGTCCCCCAACGTTACATAAAAAAATGAATTAACTATGGTCAAGGACCATACCCCGATATTAAGGCTACTCAGTAATTAGTAAATCTGAGATGTACCTCAAGTTAAGAGATGTAATAAATAACGTTGAGTATAAAATACTATACCAATTAATGGTTAATGTAATAAATTGTACTTGTTTTTATACTGTAGCATGGTAGTGTTCACAGAATATTTATTTTATATTTTGAGTATAGTAAGAGTGAACTGTTGTTTTATAGGAATACTAAATCAGTGGTAATCTTTTTGTTTATGTTAAAATTGTCTTTAGACAATTAAGTATAATTACCTGTGTTAGGCATTATACTATGTTATATGTATTGACTAAAATTGAATAATGAAGTTGTTTTGAGTTAATGTTTGTAAACTTGGCCAGGATAGCAATAAGTGTTTAAAAGGTGACAAGTAGTTCTGATAATTATGTTGTAAACTAATGAAAAGTTCCAGGACGAATTAATTAATGTAATAAAGTAAAACCAGGAAATTAAAATTAATGTAAATAACCATGAACCAGTAACTAATTGTACAGTAGGTCAGAGAAAATTAAGTTAAAAAATGAAATTATTATAACATTGTAAGAAAACCTATAGGCCTAAATTTAAAATTTGTAAAAGGAAATTAATACCTTTTTAATAAGTCCAGTCCAATGAAACTGTAGTAAATTATATACGGTATAATAAGGTAGGTTAGGTGAGAGTTTTAGGTAATTTGGTATAATTCTAAGCATGGAGTATTTTATTAAAAAAGAGTAGTAATATTTTATAATTCTGGCTCTAGGATATCAAATTTCATCCAATTACAGAAAATAGTGGTTGTTAGGGCAACTAAAATGTAAAAGCTTGTTGATTTTGGAATCATTCGTTTCGATTGTTATATGCTATTGAGTTCAGATGATGAGACACATTTAAAAAAGAATGATAAAATTTGAAAAAAAAATAAATCTAAATTAATAAATCCAAATTGAAACATAATTCTATAACACCACTGATGAATAATAAAACCAATTAGACTTCCAAATTATAACCAAATACCTCTGAAAGAGTCGAGAATTCCTTACTTCATTCACCAGGATAATTCCGCTGGATTCGGTATTAAACCGATTTCCCATGTAATCAGATGACTAATTGAGGGAAGCAAAGGCCGAAACTAACAGACTTATAGAGAAGATATACGAAGACCTCGTTTCTGCAGAATTAACATTCACCTTCAAGAAGAAGCTATAATACGATTTCCATTCCACCGGGACTGACAATCACTAGAATCGTAAGAGAAGAACGGCAGTCAGAAGAGTTCCTGGGACTTTCCAGTACATCACACCGTCAATTTTATTAAGGATCAGAACACTTTTTCCTGGATGAAGGTAATCTAAGGAGACCATTTTCAACTGTTTACAGACATCCTATGCCATTTTGAGATTCGCCAAACCGGTAAAACCAACTTATTTTTAATTTCAATATATTTAGAGTTAATAACATTCTGTAATACTTTAGTAACCTTAATTTTGCATTACCTGGCCTTACTAATGGTTAAAAGAATATCACGAACCCTGGGATAAGAGATATTTAGTATTATATTTAATTTGTATAAGTCAAAAGGAACTTGGTCAATTGACGATCGATCTACTATTGTATAATCGATTTAATGATATCATTATCTTGGAGAGAACTGTTAGTGTGAAATAAAGTACAAAATTAATAAAGCATCTTTCTTGTATAAGATAATGTTTTATGTTATTGCAGAATAGGTATTAAATGTTGTGGGTGGAGTAAGTTACAGGAAAAAGGGTGAATAAAATCTGGTGAACGTTTAACCTAGACGCAAGCCTATTACAAATAACAGCGCTAATTGTCAACAGCTGGTGGAACGGGAGATTGCCGAACTAGCGTGTTTTCTGTACCAAATTTGAATGGAATTATCTAATACAGAGGGACTAGGGTTGGCAAGAATTCTTAATACATTCAGTCAATACATGACGTATATCGTTAATATTGCGTAACTATTGAATAATTAGGTAAACCCGTATTATAGTACAGTTAAAGGTTAAAATAACATAATCACAAAAATATTTGCCTATTAAATTTGAATTACAGGAGGTCACCTATAAGACTACATAATTAATAACATAAATAATATTTATAAATAACAGTAAATAAAACACATCATAACAGTTGTATTTCAAATTGGCGAACCCAACAGTGGAGCATCATCATCTTCTATTGACATTTTAAAACAGAGGGGCTTTCAAACATCCTCGAATATAATTAAACACACCATAGAAGGTTTTATTTCAAATTGCCGCCTTCAACGTGGGGCTTGACGTTGATACATGGGAGTCTCATATAAGTAAATAAAAATCTATTAACGGTTTTATTTCAAATTGCCGCCTTCAACGTGAGGCTTGACGTTGATACACGGGAGTCTCATATAAGTATACAAAACATCATAACCGTGGTATTGCAAATTGACGACTCCAACGTGGGGCTGAAATAAGAAGGACTCCCTTTAAAAGTTTTATTTCAATATCCACATAAGACAAGTTTAAAGGAATTTAAGTTGTTATGTATATAATAATGAGAAGTTTGTGGTTTTCAACTACAAAAATGGATTTCTTATCCAATGTGTGCTGTACCTAAGGTGATAATTATTAAGAGTAAAATAATTTAGTTCAAGTATCTAGTGAATAACGTTTCTACCTTGTTTAATCTAGCTGATAAGTGTAAATAGTCTAGTCTAAAATGTTAATCTAATCTAAAAGTGTTATGTTCATTTCAGAGAAACATTTGATCACTACAAAGATAATCTGGCCAGTTTTTTTAAGGATCGCCCTCCTACTTTATGGTCATTCCATCCTAATATTGTATTTGGAAGATTCCAACTGTTCTTAGAGAGACTATTACTTATAAATGTATGTGTCTATGTACATTCATCAGTATTACTATTAAGTGCTATTGATTAAATTGATTAAAATTACTATTAATGCATGTTAATATCAGGGGTATAATTGTTATTTTAATGAAACACTGTACTTGTAAGAATTGTTTGTATGCTTGATTAATAAGCTGGCCTGAAAACATTTGTTATGCTACAAATTAAATTATTTTTAAAATTTTAATAACAATATATACATGATATTGTTATAATAAACTAAAATGATTAAATATAAAAATAGTACAGTAATTTTGATAATCCGTTGTGCACTATTTCCAACTATGGAACACCGACTTTTAGATTTCTTTTTTAATAAAATTTTACCTTTGCCTGAGCTAGCATTTGCTTTTTGCAAACTTTATCAGAGGCCAGAAAGTGAAAAGCACAAAAAGCAAAAGCTTGCTCAAGAGAAGATACAATTTTATTTGAAAAAATGTATATACAAAGTTGATGTTTTTTCTAATTCTATAGTGTATTAATAATGCAGTGCATTACATATTATTAATACTTGGACATGTCGTAGCCAACAAAAGCCAAGTAATTTTGATTAGTATGATAAATAAAGATAACTTGCAAAGTTTTTTTTATAAAAATAAATCTTTACGCTTGATTAAAAATGGAAATTTTATTTCTATTAGATCATAATGTAATATTTGATACATTTTTCATTATTCATAAAAGTATAAAGTTTCAATAAGTATTTAGTAATTATGACTTTATATAATAACAGTGGTATAGCCTGGGACAGAATTTGCAAGCTCATTCATGCTCAAGTCTGTGTCAACAATTCTTTCATATGGATTCTAATGTGTATCTGTTGTAGTTGTACATGAAATGCCACAAACTGTTTTAAATTTCCTTTATAAGTTTAAAATGCATTTAAGCTTATTTGTACCATGTTGAATATTATCCAACATCATTGCATAAATATAACAAAAGTGCTATTTCACTCTTTATTACTGTTATGTTAGGTTAAGGTTAAGGTTAGGTTAGAATTATTTTGTGCAGCAAATTGAATTTTGCGTGTTTGCTATTTAAGTTATTTCAGAAACCTCACAATTGTACAATAAAACATAAGAAAACTATAAGAAAAAGTTAAGCTAAATGAGAGTATGTCATTAAACATCCAGTACTTATATGTTTAAGTATTTAATTTATTAAAGAATAAGTTTATTAGTAAATAAAAATACTTAGAGAATAAGTTTGCTAATTGAAGTAAAGCAGACATTAAGCACCCATATTAACAGTTTTTCTTATTTTAGTTTTTCTTTGACACTGTACTGGAATTCATGAAATTGGAACGTGTGGAAGTTGGTGGACTGAAAGGACGCCTTTTAAGCATAAAGATTGTTGAAGTGTCTAAGGAATTTAATGAACTTTTTGCTGTGTTTTCAACAAAAACATATGACTTACTGGATCCTGAAGATTCTAGTTTTATAATAGACTGTAATTAATATTTTATATATTTACATCACTTTTATCAAATCTATAATATAACGTGCTAGGTAGTGTGTCAGTCATCGGTATGTTACCATAGTAACAAGTAAATAAACAAATGATATTTACCGGCATCGAATGTATACATTTATCCGTTCCTATAGTTTTTAATGTTTTTACTATGCGATTGTGTTGATATGTTTTGTAATTTTGTATACAGGTACGTCTATATATTTTGTAATTGTCCTATATTTCTGTATATGTTTTAATTGTAAAATTTATGTTTATACGTATTTCTGATGAGCCAATGAATAAGTAATGAATTTGTTCAAAGTAAGTATTTATTCCAAGAGTTATTCTTGCACCCAGTGACCCTGACCTTCCCTTTACATTAAGACGAAAACAGTTTCCATTTAGACTTGCTTTTTTTATGACCATCAACAAAAGCCAAGGACAAACACTGGATTCAGTTGGTATTTATTTGCCATTTCCAGTATTCAGTCATGGACAACTTTATGTTGCATTTTCAAGAACAAAGTCCTTTCAGCAAGTCAAGGTAAAAGTCTTAGGAACTGACCAACAAGGCAACTTAAAAAAAGACCACAGAGTTTACACCAAAAATGTGGTATACAAAGAAGTTTTCGCCCAATAATTAAACTTCATAGCCAACCGTGGCTTTATCAATATGTGCCAATAAAAATGCTCGCCACCCGGGCATAGAACGGGTACTTCAGCTAGTTAAATATATATTTTTATTCATTGTTTGGCATAGACTATTATATAAAAATAAAAATTATCAGTAGTAATTAATTATGGATGATACAAGTGATTTGTATTTTGATGATGTGTAATATTTTTATATGATGGTTTTGTTTTTAAATGTTTCTGCTATTTTTAACATTTTTAAGTTATAGTAATGTAAAAAACTGCATTATCATCTTGTCTTTTAGTGCATTTATTTCCTCATTTCTCACTTTTAATTAATTTTTCTTAACTTTGCTTAATTATTTTGTTAAGCTTTTATGGTGAGAATGTTACTTCATGTGAAAATGGATAGTTTTTAAATAATTTTATTATAATATAATTATAAATAATGTGTAATTATATTATATAATAATTATATGTATCCTTTATTACAATACTATAATCACATAATTGTATATTATAACCAATACTCAAGTTTATGAAACTTCACCACTCAGTCGCCAAAATAAAATCAAGTACTTTCCACATTTGGAAAGTACGATCAAGTCTACATATGTTAAAAGAGCACAGCAAATATATAAGAATGTGTTGAATAAAAATCAACATTGTTTCCTTAATAGTGTTTTATAATATTGTGAACACAAATGTGCTATATAACCTGACGATGGTCTATGACCGAAATCGATCGCTTTAAGAATATAAATAATAACATCATATGGTACCTTTGGGCTATATAAAAAAGAATACAATAAAAATAGGATTTAATTATTATGAAGAATCTTATTAACAGTTGTTCTTTATTATTAGGAATCATTATCATTATAATTAGATCATTCAGCTATAAACAATGTTTGCACATACAATACAAAATAGAAAGTATTTTGTCCAATTACAAAATACTAAACTTTAACAAGTGATAGTATGCATTTGTGTTTATTACTTTTATTATTTATTATATATATTTTAATAATATCTATGGTGGTAAATAAGTTTTCATTTTGTGGTATGTTAGAGATATGTGGTTAACATAAATGTTTACTGATTCAATGAGTAAATACAAATTTTCACTACTTTAAAGTAATTTTGTAATGTTTTCCTTAATCACACACACACACATACACACACACACACACACACACACACACACACACACACACACACACACACACACACACACACACACAATATTATGAAATTATTCAATATATTTCTTCTGCAAGTTGTGTATTATGTTCTTGTCATTTTAATACCTGATGCAGGTTTCACTGAAACACGTCAGCATCATCAGAGGTTTGTAAATAAATCAATAAAATTCAAAATGCATTTATTTCATAATTTAAACATAAATTTAATCATTTTGACTATCTGAATTTTATTTTAGTTGACTATCATTTCTGATGATGATAGTTGAATACTATTGAATCATTGTAATTCACAATTCACAAAAAACTAATAAGAAGTATATTCTTTTAAAAAAAATGTTGTTATTATTAATAATAATTATATATATATATATATATATAGCTTACCAGTAGTAGTTATAGTTTGTATAAAAGTATTGCAACACAACACCCATATAATTTTTGCTACTTTATGAAATATTAAAAAATAAAACTTCCTAAAAAAACAATTTGACTGCTCTTTAGAATGTGATTCCTGTAAAACTATAATCAATGTAAAAACTAAATAAAGGTTTTCTAATAGGACCATTTATAAAATACGCACATTTAGAGAACAAAAATCACAAAAACTAAAGACTATAAAGCATAAGGTTAAGGAAACAATAGTTAATTTTTTTGAGATCAAAGAGAAATAATTTTCACTTTTGATTTGAAAATATTCTGTGTGTGTATGTTTTGTGGTCATGCATGCACACGTGTGTTTTTATTTTATGTATTAACAGACTCTAGTATAATATAATTTTATTTGTACATTTCATGTTTCATTTTCTATATTTTACAGTTGAAGTATTTCAAGCCAATATCAAAGATCTCGATCGTAGACTTGCTTCTATATTTAGTCAAGCATTTGATGACTGTGGTAATCTGGAAAGTATTTTCAAGGTATCTTTTTAAATTGAATAATTAAGTTTTTTCTATTCATTTTCTTAATCATAAGCAATTAGTTATTATTACATTTGAAAATCTAAACAAATGTATTTCAAGAAAGTTTGATTATAAATAATTGTAATAAAAGTGAAAAACAATAAAATAATTTTTGTTAATAATATTTAATATGAAATTCCAAAATAAGTTTTATATTATAAAGTACATGAATGAAACATAACCTAGACTCTACAGGCATAAATGTTTTACCATCTGTCTCTTGAGAACTGGAATTTCTCCACTGTCATTAATTTTATGGTTTCCTGGTTTGTGTAAAATTTCACAGTGCAACAATTTGTCTACAAAATGTCTTATTTAACCTCAGTAACATTATTAGGTTTGAAAGCTGTTAACAATAAATTGAAAAAAGTAGCCTAAGCAATTTCTTGTTGCAGTATATAAAACGCTATTCAAATGTATTATTTAAATATAGTGAATAAAATTTAGAATTTGTATATTAATCTACAATACATATGCAAAGTAGTGATGTGATACCCAACTATTGTCAGGCTAAGCTAACTTCTCTTTCTCTTAAGTCACCATAGTTTTTGTCACTTCTAAATTTTATTGATTAATAGCCATTTATTTTCTATTAACCAGTCACTTGTTTACCTCCATTTGCCTTAAAGATGACATTACTGAGTACCAGTCATTACTTTAAAAAGATCAATTTTCAGTAACCAATTGACAGTCAGCAACAAACACTATTCTAACATGGAGCATTGGTATTTTAGATACAAATTTTAAATAATGTTTACATTATTGATTGAGCCAGCTTTTCCTCATTGTAATTTCTGAAAGCTGGCTCAGGCGATAAGGGAATTTTTTTATTATTACTAAAATACTAGTGTTCCACATTGGAATAGTGTTTACATTATAAGCATTTAAATTTTGAGCTTATAAAGTGTGCGTCAACCTTGCTGCACAACCATTTATTGTGCTTTATAAATCTGTGCTGAACAACTGGTCATATTCCTGAAGAGTGGTGGGTGGTAAAGGTAATCCCCATATTCAAGAAAGAAGATTGTAATGACTGTGATAACTATGGAGGGATCAGCCAGCTTAGTACATCTTACAAATTGTATGCTTCTATCCCAACAAAACGACTGACTGTAATAACATAGATCATTCTCTCGGAGGCCCAGCATGGTTTCAGGAAGGAATAATCATGTTTAGATTGCATCTTTAAAACAGCCAGGTCACTGAAAATCACATACGTAGAAAATCAACTGCTCACATAAACAGCTTTAATCAAGTTCTGAAAGGCATTTGAGAGAGTGAATAGGGACTCACAGTTGGTAAAAAATCTTAATTGAAACAGGAAGATGGAGCATAACTCCTAGTGTGGATACGACAAGGGTGGCCAGTATTACCTTCTATTTTTAACATAAACAGTTATAATGTCACGTATGATTGGCAGGTGAAACTTCCAGAGCATTTTATGGTTAGGAACTTTGCAGTTGACATATTACTGTTTGCTGATTACCAGGCTATCCTATATTCTTATTGTGTTTAAAATTCCATTTAATTTGATACAAAACATGGACTTGGTGATTTTTTCATAATTTTGATCCCCTTACATTTTCACTTCCCATTCCCCTCTTTTGGGGGATTAATCTAAAAAATGATATGGATCTGTAGGGTAAAAGTATGGATATGAGTACCAAGTTTTATGAAAATTGGTTTATGCGTTCAAATGTTATCATAAGACATATCTCAAGTAGACAGACAAATGACAAACGGTTCATTTAAAACTGGGAACTTACTTCGCTTGTTCAATAACAAAATACAAATTTTATTGTAATTTGTCATATTTGGGTGGTATAAACATTATAATAATATTAATTGTTAATTTATTTATTCATTGTAAGTGTCAAATTACGTACTTCTTCAGTTAGTTTACGTCTTCTCCTTCATCACTTATGTCTTGTCCATTTCTGTTGCTGTCACTGTCACTTTCTTGGAGGTTAATGATAATGTGTTGCATATTATTGCCATGGTGACTTTCTTTCACAAAATCTTCCTCTTGGAATTGCCTAGCATGGTGCACACACTTCATCCCATGCTTAGTAGCCTTCAGTGGTTACATGGCTGAGCACATCTAAAAGTCTCCTTACTTCCTTTATTTTGAAGGTGATCTTCGTCTGGCCTACATTTCTTTTCACTTGTGCCCATACTGGGTTGTACTGACATTGATAGAAGTGGAAATACCCCTTAATTATGCATATTCCAGAACAATACTACCAAGCTTACACTGCCTGTACTGATTTGTGTGCCACCTCACAATATTCAGTAGTTCTGCAGCCATGCGGCTTGGATTGTAATGTAAACCTTTACTGGTCAGCACTTCTACAATACCAGCTTTTTAGGTTTTGGTGGCAGGTAATTTTTCTTAACTTTTGTGTGGTAGCTCATATTGTATATAACAGTGATGCATCTGTCGTCTAATCCTCACATCAAGTCTACAAATACAATAAACTGTATGGTTTATTTCTGTGTGGTAATCGTCTGTGCTCTTTTTGACTGGATTATGAGCTGTGCTCCTTCCAGAAAGCAGTGTTGTGCACTGAACCAGCATGACAGATTGGCAGCCTAAAAAGCACATTTGTTCATGGAATTCTGCTTATATACATGATCCACTTATTGTGATTTTTCTGTTTCTGTGGAACAAAAACATATTGTCTATGGGAGTTTCAGTGTTATTCTTCAAGTTGAATCTTGGGTGTTTATTTCCTTCTAATGTTATTCACTGAACACTTTTAAGGTACAAATAGTTGTTGTTGCATTGCTTTTTGGGTGTTAGTAAATACTTCATTCATGGTAGGGTTTATTACTGCATCCTTAAGTTAACTTTATGCACTGAAAACTATATTTTTTTTACTAATGTTTAATATTTAGACTAGTAACAACCATTTTAAATGATTCACAATTAAGAAATGCTAAATAAAAAAATATATAATAGAACAAAATATGCTTTCTGCTCCACAATCTATATAACAAATCTCTAGGCGGTCTACGTTTGTCCGCGGTAATCTTAGAATCTACTGAACCGATTTCAATGAAACGTTGCACGCTGATAGCAGGTACCCAACGGAAGGTTTTCCACTTTATTTTATAATGATACGTTGAAAAGAACCGAAGTTATTGCAAAAAAACGCATTTTTTTAACCCGCGGCTTCGATAGCGAATAACGATAGGTTAAAAAGAACCGAGGTTATTGCAAAAAAACTCATTTTTTTAAACCTGTGGCTTCGATCGCGAATATTTGTATATGATTGTTGTGGTAACTGTTGAGTTGGTAAATTGCTAATGGCACATCTATATTAATACCGGTAATATTCTTATATTGTAAGTTATGAATATCCAAAAAGTGTGAAGCAATAGATCCACCATTCATGTTTCCTCAATACGTTAAATCAAAATCTGATAATTTAGTAGATATTTACAAACATGTAGTAACACAATTAGATGAAATGTTTATTCGTATAGAATAATACAAATAGTGTATACATAAGTACATTGATATCAGTTAGTCCATTTGAATATTTACATTTTAGTAGGGATATGGAATTCTTATCAGCATATGGAATTCTTGGATTTCGTTGTCCATGACGTGTCCGTTACTTAACTAAATATCACTATAATATTGACGACTCGGAACACAATGTTTTTTATAAGTAAAAACGTAAAGTTTTACCTTACAGCCTAAACCGGCTTTCACCTATAGAAGGCTTCATCAGAGGCTGTCGTTAGTAGCGCTGCTCGTCTTGTTGTTGGCGACGAGAAAGTGTTCAAAAGATTGAAGCTGTGTGTGTGTGGTGAGATGTGTTCGAATAATGCGTGCGATTTGAATTGTGTCTGTTCGTTTAGGATGTCGTTTTTATTTGTTTTTGTGTGTTTGTATATTTCTAATTGTTCTAGAGTGTCTAGTTTTCGGCCTTTTGTGTGTACGTGTAGTATGTTCATGTTATTGTCGATGTTTTTATATGTGTGGTTTGCTTCAATGAGGTGGTTTGCGAAGGTAGATTCTGTAGTGGTGTGGAGTGCTTTTGTGTGTTCAATGTATCTCTGTTTGAAGCTACGTCCTGTCTGGCCTATGTAGAATTTACTGCAATTTGAACAATTTAGTTTATATACACCGGGTAGATCGAATTTGTTTTGTGCTTTGGGCATGCGTTTTGATAGTGTGTGTTCTGTTTTGTTAGTAGTTTTGTAAGCGATTCTGTATCCTGCTTTTTTGAATTTGTGGGCAATTTTTTCTGTTTGTTTGTTGATGTATGTTAGTGTTATGAATTTGTTGTTTTCTGTCTTTGTCTGTTGTTTGTTTTGTGTTTTGTGTAGGAGTTTACTGACTATTGCTCTGTCATAACCGTTAGATTCTGCTAGATATTTTATCGTGTTTAGTTCGTCTTTGTAGTCTTATATGGAATTCATATAAACAATACAATAATTCATTGTTTGATTATATTGTAACATTGATTATATAGTACATGTTGATTCTGACAAACCATACTCTTCGACATTTGAATATTCAGTAGGCCTATGTGCAGCAGGAATAATTAATTGTCGAGAATTATACTTAACCTACTTCATCGAGAAATATGTGATGAGCGTCAGTGATGTAGTATCAATGCCTTTTTTTGTTAATTTTATGTCATCGGTAAGTTACATGTGCAGTATGTATTGTATTGTATAAATTATTAATTGCCCCCTAGAGATTTATTAGTATAGATCAAATAAATACAGTTCCCTTCTTTTAGCTTTGCAATGCCAAAAAGACGATCATGTTTAGGAAGATCAACTGCTGCTGCTGCGGAAAGAAAGAGGCCTTAGAGCATCTGAAAATGACGTCGAAGGAGTCAAAATGCAATCAGCTCCTGGAAACTCTTCAGAAAGATCTGGATTAGAAGAAGTCTCACGGGTTGAAAGTCCTACGATTCGTGAAAATAGATTAGCGGCACAAAGACGCAGGCAAGCGACTCTCAGATCACGAGGTCCTACTTTACGATGGAATGCAACATTAAATAGTGGTTTCAATTATAATCCAGTTATTAACTACGCGAATGAAACAGATATCGGGTTACCGAGTATGGTTTGCCCTCATTGCAAAGCTTTAAAGTGGAAAAATGAATCACATGGATTATGTTGCTCTGCAGGAAAAATGCGATTAGACCCCATACTTCCTCCTCCAGAACCGTTAAAATCATTATTAAATGGAGAACATCTTTTATCGAAAAAAATTTTGAATGCATTAAGATCGTACAATTCAGCTTTTCAATTTACATCATTCGGAGCCAATGAAATAGTCGAAGGGAGGTTCATGCCTACTTTCAAAATTCAAGGGCAAGTATATCACCTCATGGGATCATTACTCCCCACACAAAACAAAGTACCAAAATTTCTACAGGTGTATTTCATAGCTGATTATTTACAGCAATCTGAAACAAGAATGGATCATATTCGTAACTTGGATAAGCCATTAGTAACAGAACTTCAAAATTTACTTCACGCAATCAACCCATATGTTAGTGAACTGAAAAGTGCGTTTGAATTTGTAACATCTGCAAATAATAATCAGTACAATATTGTGATTCATGCTGATCAAACAGAAAATAATGAAGAGCACAGGGGTCGCTACAATGCACCGACAACTAATGAGGTGGCAGTAGTTTTAGTTAACCAGGAATGCGATAAACTCGATATAATAATCCGTGCGAGGGATCATACGCTACATCGAATTGCAGAAACACATCGAGCTTATGATGCTTTACAGTACCCTTTAATGTTTTGCAGAGGAGAAGATGGTTATCATTTTACATTAAAATTAGTCGATCCTCAGACTGGGTTACAAATTACTAACTCGACAGTTACCACAACAATCACATACAAATATTCGTGTGCGAAGCCGCAGGTACCTGCTAGTATCTAAATAAAATAAGTCACAAGTAGAACAACATGCGAAGTCATGAAACATAACAGTGTACAGTAGTAGCTTGGTGGGGTAAGCAGGAGGAAGTTGTGCTTGACCTCAGAAAGCCGATTAAATTAAGTAATATTGATAGTAACAATATGAACATCTGAACTAAAATAATCATATCAATCGACTGGATAAAAATCCATGAATGTTCTATACTGTAACTGATGATCGCTCTATGCACATGAACAATGTAAAATGGGGATCACGTAAATATGTAAAACACATATGTCTGCACAAATAATAATAATAATAATAATAATGAAGGTAAAAGTCTATTTGAAACAATAATATTGAAGCATAAGTTTATAGTAACTTCCTTGTCATGCACCACTTCTAATCCTACCATATCTTTCTTATAAAAAATAAATTATTTTTATTAAAACCGTATTCACCTTTTACAGTTTTTCTTGACTTTAATTATATGTTCAATAAAACTAAGATTATTGATATTACTCTTTATATTAATTAACAATATTCATTCTTGACATTTTTATTGTCCTGAAAGTAAGCAAATGTATTGTTAATCAAACTCTCCTTATTCTACTCATCCTTCTCATCTTCTTTTTGATGTGAAGTGTTGGAGTCCTCCAGCCAATTTCTAAACTCCCTTGTAGTACATAAATCTCTAGGATGAGGTTTTTCACTCCCCCCTAGTAAGGTATTATCCCCCCCCCCCACACACACACACACACAAGATCTGTCTAGAAAGTATCCACCTAATACTTTCAAAAAATTACTTATCTAGCACAATGGAGCCTAAGTCCCCTTTGGACTAAACTCCATTTGGACTTCATACACTTATCACAGTGAATATTTCAATGAGTCTTCCTATTTTGGAATTGCTATAAGCTCTCTCATCACATTTTTATGAATCTTGCCTGCTGTTTGAAATATCCTCTCTTTCAGTTAAGACTTTAATGTTACAAAGAGCCAGAAGTTGGATGGAACCAAATCAGGACTGTATGGTAGCTAAGTGACCTGTGTGATATGATGTTTTTCCCAGCAATCATGTATCAGGTATATAGAATGTGGATGTGATTGCTGTGGGGAAGCTGCCAGATACAACTTGTTTATGTCTGCTTCCATTTCCTCCTCACAGGATTCTTCAGCTTGTGATGAATGTCTATGTAGTACTCCTTAGTAATTGTCTGGCCTGGATGAATGTACACCTACACAATATGGCATACACAACACTCAACATGGCCTTGATGTTCCTTCCAGATAGTGTGTTGCTTTTAAGAACTCCCAGCCATCTTGGAAATGCCATTACTAAATTTTACTAAATATAATTATTTCACTACTGACTCGGAACACTAAACTTTTTATGGGTAAAAACGTAAAAGTTTTACCTTATAATCTGAACCGGTTTTTGCTTTTAAAAAGCTTCTTCAGAGGTTCAGATTATAAGGTAAAACTTTTACGTTTTTACCCATAAAAAGTTTTGTGTTCCGAGTCAGTAGTGAAATAATTATATTTAGTTAAGTAACGGACACGTCATGGACAACAAAATCCAAGAACCAAATTTTAATTTGAGCAAATTTTAATTTTAAGAATTCTCCATGAAAACCCTGTTAATCATTTAAATGATTCTAAAGGTGACTGTGTAAGTTCAAAATAAAACTCACTGATCTACTCAGTTAGACATCGTGAAATCAATGGTCACACGAATCACAAGCTTATTTAATAGCATCTAACTACCAATGAGGGTTCCGACAGAAGTATAATTTTTTATAAGTTGGAGAAGTGTAATAAGGTCTCCAACAATTGACTACATAGTTTTGGCACATTATCAAGATATTCAAAATGTCTGGATATTTTCTGGACAGAGCTCATATTCTACCCATTCATATCTTCGTCTTCCTCTTCCTCATATTGGGTGTGCATCCATGATGAGCTTTGGTTTTACATTACATGTCCAAACCATTGTAGTGTCTCCTCTTGACTATCTTCACAACTGATTTCTACTGAAACTGCCCACTTCAAAATCTCATTATACTTGCTTGTAATCTGCTTGTATGCTTCTTTAATAGGGTGAAGCCTTGTATCCTGTATAGTAACATGGATAGAAAGTTGTCTTGTAACCCTGTCAACCAAACTCTATACCCTATGTGACAAAAGATTTCAAGTATATTAATATAATGTTGCTTTGTGTAAGCTTATGCTAAGTCATTTCTTGTCTCCACACATTTCATCATTAAGGAAAAAAAAAAAAAATAAATAAAAATAACAAAATGAGGAACAAGAATAATTTATTAATTAAGAATAATTAAATTAATTTATATTTTAAATTAAATTAAAGAATAATTTTTATTTTTTTTTTTAAGAATTTATTCTAGCATGTTTTAAATGTATTTTTAAGTTTGTAATTTACAACTTCCATGTTTACATGACACAACATGTGTTTTGGTCTTATATGGCTCACACTAATTTCATTCATATTAACTTTTATTCATGCTTTGAAGAATTTTTTTTAATTAATTTATTGTCAACTCTTAGTAAATAGGTTATTTTCTGCATTGTGTGCTGATTTCCAAATTTCTCTTTTAACTTGATGCTGACAAATCAAGTTTATTGTTTTTGTATGTGCATAAAACATTTATATTTTTTGTATTATAAGTGCTTTGTCCACACCAATGTAACACTGTTTTACATTTTCTGAGGTTTGCTGTTTTACAGAGTGGGTAAATTGACATGTCTGTAGAATAAACAATATTATGTAATAAAACATATTTTACTACATATGCACCCAATATGAAATAAGTGTTTCAATTTTTTAGTGTATGTATGTATGCAGAAAATGTAAATGCTTTGCGTATTAAATATGATTATTGTAATTTTCAAAAAAGATTTTAATGTGCGATTAATTCAATATTACGTAATTGCTTAATGAATTGTTTGTCTGCAGTTAATAGAAATTGTTGGTTCTGTTCTTGAACGGCCACTTATCAAAGAAGAATTTACAAGTAAATATTGTCTTATTGTCAGCATGTTGGAATCAGAAATGACAGCAGCAGAGGTAATATAGTTTATCAAAAATTTTTGTCTTTTGTGCTGTCCTGTAGATTCTGTTATGTTTTGTAGAGTTATTATATTACTGTAGAGGCATTACAGTGAAACCTTGATATAACGCTCTTTTGCGGACCGGCCAAAAAGCGCTTTATATTGAGGGTCATTTTGTATAAAGGTCCCAAGTTTAACTATTTAGTTTGCCGGGACTGTGAAAAATGAGCTTTATATCAAGGGTAGCATTATATCACAGGGGTGTTATATCGAGGTTCTACTGTATATATATTTTCATGAAGATATAATTAATAATAGTAGGTACTAATAACTCTTATTACTATTCACATGCATACAGCTATTAACATTTGTATAGTTATTAGTTATTTCATGTGTTTTTATCTGTGTGGTAAAGTACCAGTATTTATCTTTTAACCTTGTTACCAATTATAATAACTTTTCTATTTTTCATAGGTTTATATTAAAATATTAACTCTTATAATTTATAAAACAGGAACTGGACTGCTTGTCCAAAAAAATATTCTTTGAGCAGTAACTTCAAAGTTTTCAAATTGCAGTGTTAAAATAATTTGTCTATTATTTTTTGAATAATGTAAGCACTATTTTTAAACTATATGTTACATGATAATATAAACTAATTTTTTTAAAATAAAGTAATTACTAATAAACAGTAATTACCATATATCTAGATTGACTCCAAAAGTACTATTTGTTACAATAATTAAGTAACTATAAGTAATTATATAATGATTAAGTAGCATTAAAATTAATTGTTACATGTTTTCATTAACTTACTGCTATATTTATATGCCTAAATGAATTACTGTCTTGTTTCTAAACAATTGTCATCAATGTATAGTTACACTATGTAACGAAAACGAGTGTATATGTGTGTGTTGTGTTACAAAATATATTTTTATGTGTTTGTGTATTAATAAAAATTGTTTATATAAAAAAAAAATTTTTTTAATTAAAATTTTTTTCTTTCTTTTATTGATTAATTAATTAAGAACAATTAATTAATTAAGTTTTGTGGTGTTCCGAAACGTATATCCCTTAATTTAAATGTTTTATAGGCTTTTGGGTATTTGTTAAAAAAACTCTAGCCACTTATAGGATTGTCTCCAATAGCAATCGATCCTTGTTTATTTTCGGTTTGGAGGTTATCTTCCTTCTGGTGGTGAGATTCTTATAGTAATTTCTGTTTAAATTAAGGTATTGTGTTGGTTGTCTATATTAGAAATGAAAAAAAACGGTTTAAATATGAAATATATTAATAATTTTATTAACAATTAGGTATTTTGACTCTTGTCGATATGTAAATCGATTCTCAGGGTTATTATCGATCGTTTTGTTATTACAAATTTTTTATATAAAGGTTCTTTGAACAGCTATGTTAGGGAAAGTCAGAGAAATAGGGCAAAGATTGAAAAGTATAACATTACAAGGTAAATTCTTAAAATTAACAGTACATATTAGATTCAAAATATAGACATAAATAAATTTGTTGCGAACCGTCCAGCAGGCTGTGTTGATTTGAGTTGTTGGAAATCAGCAATGGCCGCCGTTACGATTGAAACTCGTCACCTCACAGTTTTGGTGTTCAAATAAAGATGTTTTCCTTGTGAATTTACGTCCTGGTGTCTGCAAATCTTTCTTCTTGTATTGGTGGAGTGTCACTGGTTCAGTTTTGGTGTTGTATTCGGAAAATTGATGTAGTTATAAGTCAGGTTCACTTTTGTCGGTTAGGCACTTTTTTGGTTAAGTCTTATTACTGTTTTATTGGGTTTAAATGTTATTTCCACTGGTGTTCTGTGCTGTATAATGTTAGTTCGGTGTTGTTATATGTTTATTTCACTGTGTATGACTTTAAAAATGTTTTTTACTGAAACTCCTGATTTTCACTTTCGACTCATACAATTATTCGCCATTACGGTCTTCGTAACTAGGTTAATTCAGTTAAATTGCTCGTGTCAAGTGTCCCATACAATGTTCAATAATTAACTCCCTTACTTCCTTCATCTCCGACTAAAACCTTAGCCAAAGCAATATTATTCCTTCCATTGTTCGAATTTTATTTTGCATCCTGTGCATGTAATAAAGTTACATTATATAACTGATTATACTTTGGTTATTCTTCAAATTTATTAGCTAGTTGTTACTTAATTTTATCCTTCAGTTCATTCGGCGTAATTTGATAACAAATAATGCCGTTTTATTAAGTTTTTGATCTAAAATTGATAATTTTCTTCATTTTGTAAATTCTAAGTTCTAAAGTCTAGCTTCCTGTTATTTTCCAAATTCTGCCATTATCAAGTTATATTAATAATTATTAAATCTCATATTGTAATAAAAGGTTTATATTCCCTTAATTTCTTTCAATTAGATGAATTGGTTAAGTTTTAAAATTATATGTTGGAATATATGACTCCCCTCTCCAAATTTTTGAGTTCTGTCATCTCCATTTTTATCAATAATTCTGGCTATAATTTTACAAAATCTTTCTTAGTTATATTTCTTATTACATGGCTTGTTTCTGATTTACATTATCTAAATCCCTTCAGTTTAAATGTATTTATGTACTTAGTTTCTTAGTTTTGATGATGTTTAGTTTTTAACTTTTGGCCTAGATTCCTAACAGTTTTTACATACAAATTTTTATAAATAATACATTTAATAATATATATAAACTTTCACTAATGAACTTACTGTTGTCACTTCCCAAACGTTTCGAGATGTTGTTTCTCTTCTTCAGTGGGTGTATACTGATTGTCGATTACAGAATAACCGTTACGGAAAAATGGTGTGTGTAGTGGGGGTTGATGGTGGGAAGGGATTGGCGCTGAGGTTCGAATTGTGTGTGTGGATCAGTGTATCGAATAGTGTATGTGATTTATAATGTATTTGTTCATTTGTGGATGAACAACTTCTGTAATGCACAAATTAGCAACGTTTGCTTCATTGGTTCCCAAGCTTTCAATACTGAATAAATAGCATCTTTATGGTAATAAGATTGTAATAATAGGGACCTCCCAACTGTAATAAGACTAGCATCTACTTCAACAAGCCTTTTCATTAAGTTAAAACTATATTAATTTTTCAAAGTTGCAGTTACATCCTGGTCCATAGGCTGACAAAGCCTAGTGAAATTAGGAGGTAAAAACGTAGCTTTCATTTCACCATCATCTGATATTAGATCTGATTTGAATAGCTGGAAGGGGTATTATCAATTAAAAATGCCTTATTCAGTAAACGTTTTGATGATAAGTGCTTGTACACAGTCAGTATAAATGTTTGAAAGAACATGTTTTAAAAATGTCTCTGTCCATTCAACCGAAATCCATCGGTTAATGAACCGATAAAAAACTTATGTGAATTCCATGAAAACATTGTGGCTTTTTTACTTTTCTACAACTGTCAATTGTAATGTATGCTTGCCAGGCAGCAGCATTAGCAGCTCACATAATTGGAATTCTCTCTTTGCTGACTTCATGTCCAGGAACGCTTTTTTCATTTTGGCAGCTCAAAATGATTGGTAGATGTTGATAATTGAGACTGGTTCATCAGCATTGTCCATTTGTTAAAATGTCAACTGATTTTCACTCACAACACCCCTCAAACTATTTTCTAAATTCAGTCACCACCACCAAATCTCACCTTGCACTGATAACTCACATACACCATACCATGCTTTAAAACTGTGTAGCTAGCTGGCATTAAAATTCACATCAAAACCAAGTGCATCATTAAAAACTTTTGATCAAGATTTAGATTGGATCTAACATTTGAACAAGCATGGATCCAGATAGAGGGACATCTTGTGCTCGCTTTTTTCTGATTCATAAAAAAGAGTGTTTCATCAAGGTCATCTAAATCCCTCTTTTCGTTGTTTTTCTTTTAGATAGTCTCCAGTCATCAGGGGCAGCTGGTGTTAAGGTTGTAAGGTTGCACATCCACCAGTATTTATATGTCTAACATCACAGTGTGTGTGTATGTATTACAACGCGTCTTTTTATCTAACACACTTATATAATATATTTAATGATAGATAAAACGTTACTTACCCGTGATTTTACTTTACCTGGGCACCAGAACAAATCCCAGATATAAATGACACGGATTCAGCTTAGCTCAGAGCAGAGACACACTATCTCAGGATTCGTTCAGTGATTGTGGAATTCAAGGGGAATCGTTACAAATAACACTTAAAATTTTTGTTGAAGTTTGTTTAATTACCGTTTTAATTATTTTGTTAACTTCTTGAAAAATACTAATTGTAGGACTTATTGCTACCCTAACTCTTATAATTAATGAGTGTGCGTGAAAAGTGAAGATTAAAATGTCCAAACGACCTATTGCTCTTATCTGGTTTAATTAAGAAAATTTATATCTCCCAAACCAGTGCTAAAGAACAGGTCTGCAATAATTTGCACGTTCAATACTACACCTCATTTTCCATTCAACACATTATATACTATGTTATAACTAATCTTACTAATTAAATACAAAGTGTGAAGTTACTTAGTGTCTTTTAAAATTGTTTATTTTTTTATTATTTATTTATTATTTATTTCATTGATCAATGAATCTATTTCTTACTGCATGATGCGTCGACCGTAGATGGGATTCTGTAGAGATCCTCCTTTTGATGGTTCAGCACAGAAGAAATGATGTTGACCGATCCTGTTGAACGATGATCTGGGCAATTACAGATGCTGTAGCTCTCTGTTGCACCAGTCACTTCACAATTGATTATTAATTAATTATTTAATTAATTAATGTGGTGTTACACAGCGAGAGTTGTTGTCGAACTGTACTAGTTCCTCTGCAACTGCGGACTACTTCTCGAACTTTTTACTTAAATGAAACTTTGCATGTTTGTGAAATTAAGCACGTAATTTACACACGTCTAGCGCATTGAAGATCCGAACGAAGAGTGCTCGCTACCCTCCGTCAGAGTTGGCGTCTGTTCTAAATGCAGGATTCTGATTGGTTGTTCAAATAAATCATGCGTTTTTCCAGTTGAAACAATATCGGACAGGTTGACCAAACGCCCCTTGACTGGTCTGAGATGGCACAGAATTACTGGCTAAAATTGTACTTCCTTTGTTTGCAAATCGTTTGATTACAGGTATTTGCAAACGTGTTTTCAAAGATCTGACCACAGAATATTGTTGCTTAGGTCTTTATCTGTGTGTGTGTGCGAAAACACCTAATTCGTACCTAGCATAATTCTCGAGTTATTTCGCATGGCGTTCTTCTTCTGTATATCTTCTGTAAATGTTAATTATATTGGTTGATATTTTGGCTACTTATAGAGCTTTAATTGCTGAACACTATGCTGTTTTCAGAATTGCTGTATATTTATTGGTTTTAAAGATATTGCAGTTTTAACACATAAATTCAATTGAGTAAAATTTCATGTCTGTACCAACATTTGTCGTAGCAGTGACGAGGTTAGACAGAGGTGGCTGCAATTATACGCTCTCTCTCTTGCTTAAGTCGCTATACTCGTTCCGTTTGACACTTTCATATAGTGCTCAGATAGGACGACAATATGGCTCGTTATAATATATATATATATATATATATATATATATATATATATATATATATATTGTAACACCACAAAATGTTACATAACCAAGACACACACCAGAAGGGTAAAATATGACACTAAAGTTATATAGTGAATCATTTGTAATGAATGTAACAAAGAAGAGAAGGGACCAGCATAGAAGAAAGAAGAGGAAGGATCCCAAGAAGCAGTGATGAATACACTGCATGACACTACAACTCAAACACAATGACTGACTATAACTAATGGACATGCAAAGTTCACAAATAAGCTGTCAAGTGAGCCAGTTCATGACATTAATGTGTAGAGTCATGTAAATAGAAAATATATAACAAATGACTTTAATAAAATTAAACACAATAACAGCATTTTGGCTGAAAATAGAACAATGATATGTAAATAACAAAGACTATTACTATACTAGCTATAGCCACAAAGCTACAAAAAGACTAGCTTTACCAACAAAGATGTAACATTATAGAATAAGGATAATTGTAAAAGGAAGTCTTATGTGTATAAGCAACTTCCTAATTAAACGAGATGTGATTAGAGGTAATAATAAACAGGTAATAAACCCTGTACCATAAATGTATCTAGACCCTGCATAAACGAATTTATGTCAGTAAGTTAATATGGAAACAGGACCCCAATGAACATTAAATTTACTGAACAATAACTATGACGAATAAGGTGTGAAATACCATCACTCAATTAATATTGTATACCTTTAAAATGAGTAGGCCAAGTAAAATGTATTTAGAGAATAAGGAATTTTCATAATAACGTATTATCATAATTATATTAAGATTTAATATTGTTCCACTGTAAATAGCTTTGAATTGTAATAATGTATGTATTTTATTTATGTAATAACGTTCCAAAAGAGAACACAGGTGTAAATAACAAAATGTAAAAGATAGGGAAATAGTCGCATTGTGCATTATTAGCAGACGACAATAAGAAACCATGTTTAAAAACACTATTTTATGTATTGTCAGTGAAAGCTAGGTGCAAACCGGCATTATGCCACATCAAAATAAAGAGCAGACAATAAACTTTAATTTGATGATAATAACTTAGAGATTGGAAGTGTAATAAGTTAATAGTGAGTGTTAGCATCATTTTTTAACCAGATTTAAGAAATTGCCGGTGAAAACCAACAATAACGACAATGTGGGTACGAGAGAGCGCTGGTGGCGGTTAACACAAACATTACGTCACTGTAACGGATTTTTGTACCAATCACAAAGGAGTTTACTCAGCGACTTTTGTCCCTAACGGCGATCTAAGACCGGGGTATATAATCAGTGAGACGCTGAGAAATTCACATTCGCTTCCTTCATCATGAGCTAAACAGTTGCGGCTCGACATCGTTTTATATTTTATTAATTTGCTATAACACAATAGTAGTAAATACTTCAAATGTTATTAAAATAATTATTAGAACAGCGATTCATCATACAAGAGTGCATCAACAAGTAATAGTGAATCTTTTTAGACAGTGCGTGTAAAAGGAACGAGCAAATTGAACTTAACCTGTAAAGTTAACAACCCGTTATTAGTTAGAAGAGGGTTATTTCTCGTTCCCAGTGCGACTAAAGTGCAGTTATATAGCGATCAATATAATCCGATCGCTAAGGTGTTTATTTTTAATCTATAAGATTAAAAAAGCAAGGTAGTACAGTGACCAATTTTATTGTTTATCTGCCTTCTACTGATCGTAACTATCAACACATTGTACTGACGCAAAAAACAATCACACTATTAATAACGAACACTGTATTCATTTATTTAGAGGATTTAATAATCCGAAGTAAGAATTTATGTGTTAGAATTAGTTTTTATAATATTAATTAGGATCTAAGCAGACGAAATTATCGTTAACCTAAAATATAATTGCAAGTTTTGAAGAGGCCAAAAAATGAATTACTATCATAGTAGTATCTATTAAAGCAATTAATAACGTTCTATTTTGTATTTACAAGAACCTACCCATGAGGTATCTAGTTAAAAGATTAAAATTTTGTTAATAACCATAAGAGTTTTTAGATTGTGCTTAACTGAGCTAGACCAGATAGCAGACGGATAACCTGAGATCCGAATTGTATTATTGTAACCATGTTTTATTCAATTTGATTTTTGAGGGTATAATAATAAACCCATAATGTTATACAGCATAACCTTTGTTTCCAATTATTTCAATTAAGATAAGCAACTCTCAGTATAGCATACACTGAGATACATTTGAAACATAAATTTTTCAGTACACTGTTGGAATTATTTTAAATGCCATAAGCATTTAAACATAAGAAAAAGTGAACACACACAATTTTAAATTTAGAAATTTGTTTTTTATGGGAACTTTATGGTTCTCAAGAAAACCCATATGGCACCCACATATGGCTATTCAACCTTGATTATAAAGTTTAAACTGGTCAAAATAACCTTGACAGTTTATTCAGTAGCGGTGAACGTCGGAACATATAGTACGACAACCAGGTACGTGAAAAGTGTTCTTTATATTAATTTATTTGTCCAGACAACACTTGACTTTACTTACACTGACGACATTTTTCTACCGAAGAGGAGTTCGACTTCAAGTTTGACGCTACCGTTACATTCATTTACCGACCAGCAATTATTATTTTATCCATAATAAATTATCACACTATAATTAAATAAATCATATTTATCAATTATCATAAAAGATAATTACTGCATGTAATACACGAGAATCAATTAAACAACAATCGATAATTAAATCTATAAATTATATCCAATTTTTTATAGAGGGGGATCTCGTTTTATTACTATATATATATATATATATATATAGTTAAATAAAGACCTTTTGTTGGTGTCCCTTTGTAATAAATCTCGATCTGTCGGTGCGTTTATTCAGTCGCACGGTGAATAAAACCTTTAGTGTTTTGTGAAACCTTTTGACATGTGTGTTTGTTTAGTCGCACGTCAAATGCGTCACTGTGTTATCAACAGCGCCCTAGGGCACCTGACGCGGCGAGGGGGTGGTGCATTCTCCATGCTGTTAAGCCTTTGGAGATGCGGATAAGGGGACTTGCCGGACTTGGCAAACAAATTCGTTGCCAGGGACCAGACTTGGCAAACAAATTCGTTGCCAGGGACCAGACGAAGACCTCTAAGGTGGGAACACGGAGACCCCGGTGTATGGCGGAATTTCGCACATACCACGGGGACCTCGTGAGGGAGCGTAGGGTCCAGTTCTGAAATGTAGTCAGCCTATGCCTGTTGGTGGCCGACAGGAGAGGCCACCAAGCGGGTGCCGCATAAGTGAGTACTGTTCGGAGGAACAGTAGATACAATGTTAGTTTTGTACGGACAGCCAGGCGGCTGTTCGGCGAAAGCATAGGTGATAGTTTGGCTCTGACACCACGAGCCAAGTTGAGGGTTGAGGTCACGTGGGCGTTGAAGTTTAGGTGCCGATCAAGCCGAACACCTAGGTACTTCACCGTCTCAGTCCAGTTGATGGGTCTCCCCTCTAAGGAGAGGGATTGGCATCGGGAAATGGACTTATGCGTAAAGCAGATCGCCTCGGATTTCTCCGTATTGATCGCTACCCGCCATTTCCTTAGCCAGTCCGGAAGCATAGCCAACTGGCGTTGTAACATTACGCTCGTCCGCCAAGGCGAAAGCGAGCTAAAATGAAACATCGCGTCGTCGGCAAATAGAGATAACGTGACCCCGGTATAAACAGGCAGATCGTTCGTGTACAGTACGTACAGAACGGGGCCGAGGACAGATCCTTGTGGGACACCAGCGGCGACAGGGCGAACCCGAGAGAACGCCCCATCTACGCTGATCCTGAAGGTGCGATCCGTCAGATAGGATCGGAGCAAGTGGACGATAGCTGTCGGGATTGGCAAATGCACCAGTTTGTAGAGCAGGCCTTCGTGCCAGACTTTATCGAAGGCTTTGCTCACATCCAACAGGACGGCGCCTGTTGCCTGATGATTGTTGGCGGCGTCGGCTAGACAGGTGACAACCCGTACTAGCTGAAGAGTAGTCGAGTGCCTCGGCCTAAACCCAAACTGCTCCTCGTGGATGAAACCATCCACCAGAGCCCGAATACGGGCCAGGAGAAGACGCTCGAATACCTTCGAGATTACTGGCAATAGTGATATCGGGCGGTAGCTTCCAGGTAGCGTGGGCGGCTTTTTAGATTTCTGGATCATGATGACATTTGCGGTTTTCCACAGGCGGGGGAAGTAACTCAGCCGGAGACAGGAGTTGAACAGCTCAAAAAGAACGTCAACTGCCGAAGGCGGGAGATTCTGCAACGCAGCGGCGCCGATGCGATCGGGGCCAGGGGCCTTTCTCTTCTTCAGTCGGCTTAGGACAGACGCAAGGTCATCCTCGTCGACCGAAATAGGAGGATCATTGGGGGAGCAGAAAAGTATCCAGATAGGAAATCCCTGACGTCGGCCAAATGAGCCGGGTCAGAGATGCCTCTATGGACGGTGAACTGTTCCTCAATACAGTCGGCGAAGACTTCCGCCTTGCCTTCTGCAGAGTATACAGTGCTGTCCGGGGTATTCAAGGGATGGCGAGTCCTCTTTTCGCCTTTTAGTCTACCAGCGGCTCTCCATACGGAGGCGTGGTCGACTTCCAAGGACTCCAAATAGGAGTCCCATCGATTCGCGTTTATGTCAAGCAGAAGCTGCAAGACGTGTTCCGACTGGGCTCGAAAGCGCCGTCTAGCGGCAGGGTCACGGGTATGGTGCCATCTGCGGCGGAGCTGGCGCCGTAATCGGATGGCTTGGAGAACTTCCGCAGGAAGGTCGGAGCGTTTATTACTCACCGGAACAGTATAGGTGTTTTAGTCCATTGCAGACTGGACGAGGTCCTGTAGCTGATGTACCCGGAGATCCATGTCGTCACAAGAGGCGAGTGGGTCCGGAGGGACAGATGGTAACTGCCTGGCCAGATTATCATGGTAGGGTCGCCAATTGACTCTCCTAACAGGATGATCGGGAAGTCGGGGTGAGACCGACGGCAGCAAGACAGTTACAAGTAGGGGGTCGTGATCGGACGATAGGTCCGACACCGCGCTGACTTGTAGATGAAAGGGGATGGCCTTGACAATTACAATATCAAGGACATCCGGCGGATAACCCGCAGTGGGAAAGTGTGTCGGTTCGGACGGGCCAATGATGGCCGGGCTCTGGGATCATCTTCGACAGCCCTACGGAGAGAATTGCCGTAGGGGTTTGACGTTCTGTTGTTCCAAGAGGGATGCTTGGCGTTAAGGTCTCCGGCTACGATGGTTGGGAGATCGCTGTCCCACTCCTCATGCGGTGGAGCTCGTTGGCCGGGCGGGTGGTACGCAGAAACAAAGCGCACCTCCAGGCCGGCAACATCCAGCGCCACAGCACATGCTTCGATGAGGGTAGTTTCAGGGGCAGGGAGTTCTCTATGAGAGTGCCGCCTGTGGACTAAGATCGCCACTCCGCCAGAATAAATTGTAGATGAGGAATACAATAGTATTAAGGGTTAGTGTTACCATGGTTAGAGAGTAAAGTTTATTTAAGAAAGAATGTGGTAAAGAATAGAAAGGCAAAATCAATAAGCATGCTATGTTCTAAGGGATAGTTAGTTAAGTAAAGTTAAATGGTGTGATGATGTTTATCACCAAAAAATAAGTAAGAATAAATCAAATGTAAACAAGAGTAGTATAATAACTGTTAAAGAATTGTTTGATTAAGTTTTATGTATAGGAATATGGCTGAAGAGTTATACAGACCATAAACCTAAATGTTATGTTATATTTTATAGAGAATAGTAAATAATAGCCAAATTATAAACAATGACAATATAAATAAGAAAAAAGATAAATTAATATAAATCTAATAATACTGGAAAGGCCGTTAGAAAATAATAGACAAACCATAATATGGAAACTAATAAAAACATTCAATTATGATAAAACAGACCCAAAACAATTCAACAAGTAAACAAATCATTTATAACACAAAACAAAACATGTACAAGGGTAAAATAATATGTAATCTGTATAAAATAAGAAAATATGGCCAATTACTACCTAGGCCTATGAAATGCCTAACTGTATAAAACCAATAACAACAAATTGTAAGAAATTAACTATAATATTAGCAAATCAAAGGCAAGTAACTAATCAATGATAATTAATGGATCATATTAAAAGATAAATGTTAAATTAAGGACATAAAATAAGAAAGAAATGTAATTAAATAATATCAACATGATTGTTCAAACATTAATAAATAAGCAAACCCAGCTTTGTGGGATGTCAAAATGATCTTTGAAGAAATTACGAACAGTTGTGATAATAGTTCATACTTAAATAAGGAGACCAAAGAATAATAGCAATCAGAAGATATTTAATCATTTTGAATAAAAATTCAAATATTCTAACAATGGGCTTAAGTCATGAATAGCCAATCAGAATCAATCAGTTACCATGACAACTGAACGTTATGTATGAATATTCTGTTAGAAACTATTAATTCCATAGTGACGCTCAAGAGGAAGAGACGCCAAGTAGTAAATGGCCCAATTTTTTATTTAAAACAGTCAAAAGTAACCAGATTTGTTAAAGTGAAGGACCAAACTACCTGATGAGGAACTAATACATCCAACCTAGGCAACAGACCAGATTAATTAATTCCAAATTAATTAAATTCGATCAACTCATACGAAAAAGACGCAAGGCGTGATTGAATCCAAAGATGATTAAAGATTGAAGACCAACACCGATGACCCAACCTATTTCAACTGTATGACACTACACCTTAAATCAACTGATTGATAAGTATTGCTGAATTACCCGAATTCAAATTAAAAATTCTCTATAAATTTTCTCATAACACTTTGAACTCTCACTATAAACTGATGATATTATTTCTTTCAAAGAGTAATTAAGAAAAAATATTTATGAATACCAAGTAACTAAATTATAACCTATGTATTAAACGAATAACACTGGCACACACTTTTAACACCACAGAATTGAATTTAATGTAAACCTCTTTCATACTTAATTACCACAATTGTCAGGTGGTGTACTTTATATAAATATCTTGTTCTAAACTTTTTTGTCGTACTTAAAAGAATTCATTGGCAATTTTATTTTGTATAAATAAGAAGACGGCGTCCATCATGGCGTCAGATTAACTTATGCTGCCACCCTGCTCTCTGCTGAGTGAACAATTAATTTATTGCTGATGCTAAAAACTATTATATTAATCTCATTTGTACAACCATTATTGAAAATTAATAAGCTATCAAGCTAAATAAATAAGTGTGAACCGTTACTAGCTGTCCTGTAATTATTTCAAGTGTATTATGTATGTTGTGTTCTGTAGCAGAGAATAGAATTAGCCAACTTTTTATGCTGGCAACATGTCCCCCCACACAAGCGAAATTCGAGTTCCCGCCAGTCGGCGAATAATTCGAATCACTCATTACAGTACCGTAACCAACGGAGATAGAATTTTTTAATTGTTTTTCTGCAAAACAATTTGGCACCTATCAGGAAGAAAAAACTAGTGAGTAAGGACAGGTAAGGACTATCAGATCACACTAAGCGTTGATAACACAGTGACGCATTTGACGTGCGACTAAACAAACACACATGTCAAAAGGTTTCACAAAACACTAAAGGTTTTATTCACCGTGCGACTGAATAAACGCACCGACAGATCGAGATTTATTACAAAGGGACACCAACAAAAGGTCTTTATTTAACAATATATATATATATATATATATATATATATATATATATATACAGTAATAAAACGAGATCCCCTCTATAAAAATTTGATATAATTTATAGATTTAATTATCAATTGTTGTTTAATTGATTCTCGTGTATTACATGCAGTAATTATCTTTTATGATAATTGATAAATATGATTTATTTAATTATAGTGTGATAATTTATTATGGTAAAATAATAATTGCTGGTCGGTAAATGAATGTAACGGTAGCGTCAAACTTGAAGTCGAACTCCTCTTCGGTAGAAAAATGTCGTCAGTGTAAGTAAAGTCAAGTGTTGTCTGGACAAATAAATTAATATAAAGAACACTTTTCACGTACCTGGTTGTCGTACTATATGTTCCGACGTTCACCGCTACTGAATAAACTGTCAAGGTTATTTTGACCAGTTTAAACTTTATAATCAAGGTTGAATAGCCATATGTGGGCGCCATATGGGTTTTCTTGAGAACCATAAAGTTCCCATAAAAAACAAATTTCTAAATTTAAAATTGTGTGTGTTCACTTTTTCTTATGTTTAAATGCTTATGGCATTTAAAATAATTCCAACAGTGTACTGAAAAATTTATGTTTCAAATGTATCTCAGTGTATGCTATACTGAGAGTTGCTTATCTTAATTGAAATAATTGGAAACAAAGGTTATGCTGTATAACATTATGGGTTTATTATTATACCCTCAAAAATCAAATTGAATAAAACATGGTTACAATAATACAATTCGGATCTCAGGTTATCCGTCTGCTATCTGGTCTAGCTCAGTTAAGCACAATCTAAAAACTCTTATGGTTATTAACAAAATTTTAATCTTTTAACTAGATACCTCATGGGTAGGTTCTTGTAAATACAAAATAGAACGTTATTAATTGCTTTAATAGATACTACTATGATAGTAATTCATTTTTTGGCCTCTTCAAAACTTGCAATTATATTTTAGGTTAACGATAATTTCGTCTGCTTAGATCCTAATTAATATTATAAAAACTAATTCTAACACATAAATTCTTACTTCGGATTATTAAATCCTCTAAATAAATGAATACAGTGTTCGTTATTAATAGTGTGATTGTTTTTTGCGTCAGTACAATGTGTTGATAGTTACGATCAGTAGAAGGCAGATAAACAATAAAATTGGTCACTGTACTACCTTGCTTTTTTAATCTTATAGATTAAAAATAAACACCTTAGCGATCGGATTATATTGATCGCTATATAACTGCACTTTAGTCGCACTGGGAACGAGAAATAACCCTCTTCTAACTAATAACGGGTTGTTAACTTTACAGGTTAAGTTCAATTTGCTCGTTCCTTTTACACGCACTGTCTAAAAAGATTCACTATTACTTGTTGATGCACTCTTGTATGATGAATCGCTGTTCTAATAATTATTTTAATAACATTTGAAGTATTTACTACTATTGTGTTATAGCAAATTAATAAAATATAAAACGATGTCGAGCCGCAACTGTTTAGCTCATGATGAAGGAAGCGAATGTGAATTTCTCAGCGTCTCACTGATTATATACCCCGGTCTTAGATCGCCGTTAGGGACAAAAGTCGCTGAGTAAACTCCTTTGTGATTGGTACAAAAATCCGTTACAGTGACGTAATGTTTGTGTTAACCGCCACCAGCGCGCTCTCGTACCCACATTGTCGTTATTGTTGGTTTTCACCGGCAATTTCTTAAATCTGGTTAAAAAATGATGCTAACGCTCACTATTAACTTATTACACTTCCAATCTCTTAAGTTTGGTACAAAAATCCGTTACAGTGACGTAATGTTTGTGTTAACCGCCACCAGCGCGCTCTCGTACCCACATTGTCGTTATTGTTGGTTTTCACCGGCAATTTCTTAAATCTGGTTAAAAAATGATGCTAACACTCACTATTAACTTATTACACTTCCAATCTCTTAAGTTATCATCAAATTAAAGTTTATTGTCTGCTCTTTATTTTGATGTGGCATAATGCCGGTTTGCACCTAGCTTTCACTGACAATACATAAAAATAGTGTTTTTAAACATGGTTTCTTATTGTCGTCTGCTAATAATGCACAATGCGACTATTTCTCTATCTTTTACATTTTGTTATTTACACCTGTGTTCTCTTTTGGAACGTTATTACATAAATAAAATACATACATTATTACAATTCAAAGCTATTTACAGTGGAACAATATTAAATCTTAATATAATTATGATAATATGTTATTATGAAAATTCCTTATTCTCTAAATACATTTTACTTGGCCTACTCATTTTAAAGGTATACAATATTAATTGAGTGATGGTATTTCACACCTTATTCGTCATATTTATTGTTCAGTAAATTTAATGTTCATTGGGGTCTTGTTTCCCTATTAACTTACTGACATAAATTCATTTATGCAGGGTCTAGATACATTTATGGTACAGGGTTTATTACCTGTTTATTATTACTTCTAATCACATCTCGTTTAATTAGGAAGTTGCTGATACACATAAGACTTCCTTTTACAATTATCCTTATTCTATAATGTTACATCTTTGTTGGTAAAGCTAGTCTTTTTGTAGCTTTGTGGCTATAGCTAGTATAGTAATAGTCTTTGTTATTTACATATCATTGTTCTTCTATTTTCAGCCAAAATGCTGTTATTGTGTTTACTTTTATTAAAGTCATTTGTTATTTAGTTTCTATTTACATGACTCTACACATTAATGTCATGAACTGGCTCGCTTGACAGCTTATTTGTGAACTTTGCATGTCCATTAGTTATAGTCAGTCATTGTGTTTGAGTTGTAGTGTCATGCAGTGTATTCATCACTGCTTCTTGGGATCCTTCCTCTTCTTTCTTCTATGCTGGTCCCTTCTCTTCTTTGTTACATTCATTACAAATGATTCACTATATAACTTTAGTGTCATATTCGGACGATGTTCTGAGTTGCCTCCGAACAGTATTTTCCTTTAAATACATCCTTGAACTCCTCGTAACTCGTGAGGTCGTGTCTCGTTGCCGTCCACCAGTTGTCATTTATGTCCCGGAAGTATTCGTCCAAGTATCCTCGGATGATGGTCCATCGATTTTCCCGAGTCTTTGCCAGCTGTTCATCAACTCTCAAGCAATTCCATCGGGTTCCGCTTGTATTGTTTAAAATTGATGACCTCCTGTTTGTCAATGTGTTGGAATTGCGATATAATGGGTGGTTTGCTATTAATAATTTCAAACTCCTCTCTGATTTTGGCGATCTCCCGTTTCTGGATCTCTTCAATTTTATCCTGATTGTTTTGACCTTGCCCGCAAACCTCGCTTACGGCGGTGTCGATCTCCCGACATCTCTTTCGGAAGTCTGTCCGCACCTGGGTTACGTTTTCTTCGGTTGCGGTTCGTATGGACTCCATTCGAATCTGACTATCTTCTTCAAGGGCAGTCATTCGGTTGCCGAAGTCTTCCTTCATTTGTTGTAATTCCTGACTTGTGTTTTCCCATTTTCCGTTTATTTCGGAAACCTCTTGTCAGATCCCCGTCATCTCCTCCTCGATCTTCTCATTTATCTGTTCGTTATTATTTTCGATAGTTTTGCTTCTTTCAACTCCTCCAAGTTTTTCTGGTTGTCTTGTTTCAGTTCGTCTATTTTCTTATTATTTTCGGCCATTTGCTGGCTGTTGTTGTCTATTTTTTCTTCCATCTTCTTGCTGTTCTTGTCCAATTTTTCATTAATTTCCTCCTTCATTTGTTTACTATCGTCCTTAATTTGTTTCAGACTCTCATCGTTTCTGTCGAATTTTTCGTTCATTTGTTTAAAATTCTCGTTTATTTGTTCCATAAATTTCAGAAAATTTGGATCTCCTCTAGTTTTTCCTCCCTTACTACCGGTTCTACATCCTCAACCGATGTCACTTCCTTCTCTTTCACTCTAACTTCTTTTTTGGCCTCCTTCGTCCGTCTCAGTGATGACGCCCTCTTATGCATCTTGTTCTTCTTTTTCCGTACTTGCCGCTAGATATTATTCTTCTTGTAAATCTAGCCTCACTAGTTGGTGCGCCACTTTGTTAAATAATACATTTGGTGTTTGTGTTTGTTAAGTCGCACGTCAAATGCGTCACTGTGCTATCAACGCTTAGTGTGATCTGATAGTCCTTACCTGTCCTTACTCACTAGTTTTTTCTTCCCGATAGGCACCAAATTGTTTTGCAGAAAAACAATTTAAGGATTCTATCTCCGTTGGTTACGGTACTGTAATGAGTGATTCGAATTATCCGCCGACTGGCGGGAACTCGAATGTCGCTTGTGTGGGGGACGTGTTGTAAACATAAAATGTTGCTGGCTAATTCTATTCACTGCTACAGAACACAACATATATAGTACACTTGAAATAATTACAGGACAGCTAGTAACGGTTCACACTTATTTATTTGGCTTGATAGCTTATTAATTTTGAATAATGGTTGTACAAATGAGATTAATATAATAGTTTTTAGCCTCGGCAATAAATTAATTGTTCACTCAGCAGAGAGCAGGGTGGCAGCATAAGTTAATCTGACGCCATGATGGACGCCGTCTTCTTATTTATACAAAATAAAATTGCCAATGAATTCTTTTAAGTACGACAAAAAAGTTTAGAACAAGATATTTATATAAAGTACACCACCTGACAATTGTGATAATTAAGTATGAAAGAGGTTTACATTAAATTCAATTCTGTGGTGTTAAAAGTGTGTGCCAGTGTTATTCGTTTAATACATAGGTTATAATTTAGTTGAGCCTCCAGGTGGTCTAGTGGCTAACGCGGGCGATTGATGCGCTCGTGGTCCCGGGTTCAATTCCCGGCGGAGGTTCCTTCCGTACGGCGTGCACTCAGCGTCGTGAGGCAAACTGAGTAGGCGCTGAGATAACAGCGCCGCCTCCTGGCTGTGAATACCGCAACTAGCGGCTGGTGGCGCGTAGTACTAGCCATACACCGTCACACTAACACAAAAGCCGCGCGGTACGCCTTGGTCCTTAACGGACTGTTGAGCGGAGGTTTTTTTATAATTTAGTTACTTGGTATTCATAAATATTTTTTCTTAATTACTCTTTGAAAGAAATAATATCATCAGTTTATAGTGAGAGTTCAAAGTGTTATGAGAAAATTTATAGAGAATTTTTAATTTGAATTCGGGTAATTCAGCAATACTTATCAATCAGTTGATTTAAGGTGTAGTGTCATACAGTTGAATTGGTTGGGTCATCGTTGTTGGTTTTCAATCTTCAATAATCTTTGGATTCAATCACGCCTTGCGTCTTTTTCGTATGAGTTGATTGAATTTAATTAATTTGGAATTAATTAATCTGGTCTGTTGCCTAGGTTGGATGTATTAGTTCCTCATCAGGTAGTTTGGTCCTTCACTTTAACAAATCTGGTTACTTTTCACTGTTTTAAATAAAAAATTGGGCCATTTACTACTTGGCGTCTCTTCCTCTTGAGCGTCACTATGGAATTAATAGTTTCTAACAGAATATTCATACATAACGTTCAGTTGTCATGGTAACTGATAAATTCTGATTGGCTATTCATGACTTAAGCCCATTGTTAGAATATTTGAATTTTTATTCAAAATGATTAAATATCTTCTGATTGCTATTATTCTTCGGTCTTCTTATTTAAGTATGAACTATTATCACAACTGTTCGTAATTTCTTCAAAGATCATTTTGACATCCCACAAAGCTGGGTTTGCTTATTTATTAATGTTTGAACAATCATGTTGATATTATTTAATTACATTTCTTTCTTATTTTATGTCCTTAATTTAACATTTATCTTTTAATATGATCCATTAATTATCATTGACTAGTTACTTGCCTTTGATTTGCTAATATTATAGTTAATTTCTTACAATTTGTTGGCATTGGTTTTATACAGTTAGGCATTTCATAGGCCTAGGTAGTAATTGGCTATATTTTCTTATTTTATACAGATTACATATTATTTTACCCTTGTACATGTTTTGTTTTGTGTTATAAATGATTTGTTTACTTGTTGAATTGTTTTGGGTCTGTTTTATCATAATTGAATGTTTTTATTAGTTTCCATATTATGGTTTGTCTATTATTTTCTAACGGCCTTTCCAGTATTATTAGATTTATATTAATTTATCTTTTTTCTTATTTATATTGTCATTGTTTATAATTTGGCTATTATTTACTATTCTCTATAAAATATAGCATAACATTTAGGTTTATGGTCTGTATAACACTTCAGCCATATTCCTATACATAAACTTAATCAAACAATTCTTTAACAGTTATTATACTACTCTTGTTTACATTTGATTTATTCTTACTTATTTTTTGGTGATAAACATCATCACACCATTTAACTTTACTTAACTAACTATCCCTTAGAACATAGGATGCTTATTGATTTTGACTTTCTATTCTTTACCACATTCTTTCTTAAATAAATTTTACTCTCTAACCATGGTAATACTAACCCTTAATACTATTGTATTCCTCATCTACAATTTATCTTAATACTAATAATAACAAAATCCTTATTTAATAACATTTTTCACCGATAAACCTTTAGTGTTTATCACTGATTATCAGGTGTTTATACCTATCAATAGGGTTTCTATTTAATTTGGGGTTTTACACTGTCACTTTGCACTTTTTATATTTTATTTAAGTGTTACTAGTGGGTATTACCTAACATTAAATTCTCTTTCTCACATACTCTTTCTCACATCTCTCTGTTTCTTTATCTCTCACTTTACAATGGTTAATTATACTGTTAACAAGTTCATATCATAATAGAGTGATTATAATATTTATTCTCTATTTATTTGGTTAGTGTACTTTGTTTATCTTTAAGTTATTGAATTTTAACAATTATCATTTACATTGCTTATTTGGTTGACTCTAATAATTATCATTTACATTTATCATTTATTGGTTTCTTTTTCATTACTTTATTTGAGTGTAATATTTCTCCCTTTTTGTTCTATATTATTCGTTTGTGTCTTTTCATTTCATTTCATTTATATTATGGTTTTCACCTTCTCATTTGGTTTCATTTTATTTGGTCAATCACTGGTGTTGTGGCTGGTTCTACCTATTCACTTATTTTATTTCTTTTTATATATATTTTCACTGGTGTTGGGGCTGGTTCTACCTTCTCACTTCTTTTATTTCTTTTTATATATCTTTTCACTGGTGTTGGGGCTGGTTGTACCTATTCACTTACCATATCTATTGGGTTATTTTGGTTAAATCGCATTGTACTATCGTTATCAACGTTTGCTTCATTGCTTGCTACATTTCTCTTATCAGAGGTTACTTTTACTATTACTTTTATTTGTTTGATCGTATAATTATGTTAATTACCCATTCCTTTATCTCTGACTCATCCCTTTTTATTCATAGTGTTAATCATTTAGTGTTTTATTCTTATCATGTTGCTTCATTAATGCATGTTGAAGATATGTACCCTTACAATATATATATATATATATATATATATATATATATATTACATTTAATATTTTTAAATAAATTAACCTCTAGATATACCTTTTTTTTCCTTATTAGGAACATGTTTCAGGTACCATCTTGTACCCATCCTAAGCCTTCCGGTTTTTGTGTCTGGTGAAGTACATATGTGTTGGTTGACTATTATTATTGTGGCTTCCTGTTGGCTTCTGGTACTTCAAATTGGTTTCATTGTGTGTGATTGTGGTGTATGTGTTAGTTTTTTGTGTATTTTCGATGATGAGTGCTTTGAATATTGTGTCATGTTTTGTATTGATTTGTATTTGTTCAGGTATTAGTTTGTTTTGTGTTTTATGTTTGTATATTTGTAAATTTTCCCAAATGTTCATTATAGTGCCTTTGTGTGGTATATGTTTTATTAGTGTCATATTGGTTATGTCTGGGAATTCATGTCCTGTGTTTATTGCATGTGTGGCTTAATTGGATTTATATATTTCTGGTTTTTTGTATGCGTTTAGGTGTTCAAAATAACGTTTCTTCAGCTGTTTCTTTGTTTGTCCTATGTAACATTTATTGCAATCTTGGCATTCAATTTTGTATATACCGTTAGTTGTTGTATTACCTTTGTTGTGTGGGCTATTTAGTTTTTGTAAATTATTTTTATTAGTATTGTATTGTTTTTTTAATATCTGTGGTTTTAAATAGTTTTGTTAGTTTTGTCATTTTATTATTTATGTATGTGAATGTGGCCCATTTTTGTTGTTGTTATTATTTATGTGTTGTTCATTTTCATTAATTCTTAATTGTTCAATTTTGCCAGTTTCTTGTTTGTTTAGGGGTATTTTGTACATTCTGTTAAATAGCGAATAGAATGCTGCCATTTCATGTTGTGGTGGGTGGTCAGAATGGTTAGGTATAATGATGTTAGTAGAAGTTGGTTTTCTATATATTGCATATTGTATGTGGTTGTCGTATCATGTGATGGTTATTTCTAAATAGTTGATTTGTTATGTTTTTCTTTTTCTTCTGTGAATTGTATTTTAGGATGTATGTTATTGATTTGTTTCAGTATGTTCTCTGCATTTGTGTTTTTGTTATTTGATACATATAGCCCATCATTTACATATCTTATCCATATGCCATTTGGACCATATGATTTTATAATATTTTGTATTTTGGTTTCTATGACTATCAATGCCTGCAAGATAGTCCACCGGTGTACCTCGTCAGTGAAGTGCGGATTTATCATCGACTTAGATTAAAAGGGATTAAACGAAACACAAAGTTAAATAATTTTTTTACTCGAACTTATAAAACAACAACTAAATAATAACAGTTAGACTTCTTAAAACTGTATTGTTACAACACAAAAAGCCACCCCAATACCAGGGAAAAAACTATAATGAATCAACTATATTAAACTAATGAAAATAAAATGAGTATGACGAGACGAATGACTATGACCCAACCCAAGTGATTGACCCAATAAAAGAAAATAAAATGAGAAGGTATATGAAAAAGACACAAACAAATGATAAAGAAAATAAAAGGAGAAATATTAAACTCAAATGATGATGAAAAAGGCACAAACAAATAATAAATGTAAATGACAAATATTAAAATCAAATAAAATAATCTCAATTAAAGTACACTAACCAGAGAAATAGATATTATATGTTATGAATAACCCTATGATGATAAGTGAATCAGAACATGAAATTTGTTAACATAATAACTAATAATAAAATTGTGAATAAAACAATAAAAAACCCTGAAGTGAGAGATAGGTAGGAAGTGAAAGTGATTAAGTGAGTATGAGAAATCAATATTAGGGAATAACCACTAGTAACACTAAAGTACCGTACAGTAAAAAATGCAAAGTGCCAGTGTAAAATAAGAAGATATAGCCAATTACTACTTAGGCCTATAAAATGCCTAACTGTATAAATCCAAAATAAACAAATTGTAAGAAATTAACTGTTGTATTAGAAAATCCAGGGCAAGTAACTAGTTAAGTACAATTAGTGAATCATAATAAGATGTCAAAGTTAGATTAAAAACATAAAATAAGAAAGAAATGTAATAACATAATATTAATGTTATTGTCAAAACTTTAATACATAAACAAACCTAGCTTTGTGGAATGTCAAAATGATCTTTAAAAGAAAATATAAACAGTTGTGATAATATCTAATACATAGATAAGAAGACAGAAGAATAATAGTAATCAGAAGATATTTATTCATTTTGAATTAAAATTCAAATATTATAACAATAGACATAAATATGATCAGCCAATGACAGGGGCGGATCCAGAAAGCTTCTATGGGGGGGGGCAGAAACCTTCTAAGGGGGGGCAAAAGTATTTGTGGTGTGTGTGTGTGTGCGCGCGCGCGCGCGCATAATTGATACCATGGGAATCAGAATGAGATAAATTTTTGTACAATAAAGGATATGTGGTTCTGCTATGGATTAGAATGACTGAAAAACAATTGTTACAAAAGTAAAATGTATTACTCTACATTCTACATTGAGTTTATTATTAAAGTACAGTATATATGTATATATTTACAAGTAATATACAAGTAAACTTCAAAAACGAAGATTTATTTAAATTTTAAAATTAATCAAATAGTTACATTATATATTTACTATACTTTATATTTCTTTGTACACTCTATCAGCTGTTTTCTATAATTAAAATATTTTCTTTATATTTACATTTACAGTACTTTCATATTTTTTACTGATATTAGGAGAACACATACTATTATCAATATCATATACATAGAAATAAGGTATCTAATCTAGGACAAACTCGTCACGATGTTTCCTAATTTTGGCGTATCGGTTAACAATATTTTCTGGACTTACATTTATATCGCGATGGATATTGAGTAAAGCCAGCCCAGTGAGCCTCTCTTGTGCCATCGTTGACCTCAACCAACTCTTGAGTCTCCGCAGCTAGAAAACGTTCGTTCTGCAGTTGCGTTAGAGACTGGCAGTGTGATTAGAATGTTTAGTAAAAAATGTATATAAGGATAAACAACCTTATCGCAGTTTTCTAGCATATCAATTGCAGTTTGTGGACATCCATGGTTCGCTCGTTTCCATTTTAACTTCCATGATTCCAATTCTGATTCAAACATTCTATGTAGTACCTCGATTGGTTTATTGAAGAAGTGTCCATATTTTACGGTCAATTGCTGCATAATCTCTTTTTTGCTGTCATCTGTTTGATTAGGGAAAAGGATATGCAAATTGTAAAGTTGAAGTGTTTCACGACTGAATCGTGTCTTTAGATCACCCAAAATATGGTCAAGAGCCGGGATGTACATTGATTGCCTGAAGTAACTACAATTATCATTAACAATAACAGGGTGATTCTCTCTTTGAGTTTGTTTGCCAACTATTCGAGGTCTAGTGATCGATACACCTAATTCTTCGGCAATAACACAAGCCTCTTCAAAAAGAGTAGCAAAAACCAATTCAGCATTCTTGCGCCTGGATTCTAGTCGAATTATTGTGTCATTTAGTTCCTCTTGCGCCGATTTCAAGTCCAAACAGATCCGTTGAAAAAACACGCTTAATTGATGGGTACACGTGAGTAAATCTGAGAGACATAGGATTGCAATGATTGTTTGACTATTACAAAGAGAGGATTTCAATCCTCTAGCCTTCACGGATGACTGTGGATCATTCCATTTTCCGAATGACTCAAGAGCAGAAATTATTTTTGGGAGCGCAGATCTAAATTGAAGGACACCATCGTGGCGTTCTATCCATCGAGTTTCACAGAGACCCGAAAGTTGGTGTCCTAATGCTTTTTTTAACACTTGCATCCTTTTTGGCGAAGCTCTGAAAAAATATATAGTCTCCTGCATTGTGTCTACTGCGTTTTTAATTTGACGGATTTTAGACGTTTGCGAGATAGATAAATTTAGAGCATGTTTATGACATGGCGAGTATACTGCATTAGTTGCTTCCTTCTTTATAGTTGCAACAGCACCACGAGCCTGTGACACCATCACACTGCATCCGTCAGTAGATATCCCAACACAGTTTTTCAAATCCAGATTGAGATCTCGCAATTTCTGGATGACAACTTTGCCTATGTCAATACCAGTTACTTTTGGTTCAGTATCGGTTACCTCATCAGTATTCCCGCCAAAAACGTTACTACGAATATCTATGAATCCGACAAATGATTCGTACACAGCATTCTCATGTAGATACCTCAATATGAGTGTCAATTGTGTAATTTCAGAGCAATCTGCACTCTCATCAAACATAATACTGAATATTCCCGCAGATTGGATTCTTTTCAGAATTGTAGTTAAAATTTCATCACCACAAGCGCCAATGATTTCATTTTGAGTGGTTTTACTTATATATGTAGCACGCGCAGATGCATTTTTCAAATGATCTCTCAATATGGTATCGCCACTTTGAACTCGCAGTTTCAATAAAGCACGAAAATTCCCTTCATTAATAACACTAGTTTTCTAGGTTCAATGGACCATCGTCTCGATGACCCCGAAATGCTATGTTTTGCTGCCCCATTAAAATGATAGTTTCTACTACAGGTTTCAATCGGTCACGGTTTTCCTTTACCTGACTGTCCCTTTCTGCGTTCACCCTATTTAAAATACATAGCTCCGAATGTTCATTTGTATTTAAAAAATCCTTTGCTGCTTGTACGGCATTTTTATGGTATTTATTATTATTGTGAGTGTCTAAATATCCATCCTTTCCATATAGTTTAGCGTAGGTATTTAGTGGTTCTGTTACTAACCGCTTCAAAGGAGTACTATTTTGTGGTCCTCCAAGACCAGCATTTACAAAAAGTGGACAGTATTTACAGAAGAATCCCTGTTCTGCATTCGAGTAAACTAACCACTCATAGGAATTCAAATGCTTATGACTTGCAAAACGCTTGGTTTTGTTATTATTATGCAGGGAGGAAGAAAACTTGTAGTCTTTATCTGGCATCCACGGGTGTAAAAGAATATTACGTCTCGTCAAATCATCAATCGGTTTGCCCACGTAATTGCCGATATCGTACGTAGATCCTGTTTGATCATTACATGTTTTTAGCTGTTCCTGCTCACGTGCTTGCTGTTCAGGTTTTGCCTCATTTGGAGAATTATTATCACGAGGTTCAGAGACAATGATTGTACGCGGTAGATTTGAATCAAGCTCCTGTAAATCAGGGGATGACATAATAACTTCAGGCATTACATTTGGAAGGGACTCGTCAGAACTAGGCGATGCAAGTTCAGCAGATAGAGAATGAGTTTTTGTTGGACAGGTAAAATACTTCTCAATGGTATTATCAGCCTTTCGTTTAGTTGTCGTCTTCTTTAATGAGGTTGACTGAAATAAAACAATATTCCGATCAGGAGATATAAAAATAAATATAAAAATGAAATTGTCATGAAAATTGTATTCGTTAGGAATCACTCAACTTGTGTTATAAGGTGATGCTCAATAAATCAATTAAATTTTGAACAATTTGTAGGTAAAGTTTTTATTTATTTTTACTGCGACCTTGCGAAGGTTCGATTGTATGTTGAAGGATGAAGGAGGCATATTAATATTGAAAGCGTGGCACTGAAATGTGAGCTTGAATTCCCAGAAAAGGGCATACTGTAATTATGAACTTGCAGTTAAATATTTACAGATAGGTTTCGTTAATATAATAAAAGCGAATGATGAATTATAAATTAACGAGATGAGCATCAACACACATATGGAGTGACTAATTGAAGCAACATTAAATGTGCATTATGTTTGAATTATTAATTTGTAAGTCGCTTTAGCATGAGCGCCACATGCTTTCATTTTCAGCGAAAATTGTAATAACATGTTTATTAAATTGCTATGTTAACCAAGCTATTTTGGAGAAAAACTATTTTCACACAATTTCTATAACGTGTATTGGTTTAACAATAATAAAACCAAATACTTAAACCACCATTTAATTTAAATCTATAAAATAAAATATTGAAATAAAATATATGTATAGCAAATAGTCAGACATATTACGGCGTCAATTTTTTTTGTCAAACGATTTCACAATGAAACAGAGGTTGTTTCAAGTAGCCTATTTACCGACATGTTGAACATCGATAAATTCAGACGAATGTGGGAAAATCTTTGCAGTTCTGTTAAGTCTTGATTCTGGCTCTAATGCAGATTTGAGGTTAGTGATCCTTCTTTCCTTTGTTACACTTTGTAGCTGAGTAAACTGACTAACTCGTTAGGTAAACGCTGTACTACTGCCGTATGGTACGGCCAATTTGTTTTCAGCATATGGCTTGCCGATACCCAGAAAAAGGGATTAAGTTTATTTCTGTAGTCCGTGCAAACCTTAGAAAATAACCATTGTGTTGTGGCAGCGCTTTTGCCTGCCTCTTAGCTTTCACACCCATAAAATACAAACACATGTTACCGTTACTGCCATGAAATACTAATAGGGTAGAGAGTACGGTTATCGCCACCTTTAAGGATTTATAGCTGTTTTTATCTTTATTTCTTTAATACTGTAAGGAAAATTATAAATCAAATTGCTTTAATACATTATTTGGAATATTTTAATGCTGAAAACTTTTTTTTTTTACAGAAAACGATAAAAAACAATTTTAAAATAGATGTTAAAGTTAAAAACTCGATTTGGCACAGTTATCGCCACCATACCATATAAGAACATCATTTGCAAAAATTTTGCGAAACGCAAGTTAATAGATAACAGAACAAATTTTTGAACATTTTGAGACTCTAAAACTATTCGATATTTTTTTAATTAACGAAATGCCCACAGGTGGCGGAAACCGTACTCTCTACCCTACATTGTTTGTGGCAGGTACAGGACCCTACGGTGTGAATTGTGAAAGTTTCATAAGTAGCCTACCGCCGACCTAACGACTATGAAATACTGCAACCTGCTACGTTCGTATTTGACTACATCGTAGGAAAACACGTATAATGAAGCAAGAGGGAGAGCAGTAATTCGTTATTATATTTCCGAATTATAATTTTTTGGGCTTATGGGGGGGGCAGTTGCACCTAGTGCCCCCCCCTGGATCCGCCTATGCAATGAGAGTACAGACAGTTGCCGTAACAACGGAACGTTATTTATTGTAATTCCATTATAAAACAGTTAGTTCATTATTGACGCTCAAGACATACAGAAGCCAAACCATATTCGGCTCAATTTTAATTTAAAATAGTCCAAAATAAGTCAAAAGTTAATAAAATGAAGATGCAAGAAGTCTGATGAAGACCGAATCAAACTAGGAGAGCCAATTAACCAGATTAATAACAATTGAAACTAATTAAAACTTCCAATTGATTGAAAAAGAAGCCAGACGTACTCCAAATTATAAATGAAGGAAGATTGATGATTATATGGACCAACCTAACTAAAAAACTAAATGAGTTTTTACCCGAATTCAACAGATTTGATAAGTATATCTGAAATACCCGAATTTATGGAATAAATTCTAATTAACTTTTTCTCACAACACAAATAACTCTCACTCCGAACTGATAATCATATTTCTTTCAAGGATTAATTGAAAATAAAAACTAAAATTGTATGTAAACAGAAAATAACCTGTATACAAATTACGAATTCTTAACACACACTTTTTAACACTTCAAAATACGAATTGTAATTACCTGTAATAGTATGTATGTACCATTGATGTAAGGTAGTGTACATTATTATCATCTTATTAATATTTTTTCGTAACCAAAAGAACTCAGATTAAACGAACAGTAAAAATAAACACAAAACAACAGCCATGTCGATTGAGTAACGTTTAATCAACTTTAGCCAACCTTGAGAAAATTGTCTATTTATAGCCGGAGCAACTTTGTTTAATAACAGTATATAATTTTGTATTGAATTGAATAACTGATAATTTCACGTTAATAAATTAGTACTGAGTAGTAATAACCGTCCTTTATTTCATTGTAAATTGCATTATAAAGTTTGTGTACTTTAGCGACGAACGTAATTGTCAGTCAGCGTTAGATGTCGGCAGCACGGCGAACTACTAGAGAGATTCATACGCCCGCCAATTGCGATGGTAATTTGAATCAATCAACACTGTCTAGAACGACCGCTCAATTTCATATTTTTTAATTGTTTTCATAAACAATTTGGCGCCACCCAGGTATGAATTATACTCATTAAAGGACAGGTAAGGGTTACACTCGCGAGATATTGTACTGGTAATTCGTGAGATTGCGACGGACATCGTCAGCATAACAAAAAGAAAAAGTAAGTAAGTAAACATAAGGTAACGACTACAACGTGTGAGGCTAACACACAACACACAATAAAAAATACTTTTATAGAGACGATAAAGATCTCGTCGTTACAAATTGGTGACCAACTAGTGTGGCTAGAATTAAAGACTAGCGGCGGTTATGAGAAATAATGCAACACTCCATGATCACCAGGGGAAGACCAAAGAAGAGGGCTGAAGACACCGACAAGGAAGAACAGGAAACAACACCGGCCGAAGAAATGGAAATGATCAAGGAATTGATCGAAGAGGATGCCCAAGGGGACCAACCAGAGAACCCAATTCAAGACAGGGAGAAGGAACAACAGGAGGGTGACAAGGAAGAAGTTAGAGGAGACCCTAACATACTAAAATTAATGGAATTAATGAATAGTATGAATGACAATTTTAAGAAGCAGAAGGAAGAAACTATAGGAAAAATAGACCAAATGAAGGAAGAAACTAATGACAATTTTAAGAAACAGGAGGGGAAATAAATATAAAATTGGACAGAAACAGTGAAGAATTAAAGAAACAACTCTAGGAGGACATAGAAACTCTGAATGATAAGATGGAAAGCAACCACGAAGCATTGAAGAGAAACCAAGAGATCTTAGAAGAGAAGAGTGAGGAGTTAAAGAGACAGATCAAGAAAGATCTGGAAATACTGAACAACAAGATCGAGAATAATAGTGAAACACTCCAACGACAACTGAAGGAAGACAGTGAGAAGACTAGAGAAGAATTAAGATACATAATAATAGGGTATCGTGAAGAAGTCAAGCAGACAAAAACGGGGATGAATAAGAAATGGGAAGAAACAAATTACCAAGCAGATCAACTTAATGAAACATCAGATAGTGGTTTCACACAATTGAATGAAACACTAGACAGCACCTCTGAAGGTATCAATGAAAAAATAAGAAATAAAGAAGACAAAAGTGTATTGTTTTCTGAAAATAAAAGTAACAAAAACAAAGAGAAAATTAAGCACATAGACACCAACCGTAGAGCAGTAAAGAAGAACCAAATAATTAAGAAAACAAAATATATAGGAAAAATATGTAAAAGAAAACTAATAAAAACACGAGAAGAACTGGTGATGATGAAGCATGGACTAATTGATATGTTTAATTTACAAATTACTGACCATATTGAATTAATGGATTATAAAGATTGTAGGAGGACTTTAAAAGAAATTATCGAAGGGATTCACAACAAACCAGTGAATAAAAACTTCAGCAAATCTATATTTAAATGGAAAATACCAGAAATAGAAATGCAGAATAAAAAACCAGTGATAATATTAATGAGGGAGGTACAATTGGCTCCTTTGGTTAATAAACAAAATGCTAAAGTGATCAAGGTAGGCATTGATACTAATGAACACATGGTATTAGAAGAATGACTGTACCAGGTAGAAGAGACGTATTTCACAAGGACAGAAATAGTTCTACACACCAGAGTGATCCGAACGACAAGTGCAGATGAAACTATGGACCATGGGTAAACTAGATACCACACACCGAGAAATGGGACAGTTTCACAGTAACAACCAAGCAAACAAATGGAAAGGAAGGAGCATTAAATTCATTAAACCAATGAATAATAATCAAAAGAAAAAACATAAATGACATTTAAGGAAAAAACTTAAGAATAATTGACAAGAAATGACTAAACGACCAAGACAAAGTGAATGAGAAGAGCTATCAAACCATAATAAATAAGTTTACGTATTATCCGGAATAAATGTTAACCAACAAACATTTGAAGGAGAGGAGGAGAAAATCACCAAAGAGAATTATGTAGTGAAGGTTATAAGAAATTATCCAGAATAAATGTTGTCAATAATACATTTGAAGAAGAAAAGGAGAAAATCGCCAAGGTGTATTATATATTAAAGGATAGAAAGGACCTGGAAGATATAGTCAAGGAGATCATACAACAGCAGAAACAAGATACCAAATTAGCCAACATATGAAGGTATAGCCAAGAAACAATTATTGTTATACGTAGGACCTTATATCATAACAAAAGACAATGGCAACAATACGTATGAAGTAAGCAATCCAATAACTAAAAAGATCAAAGGAGTATATAACCAAGTTTCCATCAAAAAGTTCTACGAGGATGGATGAACAATCATAATAACAATTTACAAAATTCAAAACAATATGTAAGATCAACTTACACTACCATTTAGGAAACATATGAGATAAGAGATAACATAAAGTAAAAAACTACAAAATTCCTAAATAGTAAGTACAACCAACTTACACTAATATTTTGAAAATAGGTGAGATAAAATGAAATAAACAAACGAAATGAAAACAAGAATTAATAATACAAGAGAATTAGAAAGGAAATCAATTAAAATAAACAAAAATAGAACCAAGCAAGATCAGCCAAGACAAATACATAAAATTGTAAAGAATATAGAATATAGAATATTCAAAAGAAAAAAAAAGAAAACTGGTACAAGAAAAAGAAAAAAATATAAAGCAAATATACTGCAAGTGGCTAAAGCAAAATAAGGCTAATCAACAAAGGAAAAGAAAAGAAAAAATGTCTAAAATAATTAAAATGGTCACAAGAAAAGAAAAGAAAAACAAACTAATTAAAAGTTATAAATAATGAAATTAACAAATAAATAAATAAAAACAATCAACTGTGTGAGTATGTAACAGAATATAGCAAAGGTACAGCAGAAGGAAGAAAGAGTAGAAAAAAGTTAAAATGATCTAAGGAACTATGAAGTGGACAATCCCCAAAATATTATTATTAATGAAAGTCACAAGATGACAAGAAAGTATTTAAGATTGACTGAGAATAGGTCCAGCAATCAATTGACTGAACAGAGATGATGTTCCTCTGGTCTCAGAAAAAAAGGTAGTAATGGATGAAACCAGCTACTAAAGTTTAGTGAAATTATATATAACAGGGAGAACGCACTAATGGAAATAAGTAAAAGTAGATCTAAAAAATAACTAAATAAAAAGGAGTGGAACAAGTAAGAAGAGAAACAAGAAGGAAGAAATAAACAAGAAGAAAAAGGAAAAAATTATATATAACTGATAATTTCATAAAAAAATATAATAGTGTTAACCAAATGATGAATTTTGATGGGAGGCATTATTTTACAACACAAAAAGCCACCCCAATACCAGGGAAAAAACTATAATGAATCAACTATATTAAACTAATGAAAATAAAATGACTAAGACGAGACGAATGACTATGACCCAACCCAAGTGACTGACCCAATAAAATAAAATAAAATGAGAAGGTATATGAAAAAGACACAAACAAATGATAAAGAAAATAAAAGGAGAAATGTTAAACTCAAATGATGATGAAAAAGGCACAAACAAATAATAAATGTAAATGACAAATATTAAAATAAAATAAAATAATCTCAATTAAAGTACACTAACCAGAGAAATAGATATTATATGTTATGAATAACCCTATGATGATAAGTGATTCAGAACATGAAATTTGTTAACATAATAACTAATAATAAAATTGTGAATAAAACAATAAAAAACCCTGAAGTGAGAGATAGGTAGGAAGTGAAAGTGATTAAGTGAGTAAGAGAAATCAATATTAGGGAATAACCACTAGTAACACTAAAGTACCGTACAGTAAAAAATGCAAAGTGCCAGTGTAAAATAAGAAGATATAGCCAATTACTACTTAGGCCTATAAAATGCCTAACTGTATAAATCCAAAATAAACAAATTGTAAGAAATTAACTGTTGTATTAGAAAATCCAGGGCAAGTAACTAGTTAAGTACAATTAGTGAATCATAATAAGATGTCAAAGTTAGATTAAAAACATAAAATAAGAAAGAAATGTAATAACATAATATTAATGTTATTGTCAAAACTTTAATACATAAACAAACCTAGCTTTGTGGAATGTCCAAATGATCTTTAAAAGAAAATATAAACAGTTGTGATAATATCTAATACATAGATAAGAAGACAGAAGAATAATAGTAATCAGAAGATATTTTTTCATTTTGAATTAAAATTCAAATATTATAACAATAGACATAAATATGATCAGCCAATGAGAGTACAGACAGTTGCCGTAACAACGGAACGTTATTTATTATAATTCCATTATAAAACAGTTAGTTCATTATTGACGCTCAAGACATACAGAAGCCAAACCATATTCGGCTCAATTTTAATTTAAAATAGTACAGAATAAGTCAAAAGTTAATAAAATGAAGATGCAAGAAGTCTGATGAAGACCGAATCAAACTAGGAGAGCCAATTAACCAGATTAATAACAATTGAAACTAATTAAAACTTCCAATTGATTGAAAAAGAAGCCAGACGTACTCCAAATTATAAATGAAGGAAGATTGATGATTATATGGACCAACCTAAGTAAAAAACTAAATGAGTTTTTACCCGAATTCAACAGATTTGATAAGTATATCTGAAATACCCGAATTTATGGAATAAATTCTAATTAACTTTTTCTCACAACACAAATAACTCTCACTCCGAACTGATAATCATATTTCTTTCAAGGATTAATTGAAAATAAAAACTAAAATTGTATGTAAACAGAAAATAACCTGTATACAAATTACGAATTCTTAACACACACTTTTTAACACTTCAAAATACGAATTGTAATTAAATGTAATAGTATATACGTACCATTGATGTAAGGTAGTGTACTTAATTATCATCTTATTAATATTTTTTCGTAACCAAAAGAACTCAGATTAAACGAACAGTAAAAATAAACACAAAACAACAGCCATGTCGATTGAGTAACGTTTAATCAACTTTAGCCAACCTTGAGAAAATTGTCTATTTATTGCCGGAGCAACTTTGTTTAATAACAGTATATAATTTTGTATTGAATTGAATAACTGATAATTTCACGTTAATAAACTAGTACCGGTACCGAGTAGTAATAACCGTCCTTTATTTCATTGTAAATAGCATTATAAAGTTTGTGTACTTTAGCGACGAACGAAATTGTTAGTCAGCATTAGATGTCGGCAGCACGGCGAACTACTAGAGAGATTCATACGCCCACCAATTGCGAGGGTAATTTGAATCAATCAACACCGTCTAGAATGACCGCTCAATTTCATATTTTTTAATTGTTTTCATAAACAATTTGGCGCCACCCGGGAATGAATTATACTCATTAAAGGACAGGTAAGGGTTACACTCGCAAGATATTGTACTGGTAATTCTTGAGATCGCGACGGACATTGTCAGCGTAACAAAAAGAAAAAGTAAGTAAGTAAACATAAGATAACGACTACAACGTGTGAGGCTAACACACAACACACAATAAAAAATACTTTTATAGAGACGATAAAGATCTCGTCGTTACAAATTGGTGACCAACTAGTGTGGCTAGAATTAAAGACTAGCGGCGGTTACGAGAAATAATGCAACACTCCATGATCACCAGGGGAAGACCAAAGAAGAGGGCTGAAGACACCGACAAGGAAGAACAGGAAACAACACCGGCCGAAGAAATGGAAATGATCGAGGAATTGATCGAAGAGGATGCCCAAGGCGACCAACCAGAAAACCCAATTTAAGTCAGGGAGAAGGAACAACAGGAGGGTGACAAGGAAGAAGTTAGAGGAGACCCTAACATACTAAAATTAATGGAATTAATGAATAGTATGAATGACAATTTTAAGAAGCAGAAGGAAGAAACTATTGGAAAAATAGGCCAAATGAAGGAAGAAACTAATGACAATTTTAAGAAACAGGAGGGGAAATAAATGAAAAATTGGACAGAAACAGTGAAGAATTAAAGAAACAACTCTAGGAGGACATAGAAACTCTGAATGATAAGATGGAAAGCAACCATGAAGCCTTGAAGAGAAACCAAGAGATCTTAGAAGAGAAGAGTGAGGAGTTAAAGAGACAGATCAAGAAAGATCTGGAAATACTGAACAACAAGATCGAGAATAATAGTGAAACACTCCAACGACAACTGAAGGAAGACAGTGAGAAGACTAGAGAAGAATTAAGATACATAATAATAGGGTATCGTGAAGAAGTCAAGCAGACAAAAACGGGGATGAATAAGAAATGGGAAGAAACAAATTACCAAGCAGATCAACTTAATGAAACATCAGATAGTGGTTTCACACAATTGAATGAAACACTAGACAGCACCTCTGAAGGTATCAATGAAAAAATAAGAAATAAAGAAGACAAAAGTGTATTGTTTTCTGAAAATAAAAATAACAAAAACAAAGAGAAAATTAAGCACATAGACACCAACCGTAGAGAAGTAAAGAAGAACCAAATAATTAAGAAAACAAAATATATAGGAAAAATATGTAAAAGGAAACTAATAAAAACACGAGAAGAATTGGTGATGATGAAGCATGGACTAATTGATGTGTTTAATTTACAAATTACCGACCATATTGAATTAATGGATTATAAAGATTGTAGGAGGACTTTAAAAGAAATTATCGAAGGGATTCACAACAAACCAGTGAATAAAAACTTCAGCAAATCTATATTTAAATGGAAGATACCAGAAATAGAAATGCAGATTAAAAAACCAGTGATAATATTAATGAGGCTTCTCTGGTACGAATACAACCACCAACCGCCAGTGGTATTGTATTGGTAATATTACAATTGGCTTCTTTGGTTAATAAACAAAATGCTAAAGTGATCAAGGTAGGCATTGATACTAATGAACACATGGTATTAGAAGAATGGCTGTACCAGGTAGAAGAGACCTATTTCACAAGGACGGAAATAGTTCTACACACCAGAGTGATCCGAATGAGAAGTGCAGATGAAACTATGGACCATGGGTAAACTAGATACCACACACCGAGAAATGGGACTGAGTTTCAGAGTAATGACCAAGCAAACCAATGGAAAGGAAGGAGCATTAAATTCATTAAACCAATGAATAATAATCAAAAGAAAAAACATAAATGACATTTAAGGAAAAAACTTAAGAATAATTGACAAGAAATGACTAAACGACCAAGACAAAGTGAATGAGAAGAGCTATCAAACCATAATAAATAATTTTACGTATTATCCAGAATAAATGTGAACCAGCAAACATTTGAAGGAGAAGAGGAGAAAATCACCAAAGAGAATTATGTAGTGAAGGTTATAAGAAATTATCCAGAATAAATGTTTTCAATCAGACATTTGAAGGAGAAAAGGAGAAAATCGCCAAGGTGTATTATATATTAAAGGATAGAAAGGACCTGGAAGAGATAGTCAATGAGATCGTACAACAGCAGAAACAAGATACCAAATTAGCCAACATACGAAGGTATAGCCAAGAAACTATTATTGTTGTACGTAGGACCTTATATCATAACAAAAGACAATGGCAACAATACGTATGAAGTAAGCAATCCAATAACTAAAAAGATCAAAGGTTTATAACCAAGTTTCCATCAAAAAGTTCTACGAGGATGGATGAACAATCATAATAACAAATTACAAAATTCAAAACAATATGTAAGATCAACTTACACTACCATTTAGGAAACATATGAGATAAGAGATAAAATAAAGGAATAAACTACAAAAGTCCTAAATAGTAAGTACAACCAACTTACACTAATATTTTGAAAATAGGTGAGATAAAATGAAATAAACAAACGAAGTCAAAACAAGAATTAATAATACAAGAGAATTAGAAAGGAGATCAATTAAAATAAACAAAAATAGAACCAAGCAAGATCTGCCAAGACAAATACATAAAATTGTAAAGAATATAGAATATAGAATATTCAAAAGAAAAAAAAAGAAAACTGGTACAAGAAAAAGAAAAAAATATAAAGCAAATATACTGCAAGTGGCTAAAGCAAAATAAGGGTAATCAACAAAGGAAAAGAAAAGAAAAAATGTCTAAAATAATTAAAATGGTCACAAGAAAAGAAAAGAAAAACAAACTAATTAAAAGTTATAAATAATGAAATTAACAAATAAATAAATAAAAACAATCAACTGTGTGAGTATGTAACAGAATATAGCAAAGGTACAGCAGAAGGAAGAAAGAGTAGAAAAAAGTTAAAATGATCTAAGGAACTATGAAGTGGACAATCCCCAAAATATTATTATTAATGAAAGTCACAAGATGACAAGAAAGTATTTAAGATTGACTGAGAATAGGTCCAGCAATCAATTGACTGAACAGAGATGATGTTCCTCTGGTCTCAGAAAAAAAGGTAGTAATGGATGAAACCAGCTACTAAAGTTTAGTGAAATTATATATAACAGGGAGAACGCACTAATGGAAATAAGTAAAAGTAGATCTAAAAAATAACTAAATAAAAAGGAGTGGAACAAGTAAGAAGAGAAACAAGAAGGAAGAAATAAACAAGAAGAAAAAGGAAAAAATTATATATAACTGATAATTTCATAAAAAAATATAATAGTGTTAACCAAATGATGAATTTTGATGGGAGGCATTATTTTACAACACAAAAAGCCACCCCAATACCAGGGAAAAAACTATAATGAATCAACTATATTAAACTAATGAAAATAAAATGACTAAGACGAGACGAATGACTATGACCCAACCCAAGTGACTGACCCAATAAAATAAAATAAAATGAGAAGGTATATGAAAAAGACACAAACAAATGATAAAGAAAATAAAAGGAGAAATGTTAAACTCAAATGATGATGAAAAAGGCACAAACAAATAATAAATGTAAATGACAAATATTAAAATAAAATAAAATAATCTCAATTAAAGTACACTAACCAGAGAAATAGATATTATATGTTATGAATAACCCTATGATGATAAGTGATTCAGAACATGAAATTTGTTAACATAATAACTAATAATAAAATTGTGAATAAAACAATAAAAAACCCTGAAGTGAGAGATAGGTAGGAAGTGAAAGTGATTAAGTGAGTAAGAGAAATCAATATTAGGGAATAACCACTAGTAACACTAAAGTACCGTACAGTAAAAAATGCAAAGTGCCAGTGTAAAATAAGAAGATATAGCCAATTACTACTTAGGCCTATAAAATGCCTAACTGTATAAATCCAAAATAAACAAATTGTAAGAAATTAACTGTTGTATTAGAAAATCCAGGGCAAGTAACTAGTTAAGTACAATTAGTGAATCATAATAAGATGTCAAAGTTAGATTAAAAACATAAAATAAGAAAGAAATGTAATAACATAATATTAATGTTATTGTCAAAACTTTAATACATAAACAAACCTAGCTTTGTGGAATGTCCAAATGATCTTTAAAAGAAAATATAAACAGTTGTGATAATATCTAATACATAGATAAGAAGACAGAAGAATAATAGTAATCAGAAGATATTTTTTCACTTTGAATTAAAATTCAAATATTATAACAATAGACATAAATATGATCAGCCAATGAGAGTACAGACAGTTGCCGTAACAACGGAACGTTATTTATTATAATTCCATTATAAAACAGTTAGTTCATTATTGACGCTCAAGACATACAGAAGCCAAACCATATTCGGCTCAATTTTAATTTAAAATAGTACAGAATAAGTCAAAAGTTAATAAAATGAAGATGCAAGAAGTCTGATGAAGACCGAATCAAACTAGGAGAGCCAATTAACCAGATTAATAACAATTGAAACTAATTAAAACTTCCAATTGATTGAAAAAGAAGCCAGACGTACTCCAAATTATAAATGAAGGAAGATTGATGATTATATGGACCAACCTAAGTAAAAAACTAAATGAGTTTTTACCCGAATTCAACAGATTTGATAAGTATATCTGAAATACCCGAATTTATGGAATAAATTCTAATTAACTTTTTCTCACAACACAAATAACTCTCACTCCGAACTGATAATCATATTTCTTTCAAGGATTAATTGAAAATAAAAACTAAAATTGTATGTAAACAGAAAATAACCTGTATACAAATTACGAATTCTTAACACACACTTTTTAACACTTCAAAATACGAATTGTAATTAAATGTAATAGTATATACGTACCATTGATGTAAGGTAGTGTACTTAATTATCATCTTATTAATATTTTTTCGTAACCAAAAGAACTCAGATTAAACGAACAGTAAAAATAAACACAAAACAACAGCCATGTCGATTGAGTAACGTTTAATCAACTTTAGCCAACCTTGAGAAAATTGTCTATTTATTGCCGGAGCAACTTTGTTTAATAACAGTATATAATTTTGTATTGAATTGAATAACTGATAATTTCACGTTAATAAACTAGTACCGGTACTGAGTAGTAATAACCGTCCTTTATTTCATTGTAAATAGCATTATAAAGTTTGTGTACTTTAGCGACGAACGAAATTGTTAGTCAGCATTAGATGTCGGCAGCACGGCGAACTACTAGAGAGATTCATACGCCCGCCAATTGCGAGGGTAATTTGAATCAATCAACACCGTCTAGAATGACCGCTCAATTTCATATTTTTTAATTGTTTTCATAAACAATTTGGCGCCACCCGGGAATGAATTATACTCACTAAAGGACAGGTAAGGGTTACACTCGCAAGATATTGTACTGGTAATTCTTGAGATCGCGACGGACATTGTCAGCGTAACAAAAAGAAAAAGTAAGTAAGTAAACATAAGATAACGACTACAACGTGTGAGGCTAACACACAACACACAATAAAAAATACTTTTATAGAGACGATAAAGATCTCGTCGTTACAAATTGGTGACCAACTAGTGTGGCTAGAATTAAAGACTAGCGGCGGTTACGAGAAATAATGCAACACTCCATGATCACCAGGGGAAGACCAAAGAAGAGGGCTGAAGACACCGACAAGGAAGAACAGGAAACAACACCGGCCGAAGAAATGGAAATGATCGAGGAATTGATCGAAGAGGATGCCCAAGGCGACCAACCAGAAAACCCAATTTAAGTCAGGGAGAAGGAACAACAGGAGGGTGACAAGGAAGAAGTTAGAGGAGACCCTAACATACTAAAATTAATGGAATTAATGAATAGTATGAATGACAATTTTAAGAAGCAGAAGGAAGAAACTATTGGAAAAATAGGCCAAATGAAGGAAGAAACTAATGACAATTTTAAGAAACAGGAGGGGAAATAAATGAAAAATTGGACAGAAACAGTGAAGAATTAAAGAAACAACTCTAGGAGGACATAGAAACTCTGAATGATAAGATGGAAAGCAACCATGAAGCCTTGAAGAGAAACCAAGAGATCTTAGAAGAGAAGAGTGAGGAGTTAAAGAGACAGATCAAGAAAGATCTGGAAATACTGAACAACAAGATCGAGAATAATAGTGAAACACTCCAACGACAACTGAAGGAAGACAGTGAGAAGACTAGAGAAGAATTAAGATACATAATAATAGGGTATCGTGAAGAAGTCAAGCAGACAAAAACGGGGATGAATAAGAAATGGGAAGAAACAAATTACCAAGCAGATCAACTTAATGAAACATCAGATAGTGGTTTCACACAATTGAATGAAACACTAGACAGCACCTCTGAAGGTATCAATGAAAAAATAAGAAATAAAGAAGACAAAAGTGTATTGTTTTCTGAAAATAAAAATAACAAAAACAAAGAGAAAATTAAGCACATAGACACCAACCGTAGAGAAGTAAAGAAGAACCAAATAATTAAGAAAACAAAATATATAGGAAAAATATGTAAAAGGAAACTAATAAAAACACGAGAAGAATTGGTGATGATGAAGCATGGACTAATTGATGTGTTTAATTTACAAATTACCGACCATATTGAATTAATGGATTATAAAGATTGTAGGAGGACTTTAAAAGAAATTATCGAAGGGATTCACAACAAACCAGTGAATAAAAACTTCAGCAAATCTATATTTAAATGGAAGATACCAGAAATAGAAATGCAGATTAAAAAACCAGTGATAATATTAATGAGGCTTCTCTGGTACGAATACAACCACCAACCGCCAGTGGTATTGTATTGGTAATATTACAATTGGCTTCTTTGGTTAATAAACAAAATGCTAAAGTGATCAAGGTAGGCATTGATACTAATGAACACATGGTATTAGAAGAATGGCTGTACCAGGTAGAAGAGACCTATTTCACAAGGACGGAAATAGTTCTACACACCAGAGTGATCCGAATGAGAAGTGCAGATGAAACTATGGACCATGGGTAAACTAGATACCACACACCGAGAAATGGGACTGAGTTTCAGAGTAATGACCAAGCAAACCAATGGAAAGGAAGGAGCATTAAATTCATTAAACCAATGAATAATAATCAAAAGAAAAAACATAAATGACATTTAAGGAAAAAACTTAAGAATAATTGACAAGACATGATTAACGACCAAGACAAAGTGAATGAGAAGAGCTATCAAACCATAATAAATAATTTTACGTATTATCCAGAATAAATGTGAACCAGCAAACATTTGAAGGAGAAGAGGAGAAAATCACCAAAGAGAATTATGTAGTGAAGGTTATAAGAAATTATCCAGAATAAATGTTTTCAATCAGACATTTGAAGGAGAAAAGGAGAAAATCGCCAAGGTGTATTATATATTAAAGGATAGAAAGGACCTGGAAGAGATAGTCAATGAGATCGTACAACAGCAGAAACAAGATACCAAATTAGCCAACATACGAAGGTATAGCCAAGAAACTATTATTGTTGTACGTAGGACCTTATATCATAACAAAAGACAATGGCAACAATACGTATGAAGTAAGCAATCCAATAACTAAAAAGATCAAAGGTTTATAACCAAGTTTCCATCAAAAAGTTCTACGAGGATGGATGAACAATCATAATAACAAATTACAAAATTCAAAACAATATGTAAGATCAACTTACACTACCATTTAGGAAACATATGAGATAAGAGATAAAATAAAGGAATAAACTACAAAAGTCCTAAATAGTAAGTACAACCAACTTACACTAATATTTTGAAAATAGGTGAGATAAAATGAAATAAACAAACGAAGTCAAAACAAGAATTAATAATACAAGAGAATTAGAAAGGAGATCAATTAAAATAAACAAAAATAGAACCAAGCAAGATCTGCCAAGACAAATACATAAAATTGTAAAGAATATAGACTATAGAATATTCAAAAGAAAAAAAAAGAAAACTGGTACAAGAAAAAGAAAAAAATATAAAGCAAATATACTGCAAGTGGCTAAAGCAAAATAAGGGTAATCAACAAAGGAAAAGAAAAGAAAAAATGTCTAAAATAATTAAAATGGTCACAAGAAAAGAAAAGAAAAACAAACTAATTAAAAGTTATAAATAATGAAATTAACAAATAAATAAATAAAAACAATCAACTGTGTGAGTATGTAACAGAATATAGCAAAGGTACAGCAGAAGGAAGAAAGAGTAGAAAAAAGTTAAAATGATCTAAGGAACTATGAAGTGGACAATCCCCAAAATATTATTATTAATGAAAGTCACAAGATGACAAGAAAGTATTTAAGATTGACTGAGAATAGGTCCAGCAATCAATTGACTGAACAGAGATGATGTTCCTCTGGTCTCAGAAAAAAAGGTAGTAATGGATGAAACCAGCTACTAAAGTTTAGTGAAATTATATATAACAGGGAGAACGCACTAATGGAAATAAGTAAAAGTAGATCTAAAAAATAACTAAATAAAAAGGAGTGGAACAAGTAAGAAGAGAAACAAGAAGGAAGAAATAAACAAGAAGAAAAAGGAAAAAATTATATATAACTGATAATTTCATAAAAAAATATAATAGTGTTAACCAAATGATGAATTTTGATGGGAGGCATTATTTTACAACACAAAAAGCCACCCCAATACCAGGGAAAAAACTATAATGAATCAACTATATTAAACTAATGAAAATAAAATGACTAAGACGAGACGAATGACTATGACCCAACCCAAGTGACTGACCCAATAAAATAAAATAAAATGAGAAGGTATATGAAAAAGACACAAACAAATGATAAAGAAAATAAAAGGAGAAATGTTAAACTCAAATGATGATGAAAAAGGCACAAACAAATAATAAATGTAAATGACAAATATTAAAATAAAATAAAATAATCTCAATTAAAGTACACTAACCAGAGAAATAGATATTATATGTTATGAATAACCCTATGATGATAAGTGATTCAGAACATGAAATTTGTTAACATAATAACTAATAATAAAATTGTGAATAAAACAATAAAAAACCCTGAAGTGAGAGATAGGTAGGAAGTGAAAGTGATTAAGTGAGTAAGAGAAATCAATATTAGGGAATAACCACTAGTAACACTAAAGTACCGTACAGTAAAAAATGCAAAGTGCCAGTGTAAAATAAGAAGATATAGCCAATTACTACTTAGGCCTATAAAATGCCTAACTGTATAAATCCAAAATAAACAAATTGTAAGAAATTAACTGTTGTATTAGAAAATCCAGGGCAAGTAACTAGTTAAGTACAATTAGTGAATCATAATAAGATGTCAAAGTTAGATTAAAAACATAAAATAAGAAAGAAATGTAATAACATAATATTAATGTTATTGTCAAAACTTTAATACATAAACAAACCTAGCTTTGTGGAATGTCAAAATGATCTTTAAAAGAAAATATAAACAGTTGTGATAATATCTAATACATAGATAAGAAGACAGAAGAATAATAGTAATCAGAAGAAATTTTTTCATTTTGAATTAAAATTCAAATATTATAACAATAGACATAAATATGATCAGCCAATGAGAGTACAGACAGTTGCCGTAACAACGGAACGTTATTTATTATAATTCCATTATAAAACAGTTAGTTCATTATTGACGCTCAAGACATACAGAAGCCAAACCATATTCGGCTCAATTTTAATTTAAAATAGTACAGAATAAGTCAAAAGTTAATAAAATGAAGATGCAAGAAGTCTGATGAAGACCGAATCAAACTAGGAGAGCCAATTAACCAGATTAATAACAATTGAAACTAATTAAAACTTCCAATTGATTGAAAAAGAAGCCAGACGTACTCCAAATTATAAATGAAGGAAGATTGATGATTATATGGACCAACCTAAGTAAAAAACTAAATGAGTTTTTACCCGAATTCAACAGATTTGATAAGTATATCTGAAATACCCGAATTTATGGAATAAATTCTAATTAACTTTTTCTCACAACACAAATAACTCTCACTCCGAACTGATAATCATATTTCTTTCAAGGATTAATTGAAAATAAAAACTAAAATTGTATGTAAACAGAAAATAACCTGTATACAAATTACGAATTCTTAACACACACTTTTTAACACTTCAAAATACGAATTGTAATTAAATGTAATAGTATATACGTACCATTGATGTAAGGTAGTGTACTTAATTATCATCTTATTAATATTTTTTCGTAACCAAAAGAACTCAGATTAAACGAACAGTAAAAATAAACACAAAACAACAGCCATGTCGATTGAGTAACGTTTAATCAACTTTAGCCAACCTTGAGAAAATTGTCTATTTATTGCCGGAGCAACTTTGTTTAATAACAGTATATAATTTTGTATTGAATTGAATAACTGATAATTTCACGTTAATAAACTAGTACCGGTACCGAGTAGTAATAACCGTCCTTTATTTCATTGTAAATAGCATTATAAAGTTTGTGTACTTTAGCGACGAACGAAATTGTTAGTCAGCATTAGATGTCGGCAGCACGGCGAACTACTAGAGAGATTCATACGCCCGCCAATTGCGAGGGTAATTTGAATCAATCAACACCGTCTAGAATGACCGCTCAATTTCATATTTTTTAATTGTTTTCATAAACAATTTGGCGCCACCCGGGAATGAATTATACTCATTAAAGGACAGGTAAGGGTTACACTCGCAAGATATTGTACTGGTAATTCTTGAGATCGCGACGGACATTGTCAGCGTAACAAAAAGAAAAAGTAAGTAAGTAAACATAAGATAACGACTACAACGTGTGAGGCTAACACACAACACACAATAAAAAATACTTTTATAGAGACGATAAAGATCTCGTCGTTACAAATTGGTGACCAACTAGTGTGGCTAGAATTAAAGACTAGCGGCGGTTACGAGAAATAATGCAACACTCCATGATCACCAGGGGAAGACCAAAGAAGAGGGCTGAAGACACCGACAAGGAAGAACAGGAAACAACACCGGCCGAAGAAATGGAAATGATCGAGGAATTGATCGAAGAGGATGCCCAAGGCGACCAACCAGAAAACCCAATTTAAGTCAGGGAGAAGGAACAACAGGAGGGTGACAAGGAAGAAGTTAGAGGAGACCCTAACATACTAAAATTAATGGAATTAATGAATAGTATGAATGACAATTTTAAGAAGCAGAAGGAAGAAACTATTGGAAAAATAGGCCAAATGAAGGAAGAAACTAATGACAATTTTAAGAAACAGGAGGGGAAATAAATGAAAAATTGGACAGAAACAGTGAAGAATTAAAGAAACAACTCTAGGAGGACATAGAAACTCTGAATGATAAGATGGAAAGCAACCATGAAGCCTTGAAGAGAAACCAAGAGATCTTAGAAGAGAAGAGTGAGGAGTTAAAGAGACAGATCAAGAAAGATCTGGAAATACTGAACAACAAGATCGAGAATAATAGTGAAACACTCCAACGACAACTGAAGGAAGACAGTGAGAAGACTAGAGAAGAATTAAGATACATAATAATAGGGTATCGTGAAGAAGTCAAGCAGACAAAAACGGGGATGAATAAGAAATGGGAAGAAACAAATTACCAAGCAGATCAACTTAATGAAACATCAGATAGTGGTTTCACACAATTGAATGAAACACTAGACAGCACCTCTGAAGGTATCAATGAAAAAATAAGAAATAAAGAAGACAAAAGTGTATTGTTTTCTGAAAATAAAAATAACAAAAACAAAGAGAAAATTAAGCACATAGACACCAACCGTAGAGAAGTAAAGAAGAACCAAATAATTAAGAAAACAAAATATATAGGAAAAATATGTAAAAGGAAACTAATAAAAACACGAGAAGAATTGGTGATGATGAAGCATGGACTAATTGATGTGTTTAATTTACAAATTACCGACCATATTGAATTAATGGATTATAAAGATTGTAGGAGGACTTTAAAAGAAATTATCGAAGGGATTCACAACAAACCAGTGAATAAAAACTTCAGCAAATCTATATTTAAATGGAAGATACCAGAAATAGAAATGCAGATTAAAAAACCAGTGATAATATTAATGAGGCTTCTCTGGTACGAATACAACCACCAACCGCCAGTGGTATTGTATTGGTAATATTACAATTGGCTTCTTTGGTTAATAAACAAAATGCTAAAGTGATCAAGGTAGGCATTGATACTAATGAACACATGGTATTAGAAGAATGGCTGTACCAGGTAGAAGAGACCTATTTCACAAGGACGGAAATAGTTCTACACACCAGAGTGATCCGAATGAGAAGTGCAGATGAAACTATGGACCATGGGTAAACTAGATACCACACACCGAGAAATGGGACTGAGTTTCAGAGTAATGACCAAGCAAACCAATGGAAAGGAAGGAGCATTAAATTCATTAAACCAATGAATAATAATCAAAAGAAAAAACATAAATGACATTTAAGGAAAAAACTTAAGAATAATTGACAAGACATGATTAACGACCAAGACAAAGTGAATGAGAAGAGCTATCAAACCATAATAAATAATTTTACGTATTATCCAGAATAAATGTGAACCAGCAAACATTTGAAGGAGAAGAGGAGAAAATCACCAAAGAGAATTATGTAGTGAAGGTTATAAGAAATTATCCAGAATAAATGTTTTCAATCAGACATTTGAAGGAGAAAAGGAGAAAATCGCCAAGGTGTATTATATATTAAAGGATAGAAAGGACCTGGAAGAGATAGTCAATGAGATCGTACAACAGCAGAAACAAGATACCAAATTAGCCAACATACGAAGGTATAGCCAAGAAACTATTATTGTTGTACGTAGGACCTTATATCATAACAAAAGACAATGGCAACAATACGTATGAAGTAAGCAATCCAATAACTAAAAAGATCAAAGGTTTATAACCAAGTTTCCATCAAAAAGTTCTACGAGGATGGATGAACAATCATAATAACAAATTACAAAATTCAAAACAATATGTAAGATCAACTTACACTACCATTTAGGAAACATATGAGATAAGAGATAAAATAAAGGAATAAACTACAAAAGTCCTAAATAGTAAGTACAACCAACTTACACTAATATTTTGAAAATAGGTGAGATAAAATGAAATAAACAAACGAAGTCAAAACAAGAATTAATAATACAAGAGAATTAGAAAGGAGATCAATTAAAATAAACAAAAATAGAACCAAGCAAGATCTGCCAAGACAAATACATAAAATTGTAAAGAATATAGACTATAGAATATTCAAAAGAAAAAAAAAGAAAACTGGTACAAGAAAAAGAAAAAAATATAAAGCAAATATACTGCAAGTGGCTAAAGCAAAATAAGGGTAATCAACAAAGGAAAAGAAAAGAAAAAATGTCTAAAATAATTAAAATGGTCACAAGAAAAGAAAAGAAAAACAAACTAATTAAAAGTTATAAATAATGAAATTAACAAATAAATAAATAAAAACAATCAACTGTGTGAGTATGTAACAGAATATAGCAAAGGTACAGCAGAAGGAAGAAAGAGTAGAAAAAAGTTAAAATGATCTAAGGAACTATGAAGTGGACAATCCCCAAAATATTATTATTAATGAAAGTCACAAGATGACAAGAAAGTATTTAAGATTGACTGAGAATAGGTCCAGCAATCAATTGACTGAACAGAGATGATGTTCCTCTGGTCTCAGAAAAAAAGGTAGTAATGGATGAAACCAGCTACTAAAGTTTAGTGAAATTATATATAACAGGGAGAACGCACTAATGGAAATAAGTAAAAGTAGATCTAAAAAATAACTAAATAAAAAGGAGTGGAACAAGTAAGAAGAGAAACAAGAAGGAAGAAATAAACAAGAAGAAAAAGGAAAAAATTATATATAACTGATAATTTCATAAAAAAATATAATAGTGTTAACCAAATGATGAATTTTGATGGGAGGCATTATTTTACAACACAAAAAGCCACCCCAATACCAGGGAAAAAACTATAATGAATCAACTATATTAAACTAATGAAAATAAAATGACTAAGACGAGACGAATGACTATGACCCAACCCAAGTGACTGACCCAATAAAATAAAATAAAATGAGAAGGTATATGAAAAAGACACAAACAAATGATAAAGAAAATAAAAGGAGAAATGTTAAACTCAAATGATGATGAAAAAGGCACAAACAAATAATAAATGTAAATGACAAATATTAAAATAAAATAAAATAATCTCAATTAAAGTACACTAACCAGAGAAATAGATATTATATGTTATGAATAACCCTATGATGATAAGTGATTCAGAACATGAAATTTGTTAACATAATAACTAATAATAAAATTGTGAATAAAACAATAAAAAACCCTGAAGTGAGAGATAGGTAGGAAGTGAAAGTGATTAAGTGAGTAAGAGAAATCAATATTAGGGAATAACCACTAGTAACACTAAAGTACCGTACAGTAAAAAATGCAAAGTGCCAGTGTAAAATAAGAAGATATAGCCAATTACTACTTAGGCCTATAAAATGCCTAACTGTATAAATCCAAAATAAACAAATTGTAAGAAATTAACTGTTGTATTAGAAAATCCAGGGCAAGTAACTAGTTAAGTACAATTAGTGAATCATAATAAGATGTCAAAGTTAGATTAAAAACATAAAATAAGAAAGAAATGTAATAACATAATATTAATGTTATTGTCAAAACTTTAATACATAAACAAACCTAGCTTTGTGGAATGTCAAAATGATCTTTAAAAGAAAATATAAACAGTTGTGATAATATCTAATACATAGATAAGAAGACAGAAGAATAATAGTAATCAGAAGAAATTTTTTCATTTTGAATTAAAATTCAAATATTATAACAATAGACATAAATATGATCAGCCAATGAGAGTACAGACAGTTGCCGTAACAACGGAACGTTATTTATTATAATTCCATTATAAAACAGTTAGTTCATTATTGACGCTCAAGACATACAGAAGCCAAACCATATTCGGCTCAATTTTAATTTAAAATAGTACAGAATAAGTCAAAAGTTAATAAAATGAAGATGCAAGAAGTCTGATGAAGACCGAATCAAACTAGGAGAGCCAATTAACCAGATTAATAACAATTGAAACTAATTAAAACTTCCAATTGATTGAAAAAGAAGCCAGACGTACTCCAAATTATAAATGAAGGAAGATTGATGATTATATGGACCAACCTAAGTAAAAAACTAAATGAGTTTTTACCCGAATTCAACAGATTTGATAAGTATATCTGAAATACCCGAATTTATGGAATAAATTCTAATTAACTTTTTCTCACAACACAAATAACTCTCACTCCGAACTGATAATCATATTTCTTTCAAGGATTAATTGAAAATAAAAACTAAAATTGTATGTAAACAGAAAATAACCTGTATACAAATTACGAATTCTTAACACACACTTTTTAACACTTCAAAATACGAATTGTAATTAAATGTAATAGTATATACGTACCATTGATGTAAGGTAGTGTACTTAATTATCATCTTATTAATATTTTTTCGTAACCAAAAGAACTCAGATTAAACGAACAGTAAAAATAAACACAAAACAACAGCCATGTCGATTGAGTAACGTTTAATCAACTTTAGCCAACCTTGAGAAAATTGTCTATTTATTGCCGGAGCAACTTTGTTTAATAACAGTATATAATTTTGTATTGAATTGAATAACTGATAATTTCACGTTAATAAACTAGTACCGGTACCGAGTAGTAATAACCGTCCTTTATTTCATTGTAAATAGCATTATAAAGTTTGTGTACTTTAGCGACGAACGAAATTGTTAGTCAGCATTAGATGTCGGCAGCACGGCGAACTACTAGAGAGATTCATACGCCCGCCAATTGCGAGGGTAATTTGAATCAATCAACACCGTCTAGAATGACCGCTCAATTTCATATTTTTTAATTGTTTTCATAAACAATTTGGCGCCACCCGGGAATGAATTATACTCATTAAAGGACAGGTAAGGGTTACACTCGCAAGATATTGTACTGGTAATTCTTGAGATCGCGACGGACATTGTCAGCGTAACAAAAAGAAAAAGTAAGTAAGTAAACATAAGATAACGACTACAACGTGTGAGGCTAACACACAACACACAATAAAAAAATACTTTTATAGAGACGATAAAGATCTCGTCGTTACAAATTGGTGACCAACTAGTGTGGCTAGAATTAAAGACTAGCGGCGGTTACGAGAAATAATGCAACACTCCATGATCACCAGGGGGAAGACCAAAGAAGAGGGCTGAAGACACCGACAAGGAAGAACAGGAAACAACACCGGCCGAAGAAATGGAAATGATCGAGGAATTGATCGAAGAGGATGCCCAAGGCGACCAACCAGAAAACCCAATTTAAGTCAGGGAGAAGGAACAACAGGAGGGTGACAAGGAAGAAGTTAGAGGAGACCCTAACATACTAAAATTAATGGAATTAATGAATAGTATGAATGACAATTTTAAGAAGCAGAAGGAAGAAACTATTGGAAAAATAGGCCAAATGAAGGAAGAAACTAATGACAATTTTAAGAAACAGGAGGGGAAATAAATGAAAAATTGGACAGAAACAGTGAAGAATTAAAGAAACAACTCTAGGAGGACATAGAAACTCTGAATGATAAGATGGAAAGCAACCATGAAGCCTTGAAGAGAAACCAAGAGATCTTAGAAGAGAAGAGTGAGGAGTTAAAGAGACAGATCAAGAAAGATCTGGAAATACTGAACAACAAGATCGAGAATAATAGTGAAACACTCCAACGACAACTGAAGGAAGACAGTGAGAAGACTAGAGAAGAATTAAGATACATAATAATAGGGTATCGTGAAGAAGTCAAGCAGACAAAAACGGGGATGAATAAGAAATGGGAAGAAACAAATTACCAAGCAGATCAACTTAATGAAACATCAGATAGTGGTTTCACACAATTGAATGAAACACTAGACAGCACCTCTGAAGGTATCAATGAAAAAATAAGAAATAAAGAAGACAAAAGTGTATTGTTTTCTGAAAATAAAAATAACAAAAACAAAGAGAAAATTAAGCACATAGACACCAACCGTAGAGAAGTAAAGAAGAACCAAATAATTAAGAAAACAAAATATATAGGAAAAATATGTAAAAGGAAACTAATAAAAAACACGAGAAGAATTGGTGATGATGAAGCATGGACTAATTGATGTGTTTAATTTACAAATTACCGACCATATTGAATTAATGGATTATAAAGATTGTAGGAGGACTTTAAAAGAAATTATCGAAGGGATTCACAACAAACCAGTGAATAAAAACTTCAGCAAATCTATATTTAAATGGAAGATACCAGAAATAGAAATGCAGATTAAAAAACCAGTGATAATATTAATGAGGCTTCTCTGGTACGAATACAACCACCAACCGCCAGTGGTATTGTATTGGTAATATTACAATTGGCTTCTTTGGTTAATAAACAAAATGCTAAAGTGATCAAGGTAGGCATTGATACTAATGAACACATGGTATTAGAAGAATGGCTGTACCAGTAGAAGAGACCTATTTCACAAGGACGGAAATAGTTCTACACACCAGAGTGATCCGAATGAGAAGTGCAGATGAAACTATGGACCATGGTAAACTAGATACCACACACCGAGAAATGGGACTGAGTTTCAGAGTAATGACCAAGCAAACCAATGGAAAGGAAGGAGCATTAAATTCATTAAACCAATGAATAATAATCAAAAGAAAAAACATAAATGACATTTAAGGAAAAAACTTAAGAATAATTGACAAGACATGATTAACGACCAAGACAAAGTGAATGAGAAGAGCTATCAAACCATAATAAATAATTTTACGTATTATCCAGAATAAATGTGAACCAGCAAACATTTGAAGGAGAAGAGGAGAAAATCACCAAAGAGAATTATGTAGTGAAGGTTATAAGAAAATTATCCAGAATAAATGTTTTCAATCAGACATTTGAAGGAGAAAAGGAGAAAATCGCCAAGGTGTATTATATATTAAAGGATAGAAAGGACCTGGAAGAGATAGTCAATGAGATCGTACAACAGCAGAAACAAGATACCAAATTAGCCAACATACGAAGGTATAGCCAAGAAACTATTATTGTTGTACGTAGGACCTTATATCATAACAAAAGACAATGGCAACAATACGTATGAAGTAAGCAATCCAATAACTAAAAAGATCAAAGGTTTATAACCAAGTTTCCATCAAAAAGTTCTACGAGGATGGATGAACAATCATAATAACAAATTACAAAATTCAAAACAATATGTAAGATCAACTTACACTACCATTTAGGAAACATATGAGATAAGAGATAAAAATAAAGGAATAAACTACAAAAGTCCTAAATAGTAAGTACAACCAACTTACACTAATATTTTGAAAATAGGTGAGATAAAATGAAATAAACAAACGAAGTCAAAACAAGAATTAATAATACAAGAGAATTAGAAAGGAGATCAATTAAAATAAACAAAAATAGAACCAAGCAAGATCTGCCAAGACAAATACATAAAATTGTAAAGGAATATAGACTATAGAATATTCAAAAGAAAAAAAAAGAAAACTGGTACAAGAAAAGAAAAAAATATAAAGCAAATATACTGCAAGTGGCTAAAGCAAAATAAGGGTAATCAACAAAGGAAAAGAAAAGAAAAAATGTCTAAAATAATTAAAATGGTCACAAGAAAAGAAAAGAAAAACAAACTAATTAAAAGTTATAAATAATGAAATTAACAAATAAATAAATAAAAACAATCAACTGTGTGAGTATGTAACAGAATATAGCAAAGGTACAGCAGAAGGAAGAAAGAGTAGAAAAAAGTTAAAATGATCTAAGGAACTATGAAGTGGACAATCCCCAAAATATTATTATTAATGAAAGTCACAAGATGACAAGAAAGTATTTAAGATTGACTGAGAATAGGTCCAGCAATCAATTGACTGAACAGAGATGATGTTCCTCTGGTCTCAGAAAAAAAGGTAGTAATGGATGAAACCAGCTACTAAAGTTTTAGTGAAATTATATATAACAGGGAGAACGCACTAATGGAAATAAGTAAAAGTAGATCTAAAAAATAACTAAATAAAAAGGAGTGGAACAAGTAAGAAGAGAAACAAGAAGGAAGAAATAAACAAGAAGAAAAAGGAAAAAATTATATATAACTGATAATTTCATAAAAAAATATAATAGTGTTAACCAAATGATGAATTTTGATGGGAGGCATTATTTTACAACACAAAAAGCCACCCCCAATACCAGGGAAAAAACTATAATGAATCAACTATATTAAACTAATGAAAATAAAATGACTAAGACGAGACGAATGACTATGACCCAACCCAAGTGACTGACCCAATAAAATAAAATAAAATGAGAAGGTATATGAAAAAGACACAAACAAATGATAAAGAAAATAAAAGGAGAAATGTTAAACTCAAATGATGATGAAAAAGGCACAAACAAATAATAAATGTAAATGACAAATATTAAAATAAAATAAAATAATCTCAATTAAAGTACACTAACCAGAGAAATAGATATTATATGTTATGAATAACCCTATGATGATAAGTGATTCAGAACATGAAATTTGTTAACATAATAACTAATAATAAAATTGTGAATAAAACAATAAAAAACCCTGAAGTGAGAGATAGGTAGGAAGTGAAAGTGATTAAGTGAGTAAGAGAAATCAATATTAGGGAATAACCACTAGTAACACTAAAGTACCGTACAGTAAAAAAATGCAAAGTGCCAGTGTAAAATAAGAAGATATAGCCAATTACTACTTAGGCCTATAAAATGCCTAACTGTATAATCCAAAATAAACAAATTGTAAGAAATTAACTGTTGTATTAGAAAATCCAGGGCAAAGTAACTAGTTAAGTACAATTAGTGAATCATAATAAGATGTCAAAGTTAGATTAAAACATAAAATAAGAAAGAAATGTAATAACATAATATTAATGTTATTGTCAAAACTTTAATACATAAACAAACCTAGCT